>JACAXG010000006.1:14096041-14508245 GCA_018881555.1 Amblyornis subalaris | reverse complement strand
CTTCCCTTCCCTATTGGCGTTCTACACAGTGTGTATGTATTGCATGTTACACCAAAAGCACAGAACTGTCTCTAAAGTGCTGCTAATGAGAAGTTCATCACAGCTTGGTTTCCTCAGTGCGTGTCAGGGACTGTGGAGTGAAGAGGGGATTAATCAGTACAGCTTTGCTCCAGGTTGTTTGAGGCATTTTAGTGCTGGTTACCTAAAAACTTACATGTGCTCAGATTTGAAAAGCAGGGCAGTAGTTGGCTTTTCAGAAAAGTAGGATCGCAGTTTGCAAGAGGTAATCAAGTGACCAAATGTTTTTCTTTCTCCCCTTCCTTTCTATCCCCAGAGCTTGAGCATGGCATATGTAAAAGACTTTTCATGAGCCACCACCGTTATTATATACTTAGACAAAATAGGTCCAGTTCAGGAACTGCTAAGTACACTGAGCAGATGACAACCTCCTTTCAGCCCTCCAAACGTTCCTCTGACACTAGCTGCTTTTTGCTGCCTCTTAGGAGGATCTCTACCCAAGTTTCTTACCTATTATCAAAGGCGGGATCCGTATCGCAGGGGTATCTTTTCTCCTGGGCTTTTTCTGCTCCAGTTCAGAGATTTGAGAGACTGGACTCACTTTCTGGGGCTTCTCTGTGATACCATACCTTTTAAGCAGATTATCAGAGAAGTCTGAAAGTATGCCTGCAAGCAAGAAGAAAAGGTCACTTTAGCCTTGTTCACATTGAAGAAACTTTCACCTGTGTAACTCTCCCAATGACTACTCTGAAGTAAGGCGGCACAAGTGCATGATCTGCTGCATGATGTACCTACCCTACATTTCTTCCAAGTTAATTATATCCCATAGTCTCTAGACAATGATGCTATCAGGCCAGCCGGCTTCTGATTGTACTTACTGCACTAAACTGCAGCCCATCAGAAGTCGTGGTACAGATGAGTGCAATCTCCTATTCCAGAACCTTAGACACCTTACCAGGTATCTTAATCACACGTGTGCTCAAGCCGTTAGTTGGGAGCAAYGTGACCTCAAAGAAATGGCTATTTTAAGTAGTGAAACAATGTTTTCTTTATGATATGGCACTTGCAGGCAGAAAATGCAGCTCTCCAGCCTCTGAGCCGCTCTTCCTAAGAGAGAATTGCTGATGGAAGATACATGTGAAGACAGAACAGAATCAAATTCATTTATCTGGGTTACAAATACTGGAATATCCCAGTTACTTGTTTTTGATTTGGTGAATTGTTGCAGATATACAGGGAACCATACAAGTAGTTACTGGCTATCTCCTCCATGTATGTGCAGCATGGGAAGAAGAACTCGATACAAGAGCACAGCTCTATCCCTGGAGAGCATAACAAGAAGTGCTTGTTAGCTGAGAGCGACAAACATTTATACCCACTGCTCTTCTTGGAACACAGTCAGGTTTCAGTGGCAGTCTCCTGTTTATTCTTCCCTTCCCCAAGTTGGTGGCATTTGGCTCTCGAACATCTATAGATGTGCCACAGCAGGGAGCATCCTACAAGGAGCCCCTTTGTTGCTGCGGTGGTTTCTGGCACCCTGAAACACCTACCCTTTGCCAGAGTCCCCGTAAGAACACGATCCCTGCGATTTCCAGGAGGAGCACCCTGCAGATGGCTTGTGTGCTTCACAGGTCTACTCTCAGTCTCATCCCTGTTCAGCCTCCCACTGTGCACTGGGTGTAAGTTTCATGAGAAAGTGCAGGGGCTAAACTTGATCCTTTTCGATTTTGGACCATACCCAATTGGGACATCTAGCATGGCTCAGCAGCTGCAGATAAATATTTCACACATGAACATAACATTATTTAGCAGCAAGATTATGAGCTCCATGGGAGCATGTTTTTCAGAGCATAAACCTACTCACCTTGATATTCCCAGAAGTGTGAGCAAACCCTTCTACTRACAGAGAATGTCTTTGAGAAAGTTAGACTCTCTGTTCACCTCCCTTCCCAGGTGCACATGCATGGAGCTGTGTTCCTGTCTGCATCCAAGGGGACRTAACTGCACGAGTGTTCTATGGACTTCACCCAGATTCAGTCCCCAGAGCTGAATTGGGATTTCAAAGTCACGAGATTTACTGCTCACCTGTTAGAGGTGGTGGAGTGTGCAAAGCCGGTGTATCTTTTCTCTTTGGCTTTTTTTGCTCCTGTTCAGTGTTTTGAGCTGTGAGGGTTTTACCCTTTCTTGGGTTTTTTTTGAGGTCACAGCTCTTAATCAGCTGCTCTGAAAGATCCTCTGCAAGGAAAAAAATAATAGAAATTGGAACTTAGGGGAAGTAAGAAACCAGATGGTGTAAAGAAACACTGATAATAGTGCTTTAATCCAAGTAAATTAAAACGCCCATGAAGAAACATCTTTTAAATATTTAGAAAGTCAACAAGAGAGGCCTCTGTGCCATACTACATGGTAGTCAAGTAGGACTTAGGAGGTCCTTCTGTGTTGTTGGCAGTAGACATAAAACAGAGAGAGAGAGAGTTGTGGGCACCTTGTGTGTTTACACGTCAGAGGGAAGGTTGCATCATTGTGTGCAGACCCACATGTCCATAGCCACCCCTGTTTCATCCAGTGCTAATTGTGTGGATTGTGTCTTCAAGAGTTAYAAGGGCAGTTTTGTGAAGAAAAGTTTTACGTGTTTAGGATCACTCTGAGGGACTGGTAAAATGAGCCAATCAGTATATTGTTCCCTTCAAGAGTTGGCTTTATTTCCAGAGGTAATGAGCAACTGTATTTGCTTTTTATTTACATAACATTATGCGGGATTTTTTGTTTTCCTTTAAAACAATCCTTTACTCAGAGGGTCAACATGGTTTTTTTTCTGCAAGGATGTATATTTCTGGGTGCTTATGCAAACTGAAAATACTGAACATAGCTTGTTGTGGTGGTACATCCTCCTCCCTCACCCCCTCCTCAGGTCTGCTCTATGATCTTGGCAGCTTCTGACAAGCCTGAGTTGAACCAGCTGAGTGGTGAAATGCCCCTTAACTGTGCCATGACAATACTGGGTACTCTTTCGTGGTAAAGGTAGAAACTATTGTGACCATACCAGGAACATCAGCAGTCCAACCAAGGCGAGGAGTAAAGGATAAGCTGTTATTCTTATTAGCCTTGGTAAGTCATTTGCCTGAATCATAGCCCAAGTGAAATGATACCATTCTTATGATACCTTTTGAAAAAACGAATCATAGCCTGAGTGTAATAGTACTGTTGTTACTAGACTTTTTGGGACAAATCCTGTTGTGACGCCAGAAACAGCAGTGCTAAGTGAGGCTGTTTGAGCTCTCCTGGAACACAGTGGGCTGCACCAGCACCTGCCTCCGAGTGGGATGCCTCTCGGAGCTTGCGAACCCTCAAGTTTGCAATACTTGAAAGACTGTTGCTGACTACAAGGTCTAGGCAGGTACCAGCCCCACACATATACTCCTTGAGGTGCAGCCCATGCCTGTTGAGAAACACTAAGGGATTTGATACGAGTATTGCACTGCGCCTGAGGGGAATTTTTGATAGGTACTTTTAGACAAGTAGGTATAGATGCATACATCTTTTTCCATGTGTTCATGCAAGTGAATTGATAATGGTATGAATGTTTTTATTTTGAGTATATAATTAACTAATTGTTATAATTGTAGGAAATCCTATTGAATCACTACTTGAAATATTAAACTAGTCAATGATTAAGTGCTTTTGCACCCTTTTCTTGTATCCATATCCTCTGCATCCTTACCCTCTTGCATCCCCAGTCTCTGTATAAATCATTCCAAATTGCTTCTAATCCAATTTGCTTATGTATGCTTTGTCTATGTAGTAAGTAATAGAATGAACCTTTAACTCTGCTAAAGCCATTTAACTCTGCTAAAGCTGCACTCTCATAAATTCATATTAAATGCTGCGTTTTGCCAATACCTTTGACAGTGGTTCTTTCAGGATTTTAACCGCTCCTCTGTGAACCTTTCATTAGTATCATCACACAAACCAATGCTTTGAATTCTTAAGAGCTGCTTGTTTGCCTTCAGCTGGGCTCCCCACAACCTTGCTCAACCCCTGACTGCAGACTTGGATGTGAGCACGACTTCATTCCAGATTCTCTCACACTATTTAAGGCAGCTGTTATGTCTGTGAGCCTGCAGGTAGATGTGGGAAGGATGACCTCCGGGTTAAGTCCCTGGAAAATGTGGGTTCTTTTTCKGGCCCTCACAGGCTTCCTTCATAGTCCTAATGAGCTAATTTAGCCTCCTGCTGCCTCAGTTTCCCAACTGTAGAATGGAACTCGTTCTGTTTGTATTTAAATAAGCAATTTTATGGACCAACTATGTTTGGTATACCAGCAGTTGTAAAAATGGTGTCTCTGGCTAGAAATGCCATGTAGCAGAGAGAGAACTAGGATGCCTTCCTTGCAGAACAAATAAACAAAATTTATAAAACCTGTGGTGAGACACGTTTTCGACAAGGAAGTGAAATTGCATTTGTATCTTATTATTGTCATCACAAGGGTAACAATGAGCAAATAGACTTTTTGTTTCCGGGTTGCTGAATCTTCAGGATAATTTTGCAAGATGAGAGTGAAATAATAGCATTTGAAGCAGAGGCAAAGACCATGAATATGCAAAAAGCATATCTATCAAGCATGAAGTCTGGTATTCAGGAGTATGGCAGAGCAAAGACAACTCTGGTATGCTCAGTATAAAAGCTTTTTGAAGTAGGTTCAAGAAAGAAACTGATGATGAAGGAGAAAACATTTTTAGAAAGCTGTCCCAGTGAAGGCAAATAGGGTGCTTTGAAATCTTTTACTTAAATTACATATGGGAAAATATATTCAGGGAAAGCTCAGCTATATTCTAGCTTTCAATTTACTGTGGTTTAAATGAAGAAACTGCTCTACTTTTTCTACCAGAGTAAAGATCAATGGCTTTTTCCTTTCTCCTCTTTAATTAACTTCATTCTAGAGCTTCACCTGATATTTATATGCAGAAAAAATGCTCTTTGTCTTTCCATCTGGCACCAGAATTGTCAGCAGAAGGTGTAATCTATCTGTTTTCATGGGGGCTCAGTTGTATTGCTGAAGGGGAGAAATGGACACTGGACAGGACTTTATGATGTGAAGGCACCACCCCTCATTAGTGCAATGACATCATCTAATAACACTTACCTAAATGGTTACATTGTGAATCACGCTTGTCCTGTCTGTCATCTGGGATATCAAGTGGCGGAACACATTCTGTTGACATCATTGAAATAGGCTTTTCTCTTCCTTTGAATATACTGCACCACATTAAAAAAAAAAAAAAAGTCAGCTGCTCAACATAAAACAGACATATTGGTGTTACATATCCACTCATGAGGAGTTCTTGTCTTCCAACAGTCTGCTGATCTGATTTTACTCACGTGTGCTGAGATGCATTTATCCATTGCCTTGGTTACACACACAGTACCCTGTTTTTCCACCTACTTTGCTGTGAGCAACCCACACTAGCATGGGGAGGCTCTACGGAAGAATACTGACTCTGAGCATACAGAAAATGCTATCTCATACACAAAGTGTGTCCTAGGGAATATGATGTTTTGTTCTGGTTTTCTTCTCCAGTTTTTCTCAACTGTAAACTGAGGATCATATTTGGTGTTTATTATATGAACCAAATGTAATTCTGAATTCTGTTAAGTTASTCTTATGAATCCAGCTCCTCCAAGAGACCTTGGATACCCCACAGGAACCAGGTGTAAGTGCTGCCTCAGAAAGATGGCTGGTGCCCACAGACTCCGAAGACATCATGAAGTAAACTTACTCATCACTTTTGTAAGAGCATGGGAACACATTTTGCAAAGCTTTTTAAGTGTCCATGCTCTGTAGGTCTCACTGGATTGCTGTTTGGGCTATTTTATTCCCCTTTACTTAGAGCTGCAGAGGGTGTTGAAGCCCATCCTCGCCCATCCTCCTACCTGAGCTTCCCCAGCACCCGAGCTGAGATTTGATCCTGGACTCGCTAACTCTGAAGCTGCTATAGATGCCACCACAGAAAGAATATTATTAGGCTATTTTTCACTACTGATCATTGGTTCCTTAGCAGAAACTCATCAGAATGACAAAAGCAATGTTAAAGGAAAAAAACCTTCAATCTGAAGGTGCAGTCCAACTGATCTTGGTATCYCCCTTCATCCAGCAACAGCTGTGGTAGTTTCTTACTCACAATCTTTGTTCTCCATTTTCAGGGAATAAGAGCAGACTGTGACTTCCTTGTAAGGAGCAGAAAGGCAATGAGGAAGAGAGAAAAACTGTAGCCTTTATGAAGAGTAGACGAAAGAGAGAATTAATTGGGAAAAAATAGAGGAAGGGGAGGTGGAGAAGGAAAGGAAAATAAAAGAGAAAGGTAAAAAAAAAAGGCAACTGGAGAAAAATAGTGAAAAGGAGGATGGGAAAATAGGAGACCAAACTGTGGGAGTTTGGTTTTATCTTGCTGGAGAAATTACCTTATTATTTCTCTGTAAATTGCGATCATTGTTTGCTGACAAGAAACAGAGCAGTAGGGGAATTAATCTCATTTCCATGACTAAACTTGTGTCTATGTAAAGGACAATTAATCCTTGAGCAAAATCCAGTCACATAAATATTTGCAAAGGAAAGTAGGAAAGGTTGCACTGACGTAATTCTTCAATGGATTGAAAAAATGTGTTAGATGCTAGTGACTTGAAAATAAGTGGAGTAACACTGCCTGGCAGTGTAAAATTTGACTCAATTCATGTCAATATCAAAAGCTGAGATCGACTGATACTGTACATATGGGATTAACTCCCTTACGTTTCACCATTTAAAATTTACAAAAGTTTTTAATACTCTACAGTTTTTTAAAACCTGACTGAATCAGGCCTGTATAAGGAGTTTGACCTCCAAATGTTCACTGTAGAACTGTTCCAGTTCGGCCTCACATCCATACTAAAGTAGCATACTGCCCGAAGGCTCATTTGCATTTACTGCAAGAAAAATCCTCCACTTGGGAAGACCCTACAGAAAAAAATCTTCAAACACGTTAGCATGGTGTGGTTGCTCTGTTTATCCACTGTATAAATAAGCAATAACTATGGCTTGAAATGAAGCAGACATTATTTAATACAAAAACTTATTATGTGGCCATACGAAGACACACAATACATTTTGTGATTTGAGTGAGTTTTATTCTTTAATGCCGTTTGATTTTATTGGCTTTGTTTAGGGCATGCTGACTAAATATTACGATTGTAGGTAAAATGTTCTTTTCTGAAGAATACTCTGTTTACAGGGTTTTCAGTAAAATCAGGAGTACCGTTTCGGACACTATGGACTTTTTTGGTTTTAACAGGTCTTGAGGCAAAAAGGCTGAGGAAGGATAGCAAAATTTAAATTTAAAATTGGTAGCAAATTATATTTATTGGAAATGTCTTATAAAATATGGTTAACTCTGGTTGGATTTCAGTAAGTTGTTTCATTGAATTATTTCACCTAATAAAAATCAAGCTTTGTAAATAGACTTAATATAGGATTGCGGTATGCAGAGAATTGCTTCATTATTTTTTCTTAATATGGCAGTTTGAAAAATATTATTCTGAAATGCATCTTTTAGATCTGTGTTCATATTTTCATAGTCATGCATGCCAAGCCCTTGGCATCTTCAGTGCTTTAGAATTCTGCTTTACAGCCTAACTTATGACACTTCCCTTCCTTTTCTTTTGTTTTGTAACTCTGCCCTGCAGCCAGCATTGCCTTGCTCACAAAAGTGTTTCTGCACTGCACTTTGTGACAGTCTGTGTGACAAAAGAATAAAAAGAGAAAAATTACCAAAATATATTGTGGGTTTTGGTATCTTGGGTGTATATACATTGTGTATGATGTGTGAACCTGTGAGTGCTGTAATGTCCTGTCAGCATGGATTACAAACAGAGCTCTCCTTCAAAGGAAAGCTGCTGTATGTGAGCAGTGTAATGGTTCTTTCCCAAACCACTAAAATCAATTCCTGCCCCTAAGGAAACAGATTCCCCAGTAACATTTTGCGTGGGAAGGTAGCCTGCTATGGGGACTGTAAGAAGTCATTAATAGGCCTTTACAAATTGAAGCATGTTCTCAGATTTTCATGCATTAAGTGCAACACTTTTCCTAGTAGCCTTCACACTAGCACAGTTTTCACTCTCTGCTGCCATCCATCACCTTGGCAGAAAATGCTTGCTATTTACGTGATGAAGTAAGGTGGTTTTTTCTTGCACTCTGTTATGTCTCTCGATGTAATGATCCACATTCATCCTTTGTGCAGCTCTAATGGTTGCAGTGGAGGTCTAAATCACAGTCAGCAGGAAATAGTTCCTGAAATGCTATAGATTTCCCATATGGTTTAGGGTTCAACAGGTATTTAGCCTGAGACTTTGGTACAATGCAGCTAGGCTGTACCACCCTCTGAAGAGATATGTGCCTAAAGGAGTTGCCTGGAGTCTCTTATTTCTAGGAAGAGGTAGAGCTGATAGAGACACCTGAAATACTTCCCTACAAGTAGAGACAAGTTCTAGCTTTGCCTACATAGTTTTGCATTACCCCTTGTTAAAACATTTGGCATTAGATAGGATTGGCTCTACTTACAGACAGAGGGGAGCAATGAATGATAAGACAGACTGGAAAGTGTAGGTATTACTAAAAGCTACTTCAGCATCATGTGAATGAGCTCTCATGCTGAATCACTGTCATATAACATCAGGACTCCTTTGGGCATACAAACTTGTAAGACATGGTGATTCYGATGAAAAATATCTGAAATTTTCACATCCTGAATATTGGCTTTGGATTTTTAGATAGCTTTAACAACATGCTAAATTTTTTTTCAAAATTCTCAGTTGCTGTACCTGCTTGATTAAAGTGCCCAAATAAAGTTATCCTATTACTCACTAAGATAGTCTTAAAATACACAAATACTTGCAAATAAGAAGATTCCTTTCTTTGCTTAAATTGTGAGTTTCCATAAAAAAGTTCACCAATGCAACCAGTTCCAGGCTTCAACTAGATAAAAATATTTTGCTGCAGACAAATGAAAGAACCTGTTTTGGATAACTATTTTAATGCACAGTCGGTTTAATTTAGACGTTTGTTGCAAGTAATCAGCCTAGATCTTAAAGAATACTCAGTACAGCTACTCTCACATATTTATGCTAAGATAATGTAAATCTTTCAAGGTCATCTGATAATGTGACACTTAAACCAACTTAAAATGAAATCTCATGAGAAAAACCTACCTTGTAAGATAGAAAACTAAAGCTTTGAGAACAAAACTAAAGGACTAGACCTATTTTTCATTTTATCTTGAATTAGGCATGGAAATGGCTTGGGGGAAAAGTTAAATCTCCATTTCTTGTCTTCTCTTAGAGTTTGAATGGTTGTAGGGGCTATGCAACTACATGGGAATTAGGTACCTATGGATAGTTAMGTGTAGTCTGAAGGGACAATGCAGTTCTCAAATGAGACACCAATAGGTGATCATTCTTACCCATAAGATGGAGAAATGAAGTTCTGATACACAATTCTKACAAAAGTTTACAGGGCATCAATGTCAATACTCCTCACCATTGTACATTAAGGCTTGTCATTTCTTTGTATGTTGAATACTTAGAATTTCTGAGCTGGCCCCTTGTAAGGTATCCACAACCTGTGCTTCTGAAGACTTAGTAGCCCATATGGTGGTGTATGTGGATTTTTTTTTCATGTTGACGAGAGTGTTTTGTTTCCACAATTGACAAAAGACCCAAGAAAAATGTGCTAATTTCCAGGACATGTRCAACTATTAAAAAAACCACTGGCATGTTGACAAGGATGCTACATAAATACAAGTACTCTTGAGAGAATTCTTGTTGAGTGGCATAAGGCAATCTCTATTTAATAAGTTTATTTTGATAGCTGGTAATAACGTTGCCACAGAAGCCAGTATGACACTATGTACCTATCTTCTGAAGCCAGAGCAATTCCTAAGAGCCTATTTTTGCCACAAGCTGAGAGAAGCAGAGGCAGAAACAGAGGCAACTAGGGTCCTGGGCTTGCACAACGTGCATACTTGTTTGTCCACATTCCCCTAGGCAGGGCCTGGCCTTGCTGCTGCTGGTGTACTCAGAAGTTGGAAATGGAAGTAAGTAGGAGTATTTTACAGGCTGCTGGTCCACGCAAACACAAGGCAGAGGCTGGACTTTCATAGTTACCCATTACCAGCCTGGACAAAAAGCAGCATTTTTCTGCCCTGCCCAAAGAGCTGCTCTGGCATGAGGGTTTGCCCTTTAAGACTGGTGCCTCTTCTCGCACCATGCACACATTTATGGTTTCCTGGTGGGCTTTGATTATTAAATTATTTTAAATTGGTTTGCCCCTTTCTGTCTGGTTGCAATGAGCACATGAGCTAGGAGGGACAGGGAGGCTCCCAGCATCCTTACCTGCTCCTTCTTCCCTGCATCCCTAAACCTATGTGGGAGGCAAAGGGAGACCTGTCCTTCCTTTTGTAGCATGCGCTCTGTGGAGAGCTCTACAGGGTGAGTAGGCCCCTTATTTGCATTAGGTTATTTACAAATGCACAAAGAAGGAATAAGATACTGGATGTAGCCATCTTGCACAAACCTTCCCAACACAGAAATCATGTGAAACAGATCAGGGGTCAGGGGTAATGGTACAACATCTGGCTCTATTTGGCTTCTTTCATCTGTGCTCAGCAGGCAGCCTTGGTACCTTTATCAGAAAATATGCATCTTCACCCATACCCCATCCTATCCCAGCCCCATTACAACTGCTTCCTGGCAAATCATATGAATAAAGCAAGTTAACCAGTCTACTRCAATCAGAGTAGTAAATAGATGTCCTACAAATAGAATTTCTCAGTGTTCCTGCTTTGCATTTCAAACTTTTAATTGCAAGTTTTACTGCATGTTTAACACCACTCTATTGGASTGATGCCTTCCTGGGTACAGAAGACAGCTTCATGGTAATAATGCACACAGTTTCTTCTTCAGTTATTTAGGCACTAGACTGCTCTCCACAGGCGTAYTGTCAGATTTCTCTGATTTTTACTTTATTAAGCATATTTAAATCTTCTTAGCAAATACTTAGATAATTGAAAGCTTGATCTGAGTGCCTCCCTCCACCCAAAACTTTTGCAACTAATAATAGCATGGATGCAGAAGTAACGCAGAATTATCTGGGAGCAGTTTCTTCTCACAGGCAGTGTGCTTCTGGGTGCTATTTCAAAAACCCTGGCTGGGTTGTGGRCTAATTCCCATTATTAGTTATAAGCTTGTAAAATAAATAAAAATATTTWTTTGATTAATTGAAAAAATGCAAAATACATTTGCACAGGTTCTGGTTATACAGTTTTTGTCTTTGAAGATAATAAAAATTACTAAGTCTTCCTTAATTTTTTCCTTGAGGTACAGATTAAACCCTTGCACGTGCTAACCTTAGTAGTGAGATAAGAAGTCCTTATACCAGTTCCCACACTGCTGATTTACATTATCTAGTTGTGAACTGTCCCAGCAGCTAAAGTTAGTGCTTTAGTTTTCTCTAAAGCACTCTCCTCCCCCGTGGCCCTATCCACGAATTCCAGCCTCAGTTTGGTCATACCCCCAACTCTCCCTGCACAGTGGGGACCCTATGCTTTTCTGCTACTCCCCAGACGTGATAAAGCAACTTGCCTTGCTGGTGGTGGCTGCTGAAAAAAAACCCCAAAACAAAGAAACAAACAAATCCACATCCCTCCTCAGGGGGCAACATATGGCTGAAGTACTTACTGAGCGGAGCGAGGTGGTGGGGAAGGTGCAGTTTGTCGTCGGGGCTCACTGGAGGAGCTTTCTGGACTGGGACTGCAGATGATGCTCTTGCCTGTCTTATCTAGCAAGCAGCGAGATCTGTCGCTATGGCAACGCCACGCTCAGGCGTGCTCCTGGAAGCTAAGGAACAATACCACGATTCCCTGCCTCACCAGCAGATTCTAGTCCTGTTTCCTTCCTCTTCCACAATTTGCAGAGTCCAAAGGAGAGGCAACAGGATGCGGGGGAGACCAGCAGCACCTCAAGGCTGAGGCATCATTCCTGCCAGATGACCAAGAGCCACAGATGCTGATGCTCTCAAAGAAGCAAGGGAGGATGTGAAAGCTTTGGCACAGAGAGCCAAAAGGTGAGCTGCAGCTGCTGTGTCTAGAGGTGCAAAGAAAATCACAAGGGGAGGGAGTAAGGCTGATGCCGTCAGGGACCCAAGGGAGAGTTGAGAATAAAAGTGGAGCAAGAAGGCAGGGCACACATCCAGAAGCAGCATCATAAGCACACAAACTGATGGACACAGTCTCCAGCATTGAGGTTCAGCAATGACTGCATATTTGTGTATATATCGAGCCACAACTGATTATACAAGCATGGTATTTATGGGGCCAGGCAGGGAGTCTTCCATGGCTGCCAGTTGTTTGCCAGCAGAGACCAGTCTTTCCTATTTTAGCTCATGCCTTTGTATGGAGCTGTTATTTCAGCCGAGGGAAAAATATACAAACATACCTGACACTGGAAAAGCTCTGGAAGAAATACTCTGCTCAGTGGTGGGAGTGTGAACTGCCCCTCTCTTAGTATTCATTTGCAACAAAAATACCTTTGTCTATGTCTTTTTATTAAAACATTCTTTAAAACTGTGATGGCTCACAGTTGCGGTAATCTTCTCTTCTTTTCCCCCACTCAGTGACTGCAATTCAAAAGTGCCAGTGTGCATGGCATAYTTTCCTTCATAAAGAGTGTACTGTACAGAAGGGCCAAAGGGGTAAAGCACTAATTGCCAGCCCTGCAAACTGTGCAACACTCTTGGATCCTTTATGTGTCATATGTGGTTCTGCAAAATGCCAAGCATGTTAAATGCTCTAAAGAYACCACCTGAAAGAACTGTAAGCTTTCTCCATCGATACCTGGGAGAGACAAGCACATTCATTACCTTGCAAAGGGTGAGTCACCTATGTTTACATGTCTCAGTGGCCCRTCTTTAAAAACAAGCTCATAAATGCTTAGATTATTCCTGACAAAATGGAGCAGAGGCTCGTAAGAAATTTTTGTGGATTAGAATTTCTAAAAGAAAGAAAAGGAAACAAAAACCTCCAAACCTCCATACTCCTCAAACCACACAACCCCCAAACTTGCTTTTTATGAGTTGTCCATTTCCATCATTGTCAAGACCTCTCTGTTGCAGTGAATTTTAAATAAAAAACCCTCTCATTTTCACTGAAATGTCTTTACCTTAGAAACACAATTATTTCATATTTTTCTATGAACTCAGAAAAATAAGAATGAGGTGACTGAGTAATAGGCTAACGAAACAAAATGCTCAAATCAGAAATACGTTTTGAAACTCAGCTGAAGATTGCCTTTTTATTGTCCTGATTGAAAAAGTCAGTCAGTCATTTATAGCACTAAAGAATTCCCTGAGGACAAGAAAATAATTTCCTGTTCTAGCCACCAAATCTCAAGGTTGCTTTGGGACTATTACAGGATAAGTTTACTCCAAAGGAAAGCAGCCTATCACACTCAGCAAGATTACACATCCAACCCTGGTCACCTCTTAGATTTGTTAGCTACTGTATGACACCACGAAGCATTTAACTGCAGCAACAGATTTATCCCAGTCTTTACATGATGTGTGTTGCATTATCAGTGTGATGGAGGATTTACTGTCAGATCTGATCTTTTAAATGTTTACAGTTGTTGTCCTGCTTGTATCAGGGTTGGGACTCCTGCCAGCTTTCTAATCTTTCCTGTTCAGTTATTTCACAAACACAGCCTGGAAAATAGTCTGAGTTTGTAATAAATCTGCACTTTAATCATCTTCTCATGAACACAAGTACCCCCATCTTGGGAAAAGTAGTTCTTGGGGAACTACTTATGTAATTAAAGATAAGAACATGTTTAAAAGTTTCCAGGCTAGTGCTTTAGAAGACAAGTGATGCAGTTTTGACAGATAGGAAAGTAGGAGAAGATCTAACAAAAAATCCAGGTGAATACAACACATACACATATGTATACACACACGCACATGCACATACGTACATATAGGCATGCATGTATGTATATATAACTAACTTACTGTGTATTTGTTATTGGCTATGGGTGTGGAATAGAGCAGCTGATGCTGCCTGCAGAGGCTAGAATGAGTCTGCTGGAAAGGAGGGAACCATGAACACTAGAGATCACCAGGTAAGTCATATCACAGTACCTTCACWTGCAAAACCCTGTCTCTAAAGAGGTGAAGGTGAGCACGATTATCAGTCCCAGGAAGGCCCATTGACTTAAAGATGACATAGTTGTTACCTCTGTGTGTTCCATATCTACTGCAGAAGATTCTGAAAATCTTATAAAACTAGGATACAATGCAAGACATATGTACCACTGTGGTTCTGTGGCGGTTCATATTCAACTGTTTACACTAAGATTTGTTCAGAYTTTACTTTCAACCCAGGCACTACTTTCAGATGAAATAAGAGGTGCTGATAAGGGTGATTTCATTTTAACAGATCTTAGGCATCTGAAAACTGTTAATGATTCAGCCTCGAGTCACTTCTCTATGCAGTAACATGTGGTTACACCCAATATAATACTCACTCCGGGTAAGAAAACTCAGGGCTCACACTATCCTGATGTGTTTAAGCCCAGCTTCAGCATGTGCTCTTATTGTGTGTAAAAGTCTACTGTGCAGTACAGAAAGTTTGTTCCAGGTTTATGCTAGCTCCTAAGATGCTGCATGCATGTGCACACCCAAAGTAAATTTATATGAGGAAAATTAAGGAATTGTACCTTGTAAGGACCAATTTATTAATTTAGTCCCTTTACAAATGCTGTCATAGGTATAAAACAGACTACAGTTGACTAAATAATTTATTTTGCAGCCACAACATTTTGATCRATAGGTCAACATGCTGTGCTGTTTTTTTATGAAACAGATTGCCTTGTGTACAGTCAACACTTGTCTTTGGTAGTTTCCCTTTAATTTGTGGAGGTTAAAAGTGTAGAAGATCGAAACCTGCACTCAGTGCACCTCACTTTTCAGATTTATTGTTAAAAACATTTGCATTTTCCCTATATGTAAATGTATATAGGGACATAAGTTGCATTTATCACAGACAAAAACATATAGATACATCATATTTTTTAGACAGAAGGCTTGATGAAATCATTGCCGCATCCTGAAAAGCAGTATGTTTGTCCCAGGTCCAAGAGGTCCTTTGTGTTTGTTGTATTGCTGAGTGAAGCCWTTAATGCTGGAACACTCTCTAAAGCTCAGAGGATTCTGGGATTTGTATCTTCCTTGATAGATGACTCTCATGCAAATGTCCTTCCTGCTGCTCCTACAAAGGTTAGGGGCATTGCAAAGGAAACCTAAAAGTCTGGAAGACAATACTCCCATTTAGARTGGCAAAGAGAATTTCTATGTCAAGAATCAGGGTCATGCCCAGATTCTTTGTGTAAAGCCCAGGAGAAAAAACTATCACACTAAGGTGACATGAAAATGATTTTAGATTAATCTGTGTTTCACATTTAGATAAAAAATTTAACATTTTCTGATGTRTCTAGTTTATAACAAAGTCTTTCTTCTTATTTCAGGAGAAGCAACCCAGGAGTAAACACGGAAAGAAAAAGATGTGACTTTACATGAGGGAGAAATATTTTCAAGTTTGGTGCTTGTAAAGACTCCAGTGCACAGTCTTCATTAATCCTTATGTCAGAGGGCTTTGGGAGAGKTAATTTTAGGGAAAGACAGATGTAAAATCCAGCAAATGGCAGATGGTAGTGAAAAGCTGTATTCCAGGGAGACTAAGAACAAAGCAGTACCAGATGACTTCTGACCCATGTAATTTGTGCTTCTCCTCRAATCCATCACTCTCATGCAGCATGAAGCAAGGTGGGAGCTGGGATGAGGTTAAAGCTGGCCTTTATCTCCTAGAGAAGTCTCTCTCCCTCCCTTTCCTGGGGCATTAAATCTGTCAAACTGCTCCTTTTCCYGGAGTTGCTGTTTCTCACTCTAAGTTCTTGCTCTGGTTAATTATGTGCTGAAACTGTGTCTTCCTGTGCATGGAAAAAAAAGGGGTTTTTCTGCTAAAACACTGTGGACTTGTCAAGATTACATCATTTCCAACTCTACATCCAAGGATCTTTTCAAATAGCATCACAGCCCTCCTGCACTGGTAGCTTAAAATATTAGACAGCTTCTAAAACACCACTGTGTTCACTCCCCTTTTTAACACCCTCCACACTGTCTGCTTTATTTTATTAGATTGTAAACCTGSAAAAAAACCCAACTTCTCTGACTGGAAATTACACATACGAGTGTGAGAAACATCAGTGCCTACAATATGTATGTATCTCAGATTAGAGACAGACACTCATTGGTAAACTTGGGATGTACCTCAGCCTTTTTGTGCCTTGCATCAGGATGGAAGGAGTTGTAGACATCTGACACGGTCAGTGAACTTCCCTAGCAAAGAATATTTCAGCATGTGTTACGCAATAAACAATTTATTAAAAGAGGAATAAACTAGACTGGATTGAAACCACACTAAAAGTCTATCAACACAGGACATGAAACAAAGAAGCAAGGAGCAGAGTGATCCACATAAGAAGGTTTTCAAAGAAACTCAGGGAAGGTGAATACTGCCTCCTCTCAACTTCCCTGAGTTTCCAGTTTGCTGCAAAAATCTTGAAAAATCCTTACTCACTCTATTCTTCACGTTACAGCAGCACCACAAACATTTTGGTAGTTACTGCCCTGCCATGCAATGAGACTGCATTGCTGTGCTGACAAACTTCCTGTTTGTGGCTGACTTGGGTCTTGAGAAGGGGGTACAGCTGACTTGTTCAGCAYTGTTCAGTCAATGGCAAGCTGTAAACCCCATCTCTGTGTTTTTCAGCACTTCCCTTCAGTAGGAAGAAACAAGAGTATATCTTTCCATCCCCTGAGGTGTTTGGTTTTTTCCTTACAGCTTAAGAATTACAGTCCGAAAAACTCAGTAGATGAGAAACKGTAACAGGTTAATTGATGCTTGCTAGAGAATATATAGGATGGCCCAATCAGAGCTATGATAGCCATCGTGCAGTCCTGCTTTCTGAGGAGAGTAGCTGTGTGAAGAGCTGAGAGGAAACAAGGGCATGTTGCAACCCATGCTGGATCYTGAGAAATCTTAGCTAGCCCAGATGACAGGATTGGTGATGAAGCASTGGTGGCAGTCAAGCAGGGCTTTTGCCATTGTCTTCATCCTACATCCCTAGATTTTCAGACTGATGGTCCAGCCCATACAGCAAAACTGAGCAAAGGGGGAAGGAAGTGTGCTAGCGGTCCTTGCTTGGTTCCTATTTCTAAGCAGATTACTGCCTGCTGTTCAGAGTAGGATGGTGTCCTTTGTCTGAGACCATCTTTTCCAATACAGGTGATAGTACACAGATAACACAAAGTATTTCTAAGGGAGAAAAGAACATGGTCCTCCACTGAGTGGAATTTGAAACTAAGTCTAAAATGACCCTTAATTTCACTGCCTGCATTTAAAGCTTGCAATTGTAATAGCAAAAAGCTCTGTTAGTCGTTCACATTTTACCCACTTTTACTATAACTTCAGTAGAACTGAGCCTGCTGGAGGTTTGACAGCAAGCTGTTGAGCCCAGCATGGGTACATAACATTTCATTCATTAGAGACATACAAGCTTTCTTCACGTGGGGTTTATGTAAATACTTGCACAGATTCCTTATCTGCAGAAACTTGCTCCTAGCAAGTTGTTAAGCTCATTAAGACAGCAGACAGAAAATTGTGCTCCTATAATTTCCAGTTCAATTATTATAGAGTGCACAATATACTAAATCTACTGCAGTCTAAGGCAAAACTTCTACTGGTTTAATAAGGCCAAGATGTCACAAAGTTAATCTTCTAACACAGCATGAAAACTAGAAACTGTCCCAGAATAGTGACTTCAATGGAATCTGAACCACAGGAGATGAAACTCTCAGTTGGTTCAGAAAGGCAAATTTTGTGCCTTACCAGAAAGATATTTCTACTGACACAGTTCTTAGGATAAGAAACATTCCCATGATACACAGAAAACATGTTTAATTAACCAGCTAATGCGATACTTTTCCTGTTGTGCACATGGAGTTTGGACATCACCAGAATAAACTGGACAACTTTTCTTTCCCTAAAGGCAATCACACACATWTTCAACTTCAGCAGTACTATTTTGGCCCACAAGGCATCGAGGAAATGTCTTTTCTGAAGAAGTATCATAGTGAAAATAGACCATTTGGGTTATGTGAAGAGAGCAAACTCAGGGTAATGTCACAGAGAGGAACATTTGTGCAGCTGATATGAAGTTGTTGGTATTGTTACTTCAGTTCAAGCAGTGCCCAACCATCAAGTGCCTCTTTGCCTGTTGTCTAATTAAATGCTCATTCTTTGGTTAGGTTATTTGAACACCTAATCAATGATGAAACAGAACAATAACTGCTGATATCAGGAAATTTTGAAGAGGCAGGTGAGAGCTGCCTCTCTTTTTTAATGGTCCAGTGAGACTACAAGAGACTTATTTTTCTTTGCCAAGGCCAGGAAATTATTAACATAAAACATGAAAGAAAAGACAGACAGACCGTTCAACAAGTAGGTTTTGACAGCAAATTGAACTGAACCCTCTTTTCATTGCATAAAGTCTTATTCATCAAAGGTATGACGCCTGTTTAAACCAAACACCATGAGGTTCCAGCCACAAGCAAACCTCTACGAGGATCTTGTAGTACGGTAGCAGCAGGGTGCCCAGCTTCTACAGCCACTGTTACAAATGCCCGTATGTATGTGGAAGGAGGACCAAAGACATTGTAGGAGCAGCAGTGTGGGTCCTTGCTGAAGGTGCTCCGGTGACAGTAAATTCAGCCTTTCATTTAAACATCTGGATGCATTTAACAACTCGAAACAAATGCTACAGATGCATTTCTGTAAAGCCAGGAGGGAGAAGAGCTTATTCTCCTCTCTGCTCCCTCTGCTGCCCTCCTCTGGAATAGTATTTTTATGGCTTCCCCATTAGAGCAGCAAGAAGAAGAAATGATGGTGTTACAAAGATGCAGGAAGGGAAGGGTGGGCGTACACCTGTGTGTGTTCCACTTAATTTGCAATTATTTATGTAATGTGAAACAGCTCCATCCATTTAGACAGCTTGCATCCATCCAGACCCTGTGATGCTCCACAGTCCTGTCTTTAAAATATACACAGACTTGGTTTGGGATTTGCTGGAGATAGTGTGCACAGAATGGAGATTGAACTCCATTTCCTGGGGCTCCTAGGAGCAAAATATGAAGAATGTGTCTCTCTCCATTTCCAACACCTTTTTTTGTTTTTTAATCATTATTTCTAATGATCTACAATCTACCTCAGATCCAGATTTTGTGAACACAAATGCTAAGCAGGCAGGGCTGACCACCATTTTCTGAGCAGCAAGACTTGTTCCCCCTCGTTAGCCAGCACAGGCATTGCTCCATTGGCTACAGGGAAACCTCTTCCTTAATCAGCACTGTGAGACCTGGGAAATAAGCCCCACAAGGTAAGTTGTCAGCTGCGCATCTGACGAGTCATTTGTTGCCTCTCGTGGGATGACACGTGGGTAGTTTCTACGACCTGCACACAGCAATGCACAAAACAGACTGGAAAGTAGCTTCTTGCTCTAACTTAGCTGGTTTGACTTCTGCTAGCAATAGTAGAAAAAGCCATCAAGATTATTTTAGTTTTAAAAGCTAGGAGCCTGTCTGTACTTCTGCAGGGATCATATGTATTGATTAAGATAAATGCTAATGAGGACTCTTTAACAGCAGAAATTAATACTCAGAAATTTTCAAATCCATTTCTCTCCTTTCTAAGTGTTTTTGATTCATTACACACAATATTTACAGTAGTCTTACATGGTAATTCAACGCTGGAAAAATACTAGCCATCCCTTATTTTATGTTAAAGGACTTAATTTTAGCCAGAAGGGAAATGGAGGATTATTTTTGGTAATTAGTTCTGAAAAATCATTCACTTCAGACAAGTCACTGACTCTTTTGAGACTCAGCGGGCAGTGTGAAAGCAATGCTACATCATTTTTCTTGGACCTCTACAGGATTCGAAGGGCCCAGATATGAAAATTTGGCTGGCTGCATCTATGTCGTGGTTGCCCTGGTTATGGGTACCTCTTATATACCTTAGCAAGGTATAGATAACAACGTCATGATTGAAAACATCAGGACTTCTTCCATCTCATAAAATTAGGAAGAGGGAATTGTTTTGTCAGTTATTGAATTCCAGCTGCTTAATTAGTGTTTACAGTATCTCTCCTTAAAAATAGCCATGTGTATTTAATTCCCTACTTGCTTACTTAATTTAATTAAATCAATTGGTGCACACCTGTTTCCACTTACTTAAGCACTATGTGCAGCATATCAAATATGAAGTAACATTGGAAGTAATTAATCTCTATCCTTGAAATGTTTCTTTTGGAATGGCATAATTAAGAACCCAAGCTATAAAAATAATCAGATATCAAGTTTATACCTGAAAACACCAATAGACACATGATCTTCTTTTGAACAGTACAGGCAGATTTGAACAGGCAGATGCACAGAAAGAAATAAGACAACTAGAACATTGCATAGGAGATTGCAGAAAAACCTTTTTTTTCCCTGAAAACTGATATTCTATTAAYGAATGCTGGGAAGAAATAGCTTCAGAGGACAACAAACAGGTATTTTTTAAGCTATAACAAGGAGAGAGAGGTTCATCTTTGATTTTACCATGGACATTATGCCCAAGAACATATAAACCTGTATGCCACTTATTTTCCTAGTAAGAACAGAGCGACACAACCACATAAGTTCCTAGACTTCCTGATAATTGGAAAAGTCTTGAAAAAGGCTCAAAACCATAAGGCAATTAAAAAAATACCAGACATACATTCTCTCCCCCACCCCCTTTTTTTTTCCATTTAATGACCCTTGTGGGGGACTTCAACTATCCTGTCATCTGCTGGAGAAGAGACACAGAGAGGCACAAACAGTCTAGGAAGTTCCTGGCAAGCACTGATGACAACTTCCTGGCAGAAGTAGTGGACAAACCCAGAAGGAATGATGTGCTGCTTGACCTTATACTAACAAACAGGGAAGGCCTTGTTGGAAATTGTAGGCATGTGGGGGTCGGCCTCTTCTCCCAGGCAAGTAGCAGTAGGACAAGGGGATGTAGTCTTAAGCTGTGCAAGGGGAGGTTTAGGTTGAACATCAGGAAGACTTTTTTCACAGAAAGGGTGATGAAATATTGTAATGGGTTGCCACAGCAGGTGGTGGAAGTATTTAAGGAAAGACTGAATGGGACACTTAATGCCATGACGTGGTGGTGTTCGGTCATAGGACTCAATGATCTCAGAGGTCTTTGCCTACCTAATTGATTCTATGAGATGTGAAGTTTGGGGGCAGCTTTGGCTGTAGTGACTGTGAGACTGTGGAGTTCAGTACAGGCAAGGAGGAAACAGGGCAGCAAGCAAGATTATGAACATGGACTTTGAGACAGCTAACTTTAGCCTCTTCAGGGATCTCCTGGGAAGAATCCCATGAGAACAGGCTCTTCAGGAAAGAGAGACCCAAGACAGTTGGTGGATATTCAAGGATCACATCCTCCAGGTTCAAGAATGATGCATCCCAAGGCACTGTCAAAGGGACCAAGCCTTCTATGTGGATGAATAAACAACTCCTGTCATTACTCAAGCATAAACAGGAAATACACAGGAGGTGGAAGCAGGAACAGGCCACTTGGAATGAATATAGAGAGGCTGTCAGAGTAACTAGAAATGAGACAAGGAAGGTCAAAGCCCATCTGGAATTAAATCTGTCCAAGGATGTGTCTCAGTTTTGAGATAAATTTAAGAGAGAAACTCTCTGGACTGAGTCCTTCTCTCCAAAAGGGTTCCAAAAATCGCCTTTCCACAAATAGGGAAAGAATACTAATAGACAAAAGTGACCAAAAAATTAAACGGTTTATTAACAAACAGAATGCCCACCCACAAGGCAAGGGGAAAATAAAAAAGTAAGCACTGTTAAGCACTAAACCATCAGAACCCATTTCCACCCCCACACACAGAGAAACAAAACCCCAAAAAAAGGGTCTAGAGAGTGAAGGAAATGCAGGACAAATACACTTTTCCCAACACATGGTCCAAAAATGGTGCCAGTTTTCCACGTGGAGGCAACAGACTCCCCACATGGAGCAGTTCCGCAACAGAGAAAAATTCCAGTGGCTACCTGGTGTCAACTTTTTTCCTCCGATGGCAGTCACAGCAGGTGAAAACAGCTGGGCTGGAGCCTTTTGGTGTGCTTTCTCTCCCCAGCTTGGCTCCCTGGTGCTTGGGGGGTGGTGCAGAGTGACTCTACTCCTGGCAATCCCTCTCCTGCTGACTTTGGAGCAGCAGCCTGTTCAGTTCAGTTTCCRGCAGCCAAAGAAATGCTGCTCCAGCTTCTCCAATTGAGGGAAAAGTGCTTTGCCTGGGCCAAAACCCAAGTCAGCCAAGAAGAGAAACCACGCTGCAGGGTGGGGATCAGGTGGGGGCAGCCCCAGTCTCGGCTCTCAGGCAGCAGCCCCCACAGCAGGACACAGCTGGGCAAGGGTCCAGCAGGAAAAAYGGCTCTGGTCTCCTCTCTCTGCACACGCAGCAGTCACATTCTGATCACGGAACCGGAAGAAAGGGAGCAACCTCCCACTCCCCTGAACCAGAAGAGAGAGAGAGCAATTCCCAGCCCCACCCCCACCGGGATCCCGGCCACGCTCACATGATACCCCCAAGCTGGGGGGGGGGGGAGGGGTGTGTAGAAAGAGAAAACAATAACAATTTTTGGGCATAAGCAGAGGATCATGTGATAGACTAGATGACTCCAGGACAGATCTCATGGACAACAAGAAGGGCTTCTTCAAATACATAAATAACAACAGGAAAACTAAGGAAAATACGGGGTCGTTACTAAGGGGAGGGGGGACCCTRGTAACAAAAGGATGCAGAGAAGGCTGAGTAACTGAATGCTTTTGTTGCATCATTCTTCACTGACATGGCCAACCCTCAGGAATCTTTGACCCAGGAGACCAGGGTAAAGGAACATTGAAAGGAAGACTTTCCCTTACTCAAGTAGGACTGGGTTACAGAACACCTAGGCAGATTTGACGTCAACATGTCCATGGGTCCTGACAAGATTCATCCATGGGTCCTGACAAGATTCATCCATGGGTGCTGAGAGAGCTGGTGAACACCACAACAATGCCACTCACAGTCATCTTTGAAATGTTGTGGCGATCAGGAGAGGTGCCTGAGCACTGGAAGAAAGTAAAGGTCACCTCAGTCTTCAAAAAGGACAAGAAGGAGGACCCAGGGAACTACTAGCCAGTCAGTGCAAACTCAATCCCTGCAAAGGTCATGGAGTGCCTCATTCTGGAGGCCATCTCTATCCAAATGGATGACAAGAAGGGGATCAGGCGTAGTCAGCATGGATTCACTAAAAACAAATCATGCTTGACCAACCTGATCGCCTTCTATGATGAGACAACAACCTGTATGGATGAGGGGAAAGCAGTGGGTATTGGCTACCTCAACTTCAACAAGGCTTTTGACACGGCCTCTCACAATATCCTCATAGGTAAACTAAGGAAGTGTGGACTGGATAAGTGGACAGCAGGGTGGATTGAGAACTGGCTGAACAGCACATCCCAGAGGGATGTAATCAGTAGCACAGGGTCCAGCTGGAGGCCTGTCACTTGTGGTGTCCGCCAAGGTTCAGTACTGGGTCCTGTATTGTTTAACTTGYTCATCAGTGACTTGGGTGAAGGGGCAGATGCCTCCTCAGCAAGTTCATTGATGACACAAAGCTGGGAGGAGTGGCTGATACCCCCGAGGGCTGTGCTGACATTCAGAAGGATCTCAGCAGGTTGGAGAGATGGGCAGAGAACTGTCCGAAGCTCAACAAAGACAGATGCAGGGTCCCTCACTTTGGGCAGAATAACCCCCCGCACCAGTACAGGCTGGGGGCCAAACCACTGGAAAGCAGCTCTGCGGAGAAGGACCTGTGGGCCCYGGTGGACAACAAGCTGTCCATGAGCCAGCAGTGAGTCCTTGYGGCCAAGAAGGCCAATGGYATCCTTGGGTGCATTAGGAAGAGCATTGCCAGCAGGTTGAGGGAGGTGATCCTACCCCTCTACTCAGCCCTGGTGAGGCCACATTTGAAGTGCTGTGTCCAGTTCTGGGCTTCCCAGTACAAGAGTGACATGGAGCTCTGTCATGCTTTARCCAAAGCATGTATTCTATCACCATCAGCATAATTCCTTGATATGCTGGTTAACGATGGATCGTTCACAGTAGCTGGATACACACTTGTTCCCTCAGGCTATAAGCTGAGAAAAGGCAGACCATCTGGGTGGGGTACTGTTTCTTATCTCAASCGTGGTAACTCCCCTGGGAAACAGCAGCATCAYCCATCCTGAGAGGGTCATCTCTGCTAATGGCCTGTCAGGGAATTGAATAGGCACCAGCAGAATAGAGCTCCAGAAATATCCTATGACTCATAGGATTACATCACCTCCATTGTGAAACTCTCCAGCCTGGGGGAGGTACCACCTAAGAACCATCACATAAAAAGGCCAGAGGACTGAGAGAGACCACCACTGGACACCCAGAGGACCAGACCTTTCTACAGGACCACTGCTTTCAACAGCGCTGCTGCCATTGCTTAATCGGAGTACAGCTACCATCCTGGTCAACAGGGTATCAGGTTGTACTCTGACCTTGTCATTTTAAGCCAGTTTTGTTTCTGTATTACTGCATTCTATGTTATTGTAACCTTTCTATTAAAATTGGAACTCTGACCTAAAATCTCTTGCAAGGTGTTTGTGTGCGGTTAATTTCTCCTGCTGGTTTACTTTCAAACCAGCACAAGCTCCTGGAGTGGGTCCAGCAGAGGGCAACAAAGAGTTGGGACTCTTCAGCCTTGAGAAGATGAYTGAGAAGGGACTTCATCAATGTATATAAGTATCTGAAGGGAAGGTGTCAAGAGGAGGAAGCCAGGCTCTTCTCARTTGTGCCAAACAATAAGACCAGAGGCACCAGTCAAAGACTGTTGCACAAAAAGTTCCACCTGAATATAATGAAGAACTTCTTTATACAGTGTGTGGGTGACCACGCACTGGAACAGATTGCCCAGAGAGGGTGTGGAGTCTCCCTCCCTGGACATACTCAAGAACTGTCTTGAGTTGGACATAATTCTGTGCAATGTGCTCTATGATGACCCTGCTTGAGCAGGGAGGTTAGACCAGATGACTGCASTGATGGCCCCTTCCAACCTTACCCATTCTGCGGTTTTGAGCTGTTGCTGATGCCAAACATACCATTCAGAAGTCAGGCAAAGCCAAGGTTCCGGTCCCAACTACCATCTGCCTTCAGCTACCTGGGTCTGTAGCACATCTCTCCCACAATGCTCCCAGAGGATACGGCGGTCTATCCCAAGCATCCTTACAAAACAGCTTAGAGACTCTTTTTCCCTTCTGGAAAGCATAGCACTACAAAACATTACAAAAACMTTATTAGCCAGAGTTTCACTTACGTCTTGTTAGCTGATAAGCTATCAGCAGCATAGGATTGGTGCCTGAGATTCTCTGTGTTTCATACAGCCTCTGAGACTCTCCAACTGTCTTAGACTTTTGAGGTTCCTACCTCTCTTCCTCTCAGACCTTTATCTTCTTTCCATGTATGTTCTAAAGAGAGTAATTAATTTATTCCTCCAAAGGTCTTCAGTCACTGTGATGGCAGTTTCACACAGTTCATGAGTACCCTGCTGAATTGTCACTTTCTCCCTGTGGATCCAGAAAAGAAAAGTGCAAGTTACTAAAAACCCCAAATTAAAGTAAGGATTTAAAAATAAATACTTTTTTATTACATTTTTCTTCCAGATTTGCTTTCCTTATTTATTTCTTTCAGAGTCTGGAAATCCCCAGCAAATCTGACATAAATCTCCAACTCATCTGGTTTTTGCATTGCTATATGACAGTTCAGGCTTCACTGACAACATTCCATCATTTATCAGTGCTAACTATGGATCAGTGTCTATCTTTACAGACTTTTAAATAGGTGTTTTATTGTTTTGACACATTTCCTTYCCTCTTTTTAATCTAGGGATTAGCAGTGACATCTCTAATTCATGCTCAGGTGTTGTATTGAATTTGTTGCTACCTCACAGTGCTAGCTGCCTAGCAGAAGACCAAGACATCAACTTGCTTAAAGACCCACGAAGCCTCCCTTATCTTGTCTTTGTTGAGTCTAAAGCTTTACCTGACAAGATGACTACAATACAACACAGAAAAGGACTAAATCTGAGAGTCTACAATATAAAAAAACCCAAACCAACCAACAAAAAAGTCCCCATTAAACTCCACCAAAACAACTCAGTGGAGCTCCCATAGGAGAAGTAAAGGAGTAAAACTATAAACTAAAGGGAAAATAGTAACAGAAAAGTGTCTGCACAGTCATACAGCACATGGGGAGAATAATTTATCTATCTGCCAATCCTTGAAGGGATCTGCAAACTCATTCCAACCAGATGCTTTGCTGATGTTCATCCTTGGACTTTCTTCACTATAGATAAGTGCTTACCGTCCAGGAGATGCATCAGGTGGGCAAGTACCATGTGTGACCTTCTCTGCTTTCTTTGTGAATTTCCAAGAAAGACAGGATTCCTTTTCCTGACAGCCATTCCAGCACAGAAATGTGGCCCCAAGCAAAGGGACCAGGCTTCCTGTTTTTCATGTTTACAGCCACCTGTGTGTCTGAGTTCCTCTTTCTTTTATTTCCTCCTCAGTCATCTCTCTTTCTCATTGTGCTTCTCTCTCTACCTCCTGTCTTCATTCTAGTTCCGTATTTTTGTCAGCTCTAYGTCTCCTCCTTCTATGTATTTTTTTATTTTGATAAGGAGAAGAGACTGTATGTTTTACATCACATTTCCAATGACAATGGAGAAATACTTATAATTAAGTAAAGACTTGGATTTGGGAAGCTTTGAACTTTGAGAAAAGAGTCAGAGAGATGAGCTTGAGGCTGAGCATTTGTTTGCAGGCTATGGCGATTTTGCTCAAAATTCATAAGGGCTCTTGACTCTCTTCTAGGATATTTCTTAGAGAAGAGGGCAGCACCTTCAGACTCAGCTCTTTACAATGAGATTGAAGAATGGCAGCAGAAAAAGGTAGCTATGATAAAGCTGATTTCATAAATTGGACCAGAGGAGAAAATTTCCTGGAATTTCTAACAACTTTAGAAAGAAATGCAGATAGCTGAAGATCTGAAAAAACTTTTGTTGGCATCTAGCTAGATTTGAGTGCAAAAGATTAAAGAGATGTAGGACATGTTAATGGAGAAGGCAAGCTAGTCCTTCTCTGGTTGGGATGTTGGATTAGCTCAGAAACACAGAATGGGTAAGATTGGAAGGTACCATCAGTGCAGTCATCTGGTCCAACCTCCCTGCTCAAGCAGGGTCATCCTAGAGCACATTGCACAGAATTGTGTCCAGACAGTTCTTGAGTATGTCCAGTGAGGGAGACTCCACACCCTCTCTGGGCAATCTGTTCCAGTGCATGGCCATCTGCACAGTAAAGAAGTTCTTCATTATATTCAGGTGCAACTTTCTGTGTAAGAGTTTCTGACCTATTGCTTGGCAATAGGCCACTGAGAAGCATGAAGCCTTACCCAGATCGTCCTCAGCTTGGAAGGCACTAAACCTGTTTGTTAATGGCAAGTCTTCAGGAGAAACAAGAGAATTCCTCCTTGTATGCAKATTGATCAGTTTCTAGCCTTCCCTTCTATCTGACTTCTTGTGAGATGGTGCACAGCCCACCCACATCTCCAATGTAAAGAAGGGTTGAGGCTTCTCAGTCTGTAGGGTCTCTGAAAATATTGTATCTATCTCTTTCTYATCCTCATGAAGGCTATGCGGCCTACTGACTTCCTCGTGTAACTCCTTGACCTGGGGATATAGCTCCTCATCACAGACACACTTTCTGCAGAGGAGAAGACTCTCAGTCCCAGCTTCCCAGACTGAAACCAGGCACTCTTTACAACCAGAGCTCTGCAGAGCTACATCTACTGTTTGGGTGGAAGCTTCCAATACCACTGGTGCAGCAACTCCAACAGCCACTGGAGAACAARCTCTATGGCATATCATAACCATAATGTTTGGAACTCAGACTACTTATTCCCCTCAGTGTTAACTGCTGCTCTTATCTATTTCTCTCTGGTTCAGCTACTATATTGACCTTCCTAAGGAAAGGAACCTCTCCTCACAAACTACCGTACAACACACTCTTCTCACTTGTGCTCCCAGCACAAGTCTGTCACAGTTAAATCTGTCACAGTTGCTCCTGGCAACATCCATACAAGGTTCAAGCCTTGCTCTTGAGCGCTGTGGGTTCCTGTGGGTACCTTAGCTTTTGCTCGTGTTTCCCTGACTCTGGGAGCCCCCTACACAGCCCGCTACCCAGCTGAGCATTTTAGTGCTCAGCCCTCAGGACTTACTGTAGCCACCACTGCTGTTTCAGCTCACCTCACCAACTGACTCAAGACTTCCTTGTCAACCTGTCCTCCTGTGATYCTGTAACATTAACAGATACTAAATGAGACAGGTGGAAACAGACACTCGAATTTTCCTTATCCAACCATCGTGTCTGCTGCRAAAAACATGAGGAGAACAGCCTGCAAAAATAATAGTCAGGCTCTCCCTGGAAAAAAAAAATTCCTAGTTTCTCTTGTCAGAGACAAACATCTCCTGGTTTCTCCTTGTCCTGTCACAGGTRGTCTGGCCCTGTAATCCATTTCTTACGATCTTAACCACCGGATGCCATATCAAGGCTTAGGATAGCCTTAAATTGACTGTTCTTTTGAGATTTCACTTAATCTGACTGTGGTCCTTAACCCCCTTGCTCATCCGTGATCGCGACATGCTCATAAGTGTCCTTGGAAAGAGAAACAAGTGAATTTGTTTCCCTGGATTTCTGAGCAAGGTCTACATGAGCTTACTTATTTCATTGAAGGAACTCTATGGACTGATAGRTTTAGGCTACCTTTAAAATGATGAATCTACACATAAAAGAACTACTTCATTCCTCTTTGTCTGTTTTCAGGCCTCTTATTTTCATTACACTTGCTCAACTGTGGCTCTCTTTCTCCTTTTCTTCTCATGTCTACCCCTTGTTTTCAGATTCCTCTGTCCCATCCACAGCTAAAACATTCCCCCTATGCAGCTCACAAATCCTTTTGTTCAGCTCCCGTCTGGACAGTAGTCAGCCCAGCTGCTGCATGCTTTGGTGGCTATTGCTAACTAGTGCCAGGATGGGCTCACCAGGCAACAGCTGGATACCACCTCATGACATCACAAGGCTCCCAGAATGAGATTTCTTTGGCACAAGCTGCTCCAAGTTTCCCTGGACATCTCACTCCAGGAAGAGTCACTCCTCCACCCTCAGACACACACACACACACACACACACACACGCACACGCTCATTCCTCTGTGGATTAGCTCAGCAGGAAACCCAATTCTGAAAAAGGTGCTTGTCACATTTGTCTGGCCTCGTTTGGGATGACTCGGTTGCCCTTGCTTCCACTTCTCTGTTTGTTAAATGGGACAAGGATATAAGGAATACAGGATACTGTGCTTCCAACATGCTTTGCTCTGGTTAGAGAAACCCTAGATCTGGAACAACTCTCCTGATGTAATGAGAACAACATTTTCTCATTATTGCTATTCCTTGTAGATGAAAAATTAAGGGCAGTGAAGCCCTTATGCAGGACATTACAAATGTGTCACTAATACAATTGACCCTAGTTTTCAAGTAATTCGATATTTTATTTTTTCCCCCCAGGTGATTATAACTGTTTCCTACTCTCCATAATTTCTCTCTCTGTCAGTAGCTTAGAAAAAGCTCTGTGAAGTCYGGCAACCTTTAAAAAGCTGATTTACCAGCAAGACAATACTTGACTACAGACTTACACACACCCACACACCCCCACCCCCTCTTGTTTCACAGTAGGTTTACAATAGTTTGACTTGAGTAATCTGTTGTAAAGGAAGCTCTGCTTGTTGGGGAAGTTGCATGTTACTGTATCTTTGCAGACTGGAAACTGACCTAAAGCAATTCTCAAAARTTTGTACAGAGTAATGAAAATGGTATCGTGTACAAGAATATTGGGGTGARCTGTGAAAACCACAGTTTTATTCACCACCTCGGACTATTATTATGTTCCTTTTCATGACTTCTAGCAGTCTGTCACCCTTGAGGGATGCTTGCATAATCTAAAATCACTCTAATAAATACTGACTGCAGTGACTCCTGGAGGCAGCTGGTTAAGCAGAGAATACAGAGGAACTGGAATGTTTTAGCTGTCTGTATTTGCAGAAGCCTTTTGCAGGGGACAAGGCCAGAGCTTGACAGTGACRTGCAAGGGATATCTGCAGCAAGTCTTCCGGTGTGGTCCCAGAGAGCCCTCACACTCCCTTAAGATAAAGGGTGGGGGGACAGAACGCACAACTTAGCTTCCAACTTTTGATCTTGCCTTTTCACTACTTCTGTGACTGTCCTTACAGACTTCTGTATTTTAAGGGGGGGGGGGGGGGGGGGAATAAATCAGAAAAAGGCTGCCTGTGTTCTGTTATTTGTCATGGTAATAAATGTTTCCCATATCAAGGTTAAATAGCCTCAATGGCACACACCTGTGTCTCTCTTAGTAGCTGTGATCTGTGCTAGTTGAGAGAGTTCTTTATCCATTGAAAGACAATGAAAAAGAACAAAATTAAGATGGACGAATTCAAATGCATCTCTCCAGAGASGTGAGATCAGTGTTGTTTCACGTTCCTTTAATTCCTGGCTGTCTCAGGTGTTGTGATTCTGAATTTTCCCATTTAATAGCAAAATTGCCTTTGTTCATGCTTCAGTCTCTTTTACCCATCTCCATTTCTACAGGGAAGACTAAAGACTTTTTTCTGGAGCAGAGTTAAAACAGTCAATGGCTTTATAAAGTGAGTGTGCAGATGTTTCTTAAGTAGCAATGGATCTTAATGAAAGTCTGCTCATAAAATTATTATCACAGCAGAAAGTAAAGGTCCCAGCTGATACTAGGCACCTATTGTGCAGGTACTGTAAGAACATATTAGGAGAGAATAACTTCTCTGCAAAGAATTTAAAACCTTTTTAGACAAGAGAGAAAGAAGTTGTGCCAAGAATAAGGGTCCCCACAGGCTAAAGAAAAACATCCTGGTTGCTAAAGAAAAACATCCTGGTTGCAGAAAAAACCTATGGTACAGCCTGAAATAAGATGTGGGTTCTTGTCACCAGGCTCCCTGAGAGCCCTAGAGCATAAAGCTGTTCATATCTAGCAACTCAGAAGCAGTTTATTCCTATTGTTTGAGGCCAAGATTTGAGACTTTTTGKTTTTTTTCAAACACAAATTCCAGTCTTGCACAGGGGAAGCCCTGGGCCTTACCTGGGGCACCCGATCACCATGCACTGGGATGCAAGAGGGAGGCAGCATGCCCAGATTGGGTAGAGCTGGACTGTGCATTCAGCAGGGGGTCAACATCATGTTTAAAGCAGCCCTGCCAATAGTATTTGGCTGTCACATTCCCTCTCCTGGGCCCTGCCTGCTTCTAGGCCTGTGTCAAATCATCTTTGGACTTGAAGTTGGAAGGGGCTGAATTCCCAAAATAGTACTTTTCTTGGAGTGTAGTGGCAGCATTGACAATAAGGCAACTGCTGATTAACATGCCAGAGAGGTTTTGATGTTTATTCATGTGATGCTCTCAAGACTTTATTGAATTGATGCCTGATATGGCAACTAATGGCAGCTCTTGGCAGAGTACCTTAGATGGATTTCCTTATTATCTGACCAGATTTTATACTCTCTAGCAAAATCAATATTCAAGCTGGTGCACAATGTGGCCTCCTTTAGCTGCAGGGTTTAAAGATTTATGGGGGCATCAGAGAAAACCAGTGAAGGCAAAAGACAATGACAAAATAAGTAAAATCCAAGTGACACAAATTGCTACTGAACTAGGATAGGCACAAGAAATCATTAGGTTCTGAATTTTTTATTTTTGTTAGACAACCATTTTTTAATTTACCTCTCCCTTCCTGTCTCTCTCCTTTCCTCCCTCCTGCTTTGCTGAGGCTGCATGTTGCCCTTGCACTCCAGATAGTGTGACCAGAGCAAAGAAAATGCTGAGCCTCTAATAGAGAATTACAAGGATTTCAGTTGCTAGTTTCAGGTGCTAGTAGAGGCAACAGACACTGAAAGAGCACCAGAGAGCAAGGAGAAGAACACTGCTGTAACCCCATGCATTCTATCCTTTTCCATAGCTGGTCTGATATATATTGTGTGGACCTTTGTGGAGCCTCATCAGTCCTGTGGAAAGAGCCAATGGTTCACTTCAGTTTTGGAGAGGTAAAATAGGGAAGAAAACATAATTTTACTGAAATACTTCTATTTCTTTCTGKTTTATTTTTTTGTCAGAAGTCCTACAGTGTCACAGGATCAGTTTTCTTCAGATTTCAAATTTGCAAACTGCTTAATGCTAGTGCTTTTCACAAGCAATGTAGCTCCCCCATCCCTCCAATATATGAGCCTGCAAGCTAATTTGTATTTACCTAGCTAGAGGAATTATTATATTCAATTAGACATACTAGTATTTAATCAATTCTGTTGAGTTGTCATTAAGATTGCTACCATATTTGCTTATGACTGCCTCAAAGGGCAATAAATGGTAGAGTTTAAAAGGTTGGTAACACTGTGAGTTGAGTACACAGYTAACTGTCACAGTCACCAGTGCTACCCACAGACTTTCCTGATCACAAAATTACTGCAAGCTTCCTTTTACTCTCCAATCTTCAAAAATGGTATTGAGGCTTAGTCCASCCATCCTTGTAACATGCTTGGAGGTGTTATGAAGTGAAATACCACTTGTCGTGCTYTAAGTTTAGTCAGATTTTCCCTTTCCCATTGCTCAGTATGTTTTTTTATTGCTACAGGTTTGCAACTTAACAATTAAAACAATGTTGAGGGTTTTAAAGGTTTTCTAGCTACATATGCAAACACATTCACAGTAACAATATTTGTGAGCGTCTAAGGATTGCATATGGGCGAACCCTATCCCATCCATGTCTTCCTTGAAATTACTTTATAATTAAATTGAAATGAGGAGCTGGACTGCACATACCAATCTAAAGATCATTCGAACAGGAAAGTTTTGTTAACAAGACTCAGATTCAGTCCTCATCAAGAATATAAGTGGTAGAATTCAAATGGCATGAGAGGTCCTGCATGATCTTTTTAATCAAGAACAGCTGCCACCTGCCAATACCATCTTCTGTACACATAGACATAAGACAGGCCAACAGTAATTCCAGCATCACATACCTACAGTGCTTTTATGTGTAGAGTTGCAGTGACTCTTGCAAAAAACATCTTGTTTCATGGGAGGAATCACTGGTATTGCCGAGGCAAGGAAGCTTCTTAGCCATCCTTTCTTCCAGGAGACCTTCAGCACTGGCATTGTCATTTGTCCTTCACCATGCTCTTTATTTGCTTTCCTCCACAAGCTGAGCTACATCTGCAAGTGCAGTTTCTAAGCCAGTGGAGAGAGAAAACACTGCCATATTTATTGCTTATTTCACCACAAATTTCTGTCAGAGATGTTTTGGTCCTGTTTTCATGCTGCCTCAAGATACTGTCACAATTACAAACCTTGACATATAAACTCCTAACCACTTGGTAATGTGGAAGTAGTGTACAAATCTCATGTGGGGTCTCAAGAAAGGGGCAAATTTCAACCAGTAAAATTCATAGCCCAGCAGGCTGTGGAGGATCTTGTTAGTTTCTGTGTTATGTACCTCTCTCCCCCAATCATTTTATTACCTTGAACATCTGTGGAAACATGGAGATGCAAGGAGCCTCAAGGCTGCTCAGCATGTTTGACTGCATTTTCTCCTTAAACATGTGCAAATGCTACTTCTGTTTGCACCTTTGCAGATCTGGGATTTGCAACACCAAAGCCTGAATGACACCTAAGATCTCTTTTGAATTTTAAACAAACAAGACAGTAGGACATCTCACAGTCTGAGAAGCCCTAAAATGAAAACTGAACTGCTTTGAAAATGAACCAGTTGAATTCCTTTGCTGTAATCCAAACTTGAGCGGCTTTTCTGCATTGATCCAGGCTCCGTGTGCTTCCCAGAAAACTGAACTAGGATTCTGATTCCAGGCTTATAATGTAGAAAATCCTGTATTTCTTATCTCATTTTGGTTTTAGTTGGATTTATACGAAGCAAGTATGAAAAGGAAGAGGACCGCCAAGCGACTTTGCACAGTAAGAGTTTGACGGTTTAACATTTTTGCACTGTCAGTGAGCTTCTGATTTGATACTGACAGTAACAAATAGTCAGAGGCAATTAGTAGCATGTTGACATTTAGAGTGTGGTTAGGACAATACAAGGTCATTTGGACCTGTGATTCAGTATTGGTTGAAGGACTAATAAAATAACTGACTATAAGGAGAATACCTTCTCATAGTATTTTCTGGGCTGTCTGCAAGTTCTTAGGTTTCTTCTCAAAAAATAAGCCCTCTCCTCTTCTTTTTAAATGTCTTTACAAAGAACAGCACTATCCCACATAATTGCTAATAGAAGCATAATAAGTTTAGTAATCACAGAATACCAAAATACAAAACATCCTTTAAAAATGCCTGCTTTCCCGAGCACTCATCTTGTGGCAAATGAAACTGCTGTGATGAGAACTTTCTGTAATGAAATGTTTTGTTCATTTGCTTCTGTCATATACCATGCATTTCAAGAAAAAGGCCAGAATTATTAAAAACAAAATCCATAAGTCTGACATTCTTCAGTCTTTTCCTTCAGCTGAATCATTGCCCAAAAAATTTTGGAAAGATTTCTTCAACTCGAAAGGGAAAAAAAAGAAAAATGTGTTATTTTCTTTGTATGTTGAAAGAATGACCAAGACTAGTCTTAAAAAAAAATGAGTGTAAAAGATGAAAAAACAATATCTCAAATATTTCAGTTCCTTGTTCCTCACTGTCTGTGGCTGAGGATCTTGATTCTGCTTGATAACATCAGTGGCAATATCAACATAAATCAATAAATCAGTATAAGATTACAATATAGGGCATTCCCTCCCAAGGTGTTTACATGAAGTTTATACATAATTTAACCCTAATTTTTCATTTAAGATAATGATCATTCCTTTAACAATTGGGACACTTGTTTAGATTGAAAAGACCGTTAATTTATAAGGCAATTACCTAAGGTATTTTCTAGGTTTATTTTATATTTTAAAAAGAAGGCAAATTTTTTTTAATGGTTACATTGTAAGATGTATACTTACTTGGCATTTCTTCAGAAAACCAAAAAAACCTTCCAATTCACTGCCCTTTACTGYCTTTGTAAAATTGGTTATTTAGGTCTACAATCTGAAGCCATAAATTACTAATTTCACATGGTGAGAGAGGGTTGAATATACTAATTAGTCAAACAGTTGCATTCAAAGTTCAAGCAAGCCAAATACAATCCATGTATTTATATGTTCTTCTATCTGGAGCATCTAGATCATTGCCAGAGTTTACTGAGRAATATCAAGGCAGGTCCAGTCTCAGCTCTGCCTGTGTTGCCTATGCGGACTGAAAGTGCACTGAAACATGGGCTTCATCTCTTCAGATAAATGCATGGCTTAGAAGGAAATGGTCCTGATCTAGACTGTGGCAATGAGACAGAGAATAGTAAAATTGCATTGCAGGTCAGAGATCTCTTCCACTTAAAACCTTGAGGCTGAGACTGAAACTTCTCCTTACATTGTATATGAATGTAAAGTTCATTTTTGCTTGACAATGTCCTTTTGTTTCCTTTTTAGTGGTGGAGACCTCCTGTGGGGCAGACRCAGCTGAATTTGGCTCAGGTGTTGTCCTGGTAGGAAACTGCATTGGGGATGTCCCTGGCCGTGGGGCAAAGAGAAAGCCTGTTGCTGTCCCATTTTTGCTAGGAGCTCTTTTGTGCATCATTTTTGAGCTCCCACTTCAAGGATGCACAGTGTCAACAGCATCTGGAAACACTTGTTTATTCTGGGCTTTTCTTCCTTCCTTCCAGTCAGAGAGTTTGAGCTCAGAAAACAGATGGGATTGTTCTGCTAGTAATTGGTCCAGCTGTTGCAGAGAAAATGGAAGGAAAAGCATATTGCAATAATAAAAATATAATAAAAGGAATCAAACAAGATACACAAGAGTATATGAAGCATGCCTGTTTCTGCTTGGTCTGAAGAAGACATGCAATAGTTGGCAACCAAGATCTTGTCATAAAAAAGGAGGAGAAAACTCATTCCAACAGATAGATCTAATTGCTTAAGAGATCATCTGCAAACAGACTTCAATCTGTGGCCAATGCAATCTTGTTGGAGCATCTCTCTTATGATGAGAGACTGTGGGAGCTGGGCGTGTTTAGCCTAGAGAAGACTGAGAGAGGATCTAATGAATGCATACAAATATCTCATAGGAGGGTGTCAAGAGGATGGTGCCAGACTCTTTTCAGTGGAGCCCAGCAAAATGACAAGAAGTAAAGGCCATAGAGTAAAATACAAGGAGTTCCACATCAGTATGAAGAAACCCTCGCTATTCTGCAATTCTGAGACCCTCTAACCCTAGCTTRTAAGGGAAGAATCAAAAGACAAGTGCCCTAACCATAATTTCTTTACCCTTCCATATCAAATTGAGAGGTGGTCCAGAAAAGAACAARGCCAACCATTTCCCAATAATTATGAAGGCTGACTGTGCGTCATCTTTTTCTGGAAATCAAGAACAGGGTAGGACACAGACCCTTTTATAAGCATACTTTTCCTGGGTATAAGTCACTTTTCTTGGGTGGTTGAGTTCAAGTAGTGTAGCCAAGGAGAAAGAAGGCCAAATATGTAAACTCTAAGTCTTGTATTTGAAAATCCTCCTGTTGGTTCTTGTTGTAGGTTTGAAGTTTGACAAATGAATTTTTCTCCCATCTAGCCGGAAGACCCGTGGGGGCAGGGAGGGGTTGCCCGGGAACTAGCAGGCTGTTGCAGTTTGACCCGGTGTGGAAAAAATCTGATTGGTTAAAACAGGTGATGGACAATTGTATAAGCCACTTGATATTCAGGATATCAGCTTATCACTTCTGATTTATCACCAACACAGACTGCATAAATGCCCTACTTTCAGGCAGCTCCAGATTGGAAACCCCTAGTAACTTTTTGTGAACCTGAGGCTTCTTGGTAGTCACTGTGAACTTGTGCTGAATCCATGAAGAGCTAGTTTAAGTTTTCCTGCCTTATCACTGCATTGATCATGAGCACTAATTACATGCCCTGAACCCAGCATTGACYTGGGACACCAAGCTCCAGCTGACAGATATCTGTTGCTGTATTCTTARTGCTACTAGAACATAGTAATTCCATGCTAAAAATCTTGCCCAAATCTTACCCTTCAAAATGCTCATGTTTAAGAGCCTTGAATGGTGTGGAGAAAAGCTGGACTCTCCTCTGAGAAAAAATCACATCACAATACATTTCTCCTCCACTTCTGTGATGCCCACAGGTGTGCCTCACTGACCAGAAGTCATGCAGTAACACAATGATAGTTTTGGATTTAGGTAAGTGTGTTCAGCTGTGTTATGGGATCAACAAATAAATGTTTTTTGCCCCATCTAGCAGGGAGACCTGTGTGGGTGGGGAGGGTTTGGCCGGGAACTAATGGGCAATACTTAAGAACAAAGAAAGTTGCCTGCCTACCCAYATGCGACAACGATCACCCAGAATGGGCGACACTTAAGAACAAAAGGGGTTGCCTGCACTGGGAGTGTTGGGGAGGGGGTTGTTTTGTCAGAGGCTGGAGTTTATAATCACGAGAGGTGAAGGGGGCCTTTTCGAGACTTTAGCGGGAGGGGGCGGAGGCCGRGCTCAGTCTCTTCTCTGCTTGGCCTTCGGCTTGGATGGTTTGTGTCTGCAGCGAGTGCCAGTTTTGCTCCAGGAACACCGCTACACTGTGATGTCTCCGCCCGCTCACTCCAGAACAAGGATACACTGTGATATCTCCATGGGAGTCCCGCCGCGGCACAGGGTACAGCGTCATGCTGTAACTGTCGCCGCCCAGAGCTGCACGCCTCTGCCGTCTCTGCCGCCAGCCCAGGTTCTGCTGTGAGTGGGTTGGCGCTGGGGCCTACTCGTCTCTGCAGTTTCTGCCTTCTGCTGGCCGCTCCRTGGGTGATACCGAGGTCCATCRCTCCCCAGTCAACCCTGCCTGCCTGCGCTGCTTGCTGCCCGCTGCCGAGGTTGGTGCTGAGCCGGGCTGCTGCCCCGTGGGTTCGCACCAGGAGCAATCTCCCCTCTCCCTCTCACCYRAGCCGCCATTGCCACGTGGAGAGGTCTCCACGCTCGCGCCACAGCGCCCCCTGCAGCCGCGGGGGAGTCATCGCAGCCTCTCTGCCCCAATGGAGAATGGCCCAATGACAGAGAAAGGACTGTGACTGGGTTTGTCAGTTCTATTCTTGTTGCCGTTTATCTGTCTTGTTACATATATAGATATATAATCCTAGTAAAGAACTGTTACTCTTTTTACCACATCTTTGCCTGAGAGCCCCTTAATTTCAAGGGTATAGTAATTCGGAGGAGGGAGGGGGGTCATCCTTTCTATCCAAGGAACATTTCCCAACTTCCTTGGCAGACACCTGTCTTTCAAACCAGGACAAGCTGTCATTACCTTTCTTCATCTGACACAGCACTGGAAAACAGCGCCTGGTGTTTGGTCAGGTGCTGTTCGATCCTATTCAGCTTCTTCTGGAAGTGCTGGCAGGAGCTCTTCGTCACTCCTATTTCATGAAGGATACACTACACATAAAACCAAGAAGACACCACGTGTTACCATTTTTGTTTGAGCACTTCCATGCTCAGTGCATTTAAAGCTGACAGCCTGAATGGAATGTGTCCTCCTCTTAGCTCACAAGAAGATCTCTGTGAGCAGCTGCTGTGAAAATTTAGATGGCACTTCRAGTGAGTTTTTGCTCTGGATGCATCACTCATGTCCCAGTAACCCTAAAGCACTTAGGTTTAAGTCCTGGCGCTACTTGGGCCRATGAGAATGTCATTTTTCTCCTTGAAGGGGAAAAGGACTTTGATCAAAGATCTGACACAATGCAGCAAATTCTGTTCTTACTGCACTGTTGTCAGACATACTTGAGCAGGATGAGTTGCTACAGATTAAAGATGGGTTAAATTTTCGTCCACTGGAAGTTGAAAACTTTTTAAAATGAGAAAGAGGGAGAGAAAGAAGAGAGAAAAGATAAATAAGAACTATGAAAAGGAAAAGCATCTTTTACGATGGGTTCTGCTAAGTGTTACACTGATAATTTCTCATCTATCACCAGTTAGAAGCCTAGAATCAGATTTATCTAACCAAGGGCAGACATTTACCACAACAGATATACATGCAAGTATTGCAACAGAGCAGTTGTTCTGATCCAGAAGTAGACATCTGTAATAGCCAGAGGATCTATGCCATAAAGCCGTCATTGCTCTTCATTGCAAGAAGGTATCTGATATCATATGTCATCTACATCTACCCTGATGTAGTAATCTACACCAGAAATTTCTCAAACCAGGGGAGATGAATGAGCAGGAATGGACAGGAAAAAGTAGAGGCAAATTTTCTATTTASTACTTTCTAGGACAGGACTAATACAATGGCAGCCCTCTAGTGACATCAAAATAAATCCTGTAACTGGTATCAGTGTCTGAGTTCTAGCCACATTAAAGACTTTTTTTTAAAGACTTATCCTTGACTTTTCACACCTTTTTCAGGACAGTAATGCAAACAGCATCACCCAAGTTATTTCGGAGACAGTGCTGTCTTCTTTCTGAAAGCATGCTTCCCTATCAAGATGAAACTGCTCTGAGTGCAAGAAGGTGTTTGACATGTTCCCATCTTAGYACATTTTGGTCTCTTGTAAACCATGGGAAGACAGCATTGAAACCTACACTTCACTGTAGGTTTCTGTAACTGATAGAAAAAARTAGGCATGTTTGCAAAGCATAGAAATACCCAGTCTCTTTGGATTCCTGCAATYATGTCCTTTGATGATCTCTTCATGTTTGTGTGTTTGAATGTATCCCTCAGACCCAACAAGGCCTGAAACATGATGAAGTCCTCCCTGCTAGGAGATCAGCTTCGGCTAGAGGGCATGCATTTGAGAATCCTGATTTTCAGTCTCCATTTCAATGCAGCTGCTATATCAGACACAATCCTGATGTGTGTGACCCTGTGATAAATGGTCCCATAGCAGTAAATTTAAAAATCTAGCCCCAACAGTCATGAGATTGCACCAGAAAAGGCTAATTAAAGACCAGCAGTACGGCCTGCAGTGGAGGGGAGGTCTCCTAAGTGTCTGCTCCAGGTGCAGCACAACTGGTGCTCTTAATCGTAGAATTACAGGATTGTTTCGTTTGCAAAAGACCTTTAAGAACATGAAGTCCAACCACTAACCCAGAACTGACAAGTACACCATTAAACCACGTCCCTAAGTGCCACATCTATATGACTTTTAAATATCACCAGGGATGGTGACTCAACACTCAGAATGTTGGCTAATTGCCCGTTTGTCACCCACACCAAATTTTAATCTTGATCCTCAGGCAGTTTTCTTGTTCTTAGATGGAAGTGTGTGGGCTGCAAGTAAGCAGTACTCACATAGTAAAATGATTTCTACTGATTGCTAAAGCTGAGAACATTGAGGAYTTACAGCCATCAAAAAAATGTGCCCAAATGAGCTTGAAGAGCTTCTGTCCTTCAGGTCACTAGGAAGAAATCAATAGGCCACAGACAAATTTCTAGATGGTTCCTGAAGGCTAATGTAAGTCTTGAAAGCACCATGCAAAAGGCACAGTGTGGGTAGGTTTGGTAAAAAGTAATACCAGTCCTTWTAGCTGAGGTACAGGCAGCTCCCCTGGCACTGGCTCTTTGAGCATATCACATAGCACAAGTTCACACAGATTAATTCAGTGCTCATGCTCGGCAGGGATGGAGGGGGGAACTAACTGTTCCAGGACAACTCTCATCCAAGACCTTGTTTGAGGTAAGGTGCTGGTAAACAGGATAAATCTGCTGTCTAACAGTTGCTTCATAGTTGCTTGCTCCATGCATGCTCTTASTAAATGGGACATAACTTGAGCAAACTTCTCTCAGTAAAAGATGTAGATACCACGTCATCTGCAATACAAAGTAGGCATGGGTGTAAGCTCGGCATAATGACTAATATTCAGTAAATTCACTCACTTATTGCACAGTGACTTGGATGTGGAGCTATATCCCTAAGAAGAGATTTTGGATAATGGTACAGTACAAAGTCTGTTCCTCCCACACYGCCTGTCCCCAGACTAGAGAAGAAATATTGCCATTAGCCCTAATCAGAAGAGTGATAAAATCGTATTGAATCAGTGAGAAAGGGCTTCTCAGTCCTGCATAAGGTACTGACTCACTGCCATCTTCTGGAAACCGCAAGATAGCCAACAAAAAGCATATTTTCTAATATATTGTTTAAAGAAAAGACATTGCAGATTTATATGCTCAATGATGTAGCAGCATAAAATTCACTAGTTTCACTTTCTGTAAATTTTATTTAATCATTTTTTCCCCAATTTCTACAACAGTTCAAGTTTCATTTCATTATGAAGAGCAAATGAAGAGGAAAAATGGAAATGCCTGCAAACTAACAGGAAGTAATGCTGCTCCTTCCACTCTTTTCTCAGGATGCAAAAGTTACTCCTGACTCCCTTCCTTGCTTGCTTCCCTATCACACCCTGAATTCTTCACAACTTTGGGGAATACTCAGCATTTCTGAACAAAGAAATAAAATATCTGATGACTTTTTAGTATTGATATTTTTATTGCAAATATTCATCTTACTGGGACTTCAGATTTTATGCCTGCCTCTTATTCTGCCACAGTAAAATGACTTGAAGTTCTGAGAAGTCACAATTCATTTTGATTTACAGTAGTTTGGCTTATGGTATATATCTGAGTGTTAACAGTCTGGAATAAGCACCAAGTAATATAACATTAATGAGTTATCTTTTATTAAAAGGATTACACTAAATCATGTAACCTTGCATTTTCTGCGAACGAGTAAGTTACTTACTAACTCTGCTGATTCACAGAAACTCACTGAAACTAATTTCTTAGCTCTTCATTTGACTGTGAACTTTACCTCCCAGCTGACAGTTAACCATTTTAAGATTGCTCTGATGTACATAAGTTACTAAAAGAAGCAGCCTAACAAAACTGAAGGTACACAGATTTGTTTGCTGTTTTTTCCCTGAAGGGAATGCTTCTTTCCCTATCCATTTTCTGTTACCTTCTCAAGATATGTATCACTAAGGAAACAAGTGTAGGGAGAGAGGAAAGGAAAAGGCAGCTCATAAGTGTGTCAATTGTCCACATATACAAAGAAAACTCACGGGTGCAAGATTATGCATTGCAATGTCCTTTAGGACCACCAGCATCTTCAATAGTTGTAGCACAGTGGTGGCATGGTTTGAGCAGCAGTCCACAGGGCATTGAGGAGAGACAGCCATGGGTAGTAGTCCACAGGCAGCAGTCGTGGCAGCAGCAGCAGCAGTGACAGCAGGGTGCCAGAGGCCTCACCCCAGTAGTGTGACCTGTATTTGCTACCAAGCATACTGTCAACAGAGGCTGATGGTGTCAGGTGTTTATGGGGCGGATAAAGCAATAGTGGCCACCTGAGTTTCCTGGCAGGGATATCAGTTTGGTTGGAAGCTTTAGTGGTCTGCTTCACACTGTCCTTTGAAACCCTGGATCTGACTGTATGAGAGGACCTGACTCAGAACTGTGTGGAGAAGACCACAGGATCATCCCTAGAAGTCTCACTGAGAGGAGTACTTTTTACTCTGCCCTTCACTCTAGATATAAACTCCAGGCCTAAAGACAGCCAAACAGTAACAGATTTCAGAGGAGAAGTCATCATTTCATCATTTTGGACAGTGTCTCCATGACTGGATTTTTTTGCACCTAGTGTGTCTCCTATGATACCAGCCTCTTGATCTTCAGATGAACTTAATCTAGGCCCTTTCACTGGGCAGCGGGGAGGCATCAGAGATACTTGCACAGAACAGCTTGAAGCTGAATTGCTCCTACTTTGTGCTGCTGAGCCCCACTGCAGTTTCTGGGAGTCCTGTTTTGGGGGAGCGTCTTGTATTTTTTGTATCACCATCCATTTTGCTGAACCTTTGCCCTTTTGTCACCTCATTCATGGTGGGTGGGGTATCATTTTTGCTGATCATTTCCATATCACAGCACCGTTCTCTAACATTTCCTTTTGTTGTGGTTTAGGACAGATAACTTTCTTTGTTCTTAAGTATCGCCCATCAGTTCCTGGCCAGCCCCTCCCCAACTACACAGCCTCCCTGCTACATGGGGGAAAGAAAACAAATTTCATTTTTCGAACCCGTAACAGGATGCATATCCTGGAAGGAGAACTCCTACTGCAGGTATGTTTTGCAATGGATATATCGTGCAAATATTTACATAAAAAAAAAAGTATTTAGCTTACTAGTTATTCACTGATGAGATTGAAACAGTAAGTTTTCTTGTTGTCAAATTCTTTCCTCATTTTCTTTAGGGTAATATTATACAGTTCTTGCATTTTCTCTGGTAGTAGTGACTTTAGAGTGGATGTTATAATATGGGCTCCTCTTCAATGTTTCTAAGTAATTTGTAGAGGGGCAGTGTTTTCCTATCTCTTTGCATGTGTTGTTAATAAAGATGTTAATACAAAGAAACAGTTTTTATAAGGGCCAGATAGATTAGTAATCTACTGTAAGTTTGGAGACTATTTGTCTGAAAGAAAATTTCTCTTTAAAAGACACTGGGCTTGCCGAAATATCTTGCTTTCTCAGTGGTTTGAAAGAGCTCAGCATTCATAGCGTAAGTTCAGGACAAATTTTAAAGTACTTTCAATAACTTTCAGCTATATGAACCAATGGAAAGTATTAATAAAAAAAGAAGTGTGGGTATTTTTTTAAAAATTATCTAGCCTGTTTTAATGTCCTACAGTGTCAAAGCATATGGATAATTATATACTACTAAGTCCAGATTAAACTCAAGAAATTACTAATATAAGTATTCCAATGTTCTAATTAGTTTCACAAAATAGATCTTACTGTGACCTGCAGCTCCATTTGAAATACGTTGGTAGTCTGTCTTCTACTCAGGTTTCACACTGATGTATCTATTAAAAGCAGTAAATTGTTAAGTCAGAGCCAATTGTTTGCTTAGAACAAAATGAATTTCGGTGTTCAAAGACTAGAAATGAAAACAGGTTCTAAGAATCCCACAAAATAATTATTTTAAATTGATGCTAGTTGAAAATTGTTTTCTAACCAACTGAAAAAACCAGGACATATATTTAATTTTCTAACCTTAGTAAAGTATGACAAAGAACTGTTACGGAGTTACTGCAGCTGAACAGCTTTCTTTTTAACAGAAAAAATCCAAAAAGGTAAAATACCTGGTTTATATTGGAGACATCTATTTCATGTGAAACGTAGGGGAGGTTTTTTATGACTTCCGAGTGGAAGTTGTATGAGGGAACTGTTTTCCAGTACGAAAACTAAATGGGTGATAGAGTTATTACTGTAAATTCTGCCACCTTGGGAAGTAAGTAAATTAACTGAATTTCTTAAACGAGTTTATTTTGTAAATATTTTATATATGTGAAAAAATTTATGATAATGAATATGCAGATAGAGTTTTCTTAGGTAATGTAAGAAGTCATGAGTGTGATGAAAGTGGGAATTTTCTAGAAGATAGTGGGAAGCAGTAAGTTGTAAACAATGATTAAATTCTTCCCTTCCACCTAAGTTCAGAAGTCTTTTGTGTCACATAGGTGTCAGTAAATTATAACAGATGGTGAATGCTTCCTTTTTATTATCTCCCTACTTTTTTGTTTTTTGCAAAGGTGGTATGAATATACACCATATTGTTTGTATTTGTTTTTATTTGTTCATCGGATGTTTTTTCTTGTTTCCTAAAAACCAGAAAATTGTCTTTAATTTCCAACATAGAAACGATCTTGCCAATTCAATATATTGTGGAAGTAGAGATCAAATACATAAATATGCCTTCCTTAAAATCAAGCTATATCTCCTTTAAAATTATTTAAATTATTTCAAATTCTTATTTTAACTACATAATCTATTAGAGCCTAACCAAGTTGGTGATAAAAAGTGCAAGACAAATGATGACCTCTGAGAAATTTTTAAAACTTGTTAATTCTTACCAGCAATGAACAGTTTTGTAATTGCTTTTGTATTAGGAGCATTAAGAGTAATTTTTAGAGGCACAAATATCATCTTCAGTGCTCCAGAATAATAAACTCACTTAGAAATTTCATTATGTCTTTAAAGATAATTTTTTTTGATTGCATTTTGCAAAAACCTCCATCAGAACTTCTCCTATTTATTGGTATATCCAGATATGTGCATTCTATAGAATTTTTAGCTGAAAGAATGCATATGGCTATCTCAGTAACAATCCTGGTTTAAGAGGAACTGTGTACCAGAGCCACTGCAAAATGTGATTGAATTCCAGGTACAGGAGGTGTACACAGCTTTGTTTGTAATGGACCAGAATAACCAATTTTAACATTTGAGACAGAGTTAGGTACTGTGGAGCTTGCAGATTTTTAATATCAACCAGCTGAGGTGAAATGCCCTGTAGAACAGGTCAGCAGAGGACACAAGCACCTGCCATTTTGGCATTCTGCTCCTGGGAAACTACTGCAAGCTTCATCAAAACCAAAGATTCTGTGTAACAACTCAAGATTTCTTGGATTCACTATACCATTTAATTTCAGACTATTACTGATTCTTTAACTCATTCTTTATTCATGTAAAGTTTACTAAACTTCTAAGGAGTTTTTATAGAGCTAACAATTGTTTATGAGAGTAGATTAAATAATATCTACACATTCAATTGGAGTGGTTCACAGCATTTAAAGACCAGTCATTTAATCAGATACTTAACTTATATATTATTAGTTTGTTGCAAGAAAATATAGGATATCCTTCACTTACTTTACATTTTCTATGTTACAATAGAAATATTACATAAATATCTGCATAAATAAGGAGTTTTTTTTAAAAAGTGTTTCGATTATGCTGGCCAAATTTTCCTTTGAATGCAGATGAGGAAACTGAGTGGCACAATATACTTAATCTAGTCCCTAGAGACTGCCTTTTGTTAAATGTTGACTGACATCCATAGAAGTAAATTGGCACCTTTCAGATGAGCTGCCAAGTCACAAATCAACTGTTTGCTATCACAACAATTGCCATGGAACATTTGGCAGTTCAGATAAATGCCCTTTGCATGACTTTGACTGTGGCCTAGTCTGCTGCTCCATGGAGGGGGAATCTCTTCAAAAACATTGTTTACTTGCAACAGTCCGCTTGTGCAAAGGTTTTCTATTTTGAGAAAGTTATAAAATGTTTTCTTGGACTATATAGACCTTGATAGCTTGATTTCCTGTCCACAGTGGCCTGTCTGCACTATGAATAGAATGGATTTTGGGACTGGTTTTGTGACATGGCTCTCGTTTGTGCTGTGGACAGCTGGGGGTACCAAAGGCTTGAGCCACACAAGCATTGTGAACTGTGGTTGATATTAGATAAACTTATACTTGTTCATACTGCTGTCCCATGTCTCTTACAATCAAGAGTATTTAAAAATCATCAACATGGTTTGGCTTCTCCCCTGAATTTTCAAAAAAAAACATTTGTTTTTTTCTTCTATTAGATCCAGTTTTCTTCATTGTAACATATGCTGTAGAGAGATGCAATGAGGAATCCTTCTGTTTATGCTGTTAGATGATATGCTTTTGCATGTTTCACATTTTGTTGGGAGACTACAGTATAGGTAGACCTAGAGCCACAATAATTATCTGGAATTTTGTCTCTGAAACTGACATATTGGTGTGTTTTCTCCCCAGGCATTAAATGGGTTTTTGTTAGTTGTTACACAGATGTTCTGGTTTTTTATGCCTCTTCTACTATCCAAGACTACTTGGGGTTCCAACAAGTAAGTTTATTTTTTCTTCTATTTTTTTCAGAGGTTTTGCTTAATTTCAGAGAACATTGGTGTTCATGTTTAGGGTCTTATAGTTTGTGTAATAAAAATCTCTGTTAGGTACTTTAGGTTGAATTACTTTGAAACCATATTACTTTTCTATCAGCTTCCACAGCCAAGATGTCAGGCCAAGCACAACAGGAATATAATTTCCCAAGGTGAGTTAGGCAAGATAGGAAATTTTCACACTTTATTATTCTTTACTGGAGCAACTGTTTGAAATTTATACCACAGTGTTACCCAGTTTATGATGCTGAGTGAGACGTAATTCAATGGGAAGGTAATTATTTTAATAGAAACCTTTCATGCAAAACTATTTCCATATGCCTTGAGATTTTAAATACCAAGTGAGTGATTTTAGTATTTTTAGAATTTGTTCTCTTGCTCATGTTTATTTGTTTATTTATTTCAAAACAACAATTTGTTTTTTACTGTTTATGGTGCAGATCACGTATGGTTGACTTCACTGGGCTTGCAAGCCAGATGCCAAAGTAGTAAAGGCCAAGGCATAGCAGGCAAATGTTGCCTTTGTTAGAGAACTCCTGGGATTACTTTATGTGAAGATGATAGAATGAAGATGATAGTTATAGCTATCAATGTCTATCCGTGGATACTGGATATTGATAGATTCGACTGCTGTCTAAAAATAGGGAGAAACATTGGTTGGTCTGCAATTCTAGGTAACTGATAAAGGATTGGGGAAAATTTGTGTAAAAGAAAATATTTCAAAAAAACCCGTTGTTACTCCTGGGGTTACATATCCCGTCAATGTTGGGGAATGAAAAAAGCTTGGAAAACAAATTGGGCATAAAATTTGTGAAGTAACGCCAGTAAATGCCAGAAWAATGCCAAGTGCATGTTACAGAAGTGAAGTCTTAAATTTACAAAAATTAGCATTTCTGGCAATTTATTCTGGAAAATACTGATTGTTTTATGAAATTTATCATAGTTAGGCTGCTGCTTTTGCCAGTTCATCTCAATTACCTCAGATCTATGTTTTATTGAAATATTTTCTGTTTAAATAATGGTTTGGTTTTTGAAACATGCTGAAAACGGGGACCTTAGCTCTTCTCAGCCAACTGAGTCTTTTCTTGAATATTTTCTTCCCCTTATAATCCGTTAACCACTGATCCTTGCTCTTGTGCCTTTGCCATTTAGATCACATTCCTAACCACGTGATTGATAGTGGTATAAGAGCTTAATGTTTTAACGCATCCTTAAGAGGTGGCAAAGCTTTCAGGCAGACAAATCCACTGTTTATAATCTACTTTGCTTAGTTTTTGCAGTTGTTTGTTTCAGAGTCTTTAGCTTCTTTTGTATTCCTCTAGCACCTATAGTGGGTCAAGTCAATACTAGCTGGCAAGTACTTTATTTACCACTATGTAAAATTAAATTATTTAAACAGAACCTAAGCATAGCATTTCCAGACTTTCTTAGATAAAATCGGGTAAAGAAATAGTTGACATAACGTAACTTTTTTTTCTAAGATGATATTTTTTATTCTTGTTTACCATAGGTGTAACTGAATTGTTCTCTGTGCTGCTTAAAATTATTCCATTAAGCTTTGCCACATGCATGTGATTATATGTATTTATCCTGAGCAAAATGGATTTTGTTACATATGTAACAGTGTTGTCAAACGGACAACGTGTATCATATTGTCATATAATTTTCTTATTCTTGTTCTTTCACACCTTTTTCCTTTTGTAAATTTTCCTTTTGTCAGATATTATACACCAGAGTGTACTTGAATGAATTCACACAGAAGACAGACGCGAGTTTCAATGACAAGTTCATTGGGCATTAAGTCTTGCCCAGTTGGCAGATTCTGGACCAAGTGTACAAGGTAAGAATACAGCCAACTTCTGTGTTTGCCTGTCTGATTAGTTGTTTGGGTTTGGGGGTTTTTTTATATTTGTGTATGTAAAAAGGTTTAGATAATTTTATATGAAGAAAGGAAGAAATAGCATCTTTTAAACTTATTTGAATTTTAGGGATATAGTTAGCCAACAATGAGAATTACTATTTTTTGCACTTCAAAAAAGCTTTGCTATTCATAGCACAGCACCATTAAAATATAAATTATACTTTAAATTGGAAGACTTTAATTTGGAGTATAAATGACAATGTTTCACATATCTGATCAGTCTAAGAATGTGCTAGTTACGGTGTTAATACAGAAATTGTGCATTCATTGCCACACAGACCAGTATTTCTCTTGGGCATAAAAGGGGAGGAGAAATTAAATAGATGAGCCTTTAAGATCAAGTAGTACGCGTGTTAGAGCATCGGGTAGCCATGTTATTGGCTGATGCCTATGTGACCTGCTGTACTGAGAAACCGCTAAGGAGAAACACATACACATCTGTACATCAGAGCAAAGATGTGTAGGTACAGGCAGTTATGTGTAACACAGGAAGCATATGCCTGCATTATAATGACACCAAAGGCATGAGACAACTGCTCCATTTTAATGCCCCATTTACACAACAGTTGCTTAAACATGTAGGCAAAATTCTCTGTTACTGTGACTTGATTATAAATTTTTTTTAATCCATAAAAATTCCATAACATTTTTTAATAAATCATCTATTCTTAAAGTAACTTGATTTAAAATGCAAAGAATTTCATATTTAATATTTTAGAGGATGGAATTGTCATTATTTGATAGAGAAATGAAAACCAGCAAGTGTTATTTTGTGTGGAACACCGCTCAGTATATTTCAGCTTTGCATTTAGTGGTCAACATTTTTATATCACCTCTGGATCAATCTACATAGTTCTGCTGCACAGACAGTTAATAGTAGAGTTTAGCGTAGCAAAGAGCACAGTGCCCAGAAACCATATTTTCATGTGTTGACTTACTGTTCACTTTAGAGTGAAATGGTGTTCTGTACACCTGAAGCAAGTGCATATGAATTTACAAAAAGGTTGTGTTTGAAAAGTATGACACAAGGTTGAATTGGCATCAGATTTGACTGAATGATGGGAAGCGCTGAGCAAGATTGCAAACAATTCTTTGTTTTGTGTCTTGTGTTTCTAGCTTACTAAAAGCTGCTAATTATGCCTCGTTTCTGAAAGTGTTCAAGGCCAGGGTGGATGGGGCTTTGAGCAACCTGGTCTACTGAAAGGTGCCCCTGTCCATGGCAGGGGGGTTGGAACTAGGTGATCTCCAAGGTCACTTCTAACCCAAACCACTCTATGATTCTATGATGACTTTTGAGCCTCAAGTAGCGTAAAATGTTTGGACATTGAGGATTTTTAAACAGAATTCAGATTTATAGCAAAGGATAATGCTATGACCATAAGGATCCCCTCCATTTTTGCTAATTTAATCCATTTCTGTTTTAATACATTCACCTAGCATTATGCAGATATTTATAGATATATTATAATTGTGCTCAGGCTTCAGCACAGATTCCAGCCTGAGTCTGGGAACTAATCCTGATTCAGTTAGCCTGGACTGGTTATTTCTTACTCAGTATTCTGGTATGCTGCTGGACCACTGGTTTCCTCAGCTGTTACTGTGCTTCCCAGACACTTTTCCCAGTCCTGTCTTGTTCACAGAGAAGTTTACGAAATTCTGATTTTTCAGTCTCAAATATCTGCTTTGGGGCAGTAAGTCTGGATTATCTTTTAAAGCTTGCATGTCGCACAACCATATGGCCTTCAGCTTAAAGACAAGCRCTTAATACACTGCATGTTCTGTGCATCGCTCCATGGTATTGATGAGATCCCGTGTGAGCTTCATGAGGGATATGGGTTTTAACCCCTGTAGAGTTAAGTGGTAGTTTTGCTCCGGGGATTGCAGATGCTCTGTAAGACTCTTTGCCATACAGTGACTSACTTCTCCAAAATCCTGGCAGTAAAACCTCTTTGTCTTCTGCCTGCCCAGAAAAGTGCAGCAGTACTCCTTTCATAAGTGTAGGACRCTTAGTTTTAAAGCCCATTCCCACCTGTTTTGAGTTCTGTTCCCCTCCTTCCAAGAGCCGCTTCTTCCACCAAACTTTTGCTCACTCTTGGGAACTGTGCATTTTACTACAGAAGTTGACAGAAGAGGACCCAACTGGACTTGCTGAACTTTCAAATTTCAGCTCCGTATTTACCAAAAGAATAACACTTTCTGCTGTGGCAGAAATGCTGAAGGACACACCTGTCAGATACTGAAGTGTTATGGTTTATGGCTTAAACATTCTTATGAAGGGGTTTTTTTTGCCTATTATACCAAAACTGTATAACAAAGCTGCACCAAAAAGTTGCACTGAAGACCATTGTACCCTGAATGGGCCCTCTGGGTTGAGGCCCCRGACTGAGAGCTAAACTACCTAAGGATAGAGATAAGAGAAGGTGACACTATTGTTTTAAGCATCTAGGGTCTGGGAAGTAATGGATAAGGCTGCGAGAGCACTCACGGGACAGCCAAGCCCAGCAGCTTCAGGGTGGAGGCCACAGCCTCAGGCTTATCTGCTGCCAGGCTTGCATGACCCCCACACCAACGGGGAGGAGGAGGGGTTTGAGTGTATGGAAAAAAGCCTCTGGTCAGAGGAATGCCCATCCTCCGTTACACAAACTGGCTCAGCTGTGGGGCCCCCCCACCCCCTGAAAGCCACATCTACGGGACATTCATGTGAGGGGYAGCTGAGGGGGTGTCATGGCTCATCAAAGACCCCCCCAAGGGGTCCCCACACCCTGCACCAGAGCACTGCACATGATACAAAGTGATGCCACTGACCCACGGTCTTGCAAGGGACAGTGTTAAGCTGGTACCCTGCAGGCGTGGTACCTGGGCATTTCCACCTGGCCCAAACAATTATTAATCCATTGGATTCTATGCTCTTCGGTGGCAGCAGCGGCACTAGGACCCTCACCACCAAGACYAAATGTAGAGGATCAACAAGACATCATTGGGACTCATGGAGGGGTGATATATTTCCACTTAACCTGTCTCTGTCATTCTTCCTGTCCTCCCCCCCTGCCCCGCACACCACCTTTTCTATTTCTTTCTTTTTCTTTCTTTCTTTCTTTCTCTCACTTACTGTTGAACAAAATACATCAATTTTTTGGTATCAACATTTAACCCCGTTTGGTTTTAATTGCATTTTTGGGGAATATTAGAACCTTCAGGGTTTTTTCCACTTTATTCAAAGAGAGTCAGTTCTCTTTACTCTTCTGTGATTAGAGCAGATCGTAACATTTTAATTGGCATCATGGGACAAGACACCTTTAAAACAAGAGTGTTAGTTCAAAAAATTCGATGAATTGCTAATTTTTATGATTGATCATTTTGTGTTAGAAAAACAAAGCAAGGTACCTTTCTACCTTTCTGACTCTCTCTGACTCTTTTGTTTGTTTGTTTGTTTGYTTGCTTGCTTTTAAGTAAAGTGCACATTGTAACTTTGTGAAACATTAGGTGCTCCCGTGGTGTAAGGAGTGGGGCATTGGAAATATTTTAATCTAGGTACCTCTTGGAACAGACCACTCCGATCGTAAAAACACCTACCAGCATCAAAGATGACAGCAGAAAGCCCGGCACTGCTTATTGGATACTAGATCTGCATGCAGTCAGAGTTGGCATTTTTGGAATATGTTAGGATTTGCAAGCTGTTTCTTTGATGCTCTTTCTTTACAATCATTGCTTCTTCAGAGAGCATCCAAGCTGTTTTAGCACCTCTTGGACAAGCAGTCTCAGAAGTGTTGAAAATTCTCACCAGCAATTAGGCAGTTAATAATAATAAAAACATCTGCAGCAGTAGGAAGTAAGGAAGTAAGTTTGCTTTGTCTGTTGCAAACCATCCATATGACGAGTGTGGGAATTTATTATTTTCTAATATCAAAGTTAGCTGGTAACTATCTTGGACTACAAGTACCTGAGTTTCTGTGCCTGTGGGATCAGCTTACAATGGTGGCTTTGGCCAATATACAGTTCTGCAGATGCCTGTAATTTCAGATTATCCCGTTTCATACACACTACCAGCTAGGACCCTTTTTCTTTTTGTCCATACCTTGAAGTTTGTTCAGCAAAAATTGACCTTGCATAGCAGTTCTTTTAAGAAGAAAAAGTATCTTCTGATTTTATCTGAAAAGCTGGATAACTCAGCATTCTTGTTGGATTTAGATGGCCTTAGGTTGCAAGGCCTCTTGGWAAGGCATCTGCAATCTCATTTGGCTCCAGTTCAGTTCTTTGAATTAATAGGAGATTAAATTGAACTGGCTTTTGGTAACAGTTTGTTTACCTTTGGGTTTGTTTTGCCATTATACTAACCACTGAGCCTATCTGTAAGTTTTTCCACCTGTTCAAGAGACAAAATTATATTCCAGAAAATATGATGTGGTGTTTTATTAAGTGACATGCTCTGCCTGGCCTCGTCTCCATGTCTGGAAGGTCAATATGGGTTCTTAAAATCTGTGTTATTCTTTTGTCCATACGTAATAATTGGTTCTCTAAGAATACATGGACTATTTTTTAAATCAAAGAGTATTTAGCATTCTAAAATAGAACTTTAAACTGTTTTTTCTTAATTTTCTGCATGTATAAATTCCTAGAGAATGAGTGGTTTGTGGTTTTTTATATGTATTGCAATCAAGATCACTTTTCTAAATTTGCTGGGAATGGTCATGCTCTGGTATCTCTCTATATGTAATCTCTTGTAGAACGTATGCTTTCTATCTGAAGTTTATCCATTTACCTTCTGTTTTTACTTTAGATTCCAAATGTTTAAGTCTGTTTTCTAAACGCCACTTGGGCAGCAGATGCTTGTCCTGAAGAAGTAGAAGGATACCATGTTGTTGTCCTAGTTAGCAATCACAGTTTTGAGGTTTTTTTTAAACAAACAACCCACGAAACACAAGTATTCCAGGTACATCTGGAGAGGTAACTATGGTGTTTAGATCAGCAGAGCCCAGAAATATTTTCACTGTTTAGTAGGGTGGTTTTACCTTCATTAGAGCAAAATGCTGATTTGTGGTGGTTTCCTAAAGCTGCTTATTTTTATTTATTGCTACAGCTTTCACCTGGCTGTCTGGAAAGTAACAATTTCACAGTTTGATACCATTACTGAGTTTTTAAATACTCAGTTCCTATAGTTGCTCTGCCATTTTGCACATCCTGCCATTGTAGCAACATGGATATGCTCTCTGCTGAGACCTCTGCTCTCTGCAACTGATTCAGAATCGAGGTTGTTGACAAACATAATGAATAAATTAAAAACCCAAACAAACAAAAACCCCAAAGAAAAAAATGCTTAAAAAAAATTGTATACAGTTTTCAAATACCATAGCCTGTAAAACATAGTCCCATCAGAAGAACTGATGCTTATGCAGTGTTACAATCATCATAGGTTCTGAGGATGTTTCCAGTCCACACTGTTCTTGCTCAGGTCATGACCTAATGCTTTGTTTATGAGATGGAAGATCGTTTGTTACAGATAGCCTTCACTAGGGATTCTTCTAAAAATAACCCTTATAAATAATCCTTTCCTGCAGGAGATAATGGCTTTTCACAGCCAGCAACCTATTATAACCCAGACCAACTTCCTCCAGAGAATTCTTCCTTAATGGAAAGGAATTTCATCTGCAGGTTACGATGCCTCCTGGATAATTCATCTGGATTCCTGGTGAGTGTGGAGTTATATAAAAACATTCACATATGCTTAAAAGTTGGAAATCTGAGTTAACCTAACAAGAGATACAGCAACTTACTTTATTTGTTAAGTCTCCAAAGATATCTGAGCTGCTTGAACCACAGTGTTTCAGTTAGTGACATTGAATGTCTCCCCTTTAACATGTCACAACCAGGTGCAAGTTCTCTCATTTCTCACGGCTCATTTTCCTCAGTGAAATGCAAATAAGCAACTGCTTTTGTAAAGCGCTGTGTGATCTGCAGATAAAAAAGCATTACAAGAGTATCTTCTGTTGAGTATCTTGAGATGCAATAAGTTATAGTAACTAACAGAACCATAGTTTTCCGTTATTTGGGAAAGCCTGTGCTTGCTCTTTTTAATGCATTTTTTTGTTAGTCAGTTATGTAGTTTTTAAAACAAATATGGTTTTACACCCTCTTCACGACATCTTACAAATAGAATTGTTTACAACTGCAAAATTGAATATACGCATTTGCAAGAGAAATAATGATATAATTGTGTGTATGTATGTTTGCTAGAATATTAGAAGCCCCAGTTTACATCTGTTACTACTTGTCTGGGCTTTTCTTTTTACAGAATAATCTTCCCATTAATTCCTTTTCCAGTAAGTTTATTAATAGATCTTGAAGTGACACACTTGTGGTATACCAGCAGTATTCCATACTTGTTAGCTAACTTTTATGTATGCCATGCAATAAAGCTTAAATCTGATGTATCTTAAAAAAAAATGAAAAATACGTGTTTTACATCATAACAGAAATATCTTGCTCTTATATATCTCCAGCACATAATAATTGCTTTTTTCCTCATCCTAAGRCTATGAATTTTCAAGGACAATTAAAGTTTCTCAATGGACAAAACAAGAAAGGGAAGGAAGGTGCTACTTTGTCTCCTCAGCTTGCTCTGTTTGCAGTAGCTACTCCCCTGCAGCCACCACCTATCCTTGAGATACGAACCAAAAACCTCATCTTCAGAGCTGAACACAAACTGGATTTCACACCTACTGGCTGTGATGCAAAGGAGGTGTAAATTATTCTGTGTAATAGTCTAACGATTTGCTGATGAGATAGGTTTCAAGTATGGACTTGAAATATAAAGTAGGCTACTCTTTCAGTGATGGTTGTTCAGAAACTGTTAAGGTTTTTCTCTTCTGCCCTGCTAGTAAGTAAAGAGAAATGGGATTGTCACAGTCTATTTCCTTGAAATGGCATACTGCTCTCTGACTCTCATTTGTTAAAAAAACAAAACAAAAACCTGTAGCGGTGGCTGATCCTGCAGCAGGGGATGCTGCGGGTGTTTGGGCCCAGCCACAGGAGTGACTGAACAGCCTGTTACTCCTTGTTCCCTTATAAGATTCGGTTCAAAAGTGTTCTCCCTTACCCAGGCATCCCATTTATTCCCGTACMCTACTCCTCCCCTCGTTTACCCCTATTGGTTGAAGCTGTATTACCCCGCCTTCTCTTCGCCCCCTGACCCTCAACCCATTGGTCCCTGTTGTGTCTCCGCCCCCACCGCCCCTGGGATAAAACCCTGAACCCTCCATTGTTCTGAGTTCTCTCCTTCCCTGACAATTCATGGAATAAACCTATTTTGTGGAACACATGAGGAGAACCCCTCTGACTCTTTGCCTCTGACTAAGTGTGCCTTTGTGTGTGTGTGTGTGTGTGTGTGTGTGCACCGCCAAACGCGTCAAGGCACCGCCGGACATGTGCCACACTTTCAGGAAGACTGCGGGACCCCAACATCCAGCCCGTTTATTACAACAAAAAACCACAAAACCAACCCAAAATAAAAACCCCAAAAGACAGCATACTAATGAACTCGGGAACAAGAAAAGTTTCATGTTAAATCTGGTTTGAAATTTGGTTTTAGACCTGATAGAACAAGTTTTTCATTTCGTTCTATATGCATATTTTCTCCTTCAGTTCAAATAGGTGTGAAAAACAACAGAAATGTTATTTTCTTGGAAATAAACAAATTAAGTCCTTTTTTATATTATGACTTTTACCTGTTTCCAAACCATTTTTTCCCTATGTAAAATTTGGAAACCCTACTGCATTACTAGAGCAAAATAACGTTACTATGCATCAACATGGCAAGAAGTCCATTAAGATGCTTTTTTATCAAAATAAAAGCCTCTGACCTCCTTCCTTCCTCCTCCCCTCCCTCCTATTTTTGACTGACAATGTTTTCAGATTCATTTTCAGTGGAATCTCTCATATGAATCATGATGACTACTTGTAAGATAGAGGTAAATTACTCGGTATTCTGTCCACTGAGAGACCAAAATGTTTTACTTCTAAAAGCTGATACAAGTAAAAGTTAAAAAAATGTTAATACAGATGTTTCTTTCCTCTTACAGGTGTTTCTTTCCTCTGTTTGATTTTTTTATTCACTTGAAATATTTTTTACATATATTGTTCCCCATCCTTACTTTTCCTCTTTCTTTTACCTTTCTGCCTGAATCTCCATTTCTTTGTTCCAAATCCCGTTTAATATCTTTTTGACTATTTCTTTTTATCATGTATGTCACAGAGATCACATGAATTCTGTTAAGATTTTCAACTCCCCAACCTCTAGTAAATTACTCTAATTTTAGCTGCCGGGGTCAAACATGACTCTTGCCAGTACTCCTCTGAGTCACACCTTGTTTAAAATGCAAACACAGGGGTCCCAAAGCACTCAATAGCAAAAGGGATGTAGTTGTGAGATACATCCATTTTTGAACTTTAGGCTACTAAAAATACTAATTTAGGCAMGAAGTTTTAAGTAACTAAAGTTAAACCCCTACTTAATTCTACACACAAGCACCTATAGGTAAATGATATGAAACAGGGCTAAGAAAACAGTGTCTTTCATTGGAACCAATGGGMGCYGCCTGCTAGAAGTAAATCTGTCCAATAGTATGGAATTGAGAGTCCAGCTGTAGGCATACACTTTTTTTTTATGATCTAATGGTTTTGTGAACCCAGTTCTAGTCACTGAAGGCAACCTGGCAGACTACTTAAAATTTTACGATTTAACTGTATTTTTTTATTGGAGTTGTTATRCTTTCGCATACAATTGATATTGCAACAAAGTGTAGTTAGCACTTGCATTTGAAATGTTCTACCCATAATGAATTTGCTTGACATTCATTCTGCGAGTTAGTTCATCTGCAGTGTTGCAATTTTTTGTTTTTACCTTCCAGAAGAAAGATTGTCCTAGGATACATCAAAGCAGAGCTGTGTATGAGAGGAACAGGATACCAGTTTGTCCATGCAGCTGATATGCTTTATTGTGCTGAAAATCACGTCTGAAGTAAGTTTCATTCCCTATAAAAGGCTGAAAAATCAAAGCATGAAGTATTTTTTCAGTATGAATATAATATGAAGTACCACATAAAAAAGAGTCGTTAACAAAARGAACACTGTTCATTTCCTGTGTTCTTTCTGTCCCTATAAAAACTTACACTGGTTGAAGAGAYGTTTAATATTCCTATCCAGACCCTCTTACGATATATATTCCAGTCTCTGTCACATCTTGCTCCTCTCACTTCCTTCTCTGCTCAACCCAACTTCTGCTATTTCAACTTTCTTTGGACAAGGGGACTACCAAAGATGGCTTTCCTGTTAGCAAGTTAAATAAAGCATTTTCTTTTGATATTCGTGTAAGAATTTTACCAGAAATTAATCTCTGGTTTAACATGTAAGTGTCCTATACATTTCTGTGTTTGATTCTTGTCAGCTTGATTTGGTTTAAGTAACAATTTATGGAGAGAAGTATAGTGTTAAGGAAATAAGCATCAGCTACCTGGTATATAAGTATTTAGTGGACTTTGTTATTTAATTTTTTTGTTAGTTATATTTATCTTTGGAACTTACAGAATCATCTTCAGAATAGTATGGTGGTGCTTCTTTTCTACTGACTTCTCTTGAAAAGTTWTTTTTTTTCTTTTATCCCATTATAGACAATTAGATAATGCCCCTCAGCGGGTTATTTTCAACATATCTCAAGCACATTTTCTGTTTCAGATATGGCTCAGTCACTGTTGCGTATCAGTGGTTTTGTTTCTTTACATGTATTTATTATTTCTGTTATTGAAGAAATAATGGACAAAGTGGCATAGAGAATGCTGCCAATCTGTAGTAGATATCTTACAGTTGCTTGCAGTTTTGACTTTCATTTTACCAGTAAATAAGACATCTTAAGGTGATCAATCATCCTGTTTCACTGGGAATGCGCTAGTGTCACACAGAATTGGGTGATTGAGGACATGAGATTTGTAAAAGTGCTCTACAAATGGGACTCCTTTCATGACATACAGATTTTCATGGTTTTGTTTGCTGGACAGTAAACAGTGTGCTTACTCTTTAGTGATGAAGACAGGTGAGAGTGGAATGACTGTATTTAGGCTTCTAACCAAAGAAAATTGATGGGCCTGGGTACAGGCAAATGCACGTCTTGTCTACAAAAATGGAAGATCAGATTACATCATTGCCACGCAAAGACCTCTTACATAAGTCATTGCRTAAAGTAGCATGTTTCAAAACCTGGAAAATTTTTTGACACTGTTTATATTCATAAAGGATTTCTTTGTTTTTAAATAAACACCCTTTAAATTCCAAATACCAACAATACATTCCATTTGCTAACAAACATTGAAAAGAATTCTGGTATTTCAGAATTTATGTGGCATAGTCCTTTTGCATAAAACTTAAGACATATTGATTTCATATAAAGAACAAGAGCAGCAGCAGAAGCATGAGGTTATTCCATCCACCATATTTTTAATTCAATCCTAATGAGCAAAAACTGAGAAATCTAACCACAGTTGTGTAGAAGGAACAACAAATGACAAACAAATTCAGTCCATTATYGTGCTGAACTCAGTTCTGCATAATATGGAATTCAGCAATGTTAAATAGATTAAAYAATTTTTGGCAAGGAGTCTGTAAATTGGAGAAAAAGAGATACTTCAAGTATTGATTTACTTGCTACACCAAGAAAAGCTTAATGCACGGAACAAAGCCCACTTATTTTCACTTCAGCCCATAATACACAGAAAATGGTGTATGCTATCTAGATTTAATCAGAAATGTAATATGTAAATGTGGTATTACAGTCACAAGCTCCTTATTTCATAATCTGCCTCTTGGTTTAACTCAGCCAAATTGAGCTGGAACAGGTAGGAATTTGAAAAATGCCTACAAATAGTTCATTTTTTATGTTAATTCCAGCAGACAAAAAGACTACAGTAACTGTTTGGTACTGCAGTACTATGCTATAYATCTGATTTATTTTCAGAGATGAAGAGGGGGCAGAACATCTAAGGAACTGCAACACAAAGTTGCCCTTCATGTTTGCCATTGGTGAGGCTGTGTTATATGGTGTCCTACCCTATGTTGAGCCTTATGGATCCCTCTCAAACAAAGAGTAAAAGCACAGTGGGAAAGCAACACTATACAATGATTCTGTGAATCCAAACTCCCTCCTAGGTGTCATGTTAAGGCAAGATGAGTCTGTTTATCTCTGCCCTCCAGCATCACATAAACTTGCTTTAGAGAGGAACTTCTTTGCAGAAGTAGGGATGAACTGGGTGGTGTGGTTAGCAGGGGCCGGACAGATAATCTCCTACTCACTGGAAATCACAACATTCTTAAACGGCAGCTGATGGAGTGTTCCCAGGACAGTACTGTTGCACTTCCTGAAGACAGTGCAGCACTCTTTCAGGATAACAAAACCAGKGATTTGTACAGTACCATGAAAAATCTGGGTATTGACTTTGAAGATCTACAGTGTATTCAGCAGGATGAGGAGTATTTTAAAACTGAATTATCTGATGTGGATGATATTGGGGACATCAACATAAATGGCAAAATCCTGACTTAAATTCAGGATTCCTTAAATAAGTCTGACTTCTTATATTCAGACTGTAACCAGCGGCAGCCCTTGGTCCAGAACGAAGGTTGCTTGGTTCAGCAAGACTTAGATCCACACCAACTTCATCAGCACCAGAAACAGCTTGTGGAATAGCAGCAACAGCAGCAGCAACAGCAGCAGGAGCAACAGCAGCTCTGTCAAAAGATGAAACATATGCAAGTCAATGGGATGTTCACAAATTGGAGCTCTGGCATCAGCATGCCTCTTAGCTGCTCACAGCAGCAGCCCCAGCAATACATGTTCCCTGACAAGCATGCCACTACATCTGAGTTCTCTTACAATCAGAAGTAAACACTTCTGCTTACAASTGTAGGCAAGACTTTATTCCTTACAATCAATCCACAACGATGATGCCACAGCTTTCTAATTTTGCTCAAATGGATTCTCTGGCAGCAGATTTGACAGATCGACCTATTCTGCTTCTTCCAACTTTCAGGATTTTCTCAGTTGTTTGTAGCAAGTCCCTGAAAAGCTTGAGAGTGGCATAAACTCTGAGTCGGTTATGCTGACTCCTCAAACATGCTATGCAAGCACTGTTTCTATGCACCTGCACACACAGGARGCACAGCCCAGCTGCGTGGATCAAATGCAGTATGATCCTATGGTGACAAATCAACAAGAACAAACCTTGGGGAACAAGGTATGGTAAACAGCATTGCTGCATTGCTGCATTTGAATCGAGTTKACATTGTTTTGGGTGGCTACTGGCAGGCACAGTTTGTCATAACTGAATCTCTGGGTTTGAAGCGGATGGGATAGCTGTGTGTGGATGTCTTTGCTTTATTCATTCATTMGAGTGAAGAGGTTTGCATTYGGTCAAGTTTATATGTACATGYACCTGCAGCCTAATAGCACTCTTTGGCAGTATTAATCAAGAGTGAGTGAACTAGTGAGTGAACTTGTACCTACCAGTAATTTTCCTGATAGGAGCAAAAGAAAAGTAGATTGGTCAAAATCTTGGAATTTGCTAATAGACTTTTCTCAGAGGAGCTGAGTTTGTTTGTCACTTTCATTTCATTAAATATGTTGTAAGGATCTAAAAAAAATTGGTTTTGAAATGTTGGTATTGTCTAGCTACTCAGATTCTTCAATGATTTTAGGATTAGTGAAAGTATTAGATTATAATATCATATAAATGGCATGAAATATTAACTATTTCACTCCTACACACAATGTTACTGCAAAAATCTTTTTATATATTGCTATAAGTGAAAATCAGCTTGTTCCTCAAGCTGCTGTATAAATTACCTGCTGAAGAAAAGAAGAGTTGGAAAAAGTTATATTTACAATAAGTTGCACCTTTTTTACCAAGGACAATGCACAATAAAAGTCTTAGAAGAGAGGACCTGGCTGTAGCAGAGACTACAGTTGTAAACACAGTTCTTCATATGTAAAATTAACTTAGAAATAAAATTCAATTACTAATTCCTGATTCTGAATAACCTTTGTTGAAGTACTTTTTGTTGTACCATTTATTTCTGTTAATGCTGCTTAAGTACAGAGCCACAATTCTTTTTTGTTTTACTTAAATTGGTTAATACTCTGAAGTACTGATCCTGCAAATGCTTATGCACATGCATAAGCATTTACAGAATTAAATTATTAATTGGCATTTAACCTGTGCAAAACAAAGGTGACAAATGCAATTAGAACATATCAATTTTTTTAATATGCTTAATACAAGTACAAAACACTCCCTTTTTAAAACTTTCACTGCTGAAAAAAATGCAATTGCAGAATGGCAGAAATTTACCTAAAATATAGGACTGTTCAGCAAGATGAATGACTTCCCCCTGAGTGCCCAGGGGTTGAAATTTTGTGAAGTGACTTTGAGAAACTGCAGCGCACAAACTTGAGCACTGCTTGGCTGTGTGCTGCCTGGCTGTGCTTGGTGTTATTAGTTTTTTGTAGTGCTTCTTAATAGAGTTGCAGAGCAGTTCCAGGGCCATCCAAGTTTGTCGTTATAATAACAATGAATTACTGTTTTCACAAAAGCTGTACTAGTGTGATGCATCAGTTCTGAACAACCATTGTATTCACAATTCGATTTCTTTATTTTTAATGGTTGGTTTCAATTGCATATATTTTGCAGATTATTTTGTTGTTACACCACCTTAATAATTTTTTTATGGCCCCTATTTGTTATTTTGTTTCTTGTACATTTTCGTCACATGTACCTATAAAAAGTTGAATGACTAAAACAGCATTTCTGAAAAAATTATCAAGTTTATTTCTTCATATTTACTAGAATGCTGTGCTGCAATAATAATATTAGATTTAGCTTGTTGTTGTAAAAAAAAAAGAAAGACCACTTTGTGACAAATTATCCTTACTTAAGTTGTTCAGAGCAAATTCAGCCCCTCTTGTTAGGGTATTCCCGTGCTGTGTGGGGCTGGGTAGCACTGCATAAGCAGAAGCCCCGTGTGACTAAGCAGATAGGCTACTGCTGTCTGAGCCCACATTCACACAGCCAAATCAAAGCAGGGCAGTCTTGGGGGCCGGGTTTAGCASACTGACATCCCTGTCAGTGGTTAGTCTAGAGAGAGGACAGATGTTGCTATACAAGCCATGACTTGTATCCTTTCAGACTTCTAACTCACATCGATTTCTACAAGAAAAGACTGGASGATTAGAAAGCCAGAAGAGTCTATTGTGGTCATCTGCCTTGACCTCTTGTCTAGCTTGTAATTGTAGTAGGAGCATAGCCAGTGTAGTCTAAAATTCCTTTCAGTGATGGAGAAGGMCAGAAAGGCCTGGGATAGTTTGGCTGCTTGTTCAAGGTCAGTATTCCTTTACTAAGCAGGAGAAACCTTCCTAAGTACTCAATTCTGTGTTGAGAGCATTCTTAAAACATTTAATGAGCACGGTCATTTTGTTAATGAAGAATATTGAAATAACCTGCTTCTGTCAGAAATAATSCTAGTGTATGCTCTTGTAGCTGTCTTTAAAARTATGTCAACTTTGATCAAAAACATAATTCACATGGCTATAATCTTGTTGTTAAAAACTTAAGAGAATTGTGCACAGTTAGTCAAATTTCAATGTTTGCACAGAAGGAAAAAAAAAGAACTAAAACCCAGCATATTTTGATAGATGAATGAACAAATGTATAAGACATGTTTTTAAAGAAAAGCCTTGAATGAATAAGTACTTACAATATAAGCTACTCACAAAGAGACGATGGAAATATTTAAAAGACTTTGTTGTATTTTCTTTGCATGACTGAACGGAGTATTTTGTAAATAAAGCGACTTTTCTATAGCATGACAGGAAGGATTACATGATGATTAAAATAATCCTATGAACAATTATGTTAAGACTGATGAAAGTCATTCATTGCTCATACTTGACATTGTCAATATGAAGACTGCTTGTCAAAAAAGCCCACCCTGCAGCAGTTCAGCCAGTGGATTGAACACAGTGTGCTTCAGCTTGCAGATAGCACTGCACGTGCACTCCTGGAAGAGCWGTAAAGTCTGTATCCCACTGCAGAYGTGGAAAGATGTAAATTGGTTGCTTTTAAAGTGCAACAGCTGGATGTGACAATTAGGAGTTTTCAGTCAGACTGTACTTTCTACAAATGGAAACTATATTGCAAGTTAGAGAAGAATTATTTCTTCACTTAGCCAGAAGTAGGGCTCCTATTGACTTCAACATGGCTAAGTTTCACTGATGATTCAGTCCCTACTTTAATACAAATTAACTTCTCATTATTCATCATTRAAAAGAAAAAAATTAAAGATAATCAATGTATTTTAAGATTATTTCATCCAATGTGTCTTTAGGGGATTTTTAAATACTCATAAATAAATTGATTTCCTATATTAACAATTTATATTCTCTTTTTTTTCCTGCCAGTTCCAAAATGGTTTCAGTGGAGGAAATTAAATGAATCATATCCCTCTCAGTTAGATGTGATCAGTAATGCACAGACTGCCACACATCTTCAGCCTCTTCATCATCCAAAAGAACCCAGATCCTTCTCAGATTTGGCATGTAGTGGATTTATGTGATTCAGGTCTAGAGCTCTGTGGTAGTTTAACCCAGTGTGGAATTTTGATTGGTTAAAACAGTTGATGGACAATTAGTTAAACCACTGATGTAGCTTAGAAATGCCTCTGCTGTGACATATTTAAGAAGCATCCGGGAAGTGTGCTCTCTCTCTTTTCCCCTGCCTCTCCCACGGGGCGGACGGCACCTGGGTCTGGGGCCTGTCAGGGGCCGGCCCGTTCCATCTGGCCRTGGCGGGTCCAAGCCAGCCCTGTGGCTGCGGGAGCCAAGGCTGCCGAGGGAGAAGAGACTGGCCCTTCAGCCAGCCATGGTGAGATCAATGGTGGTGGGCCCAGGAGCCAAGGCCGCTGCCGCCACTTATGTTAATTCTCAGCACTGAAACTGCTGCGAGTCGCTGCCAGCATGAAYGGCAAGGGGGTGGCGCCTCCCCTTCGCTCGCTGCCAGCCGGCGCTGACACAAAGGGAGTGGTGGTGGGGGCAGCCCCTCCCCTTCTCCTCGGCACRGTGCAGCTGGAGCTAATACTAGCYGGAGAAACAACGTACGGCTGATGAGAAAGAGAAGAGAGAAAGGGAAGCAAGTCACGTGAGGTGAAGAAAACATGGCGGCCGACAACTCAAGTAAGGAGAAGGAGGAAGTAGCAGACAAGACGCCATCTTACCATCGGAGGCTGACTGCTTTCTGTAAGCTGYGGTGAGACTGTGATAGACCCAAACTCTTTTTCTCTGTAATTCATTAAGAAGCATTGGGGGGATGTTGAAGTTCACACAGCCTTGATGCCTKAAGTATTAGCTTTTGGATTTTTCTAATCCTGCACTGTACTAGTGTGTAATTCTGAACTCCATATTATGTGCTAAGCAAGCTCTCTTCACATTCTGGTTAGACAAAACAATCCCTTCTAGGCCTGGGAACCAAAGTCGCCATCCTAGGCCTAAGTATAAACAAAAGTGAATTGGGAGGAGGTGAATGGGGGAATATTACTTCATTACCTGGAACTGTAATTGGACAATTAACTTCTGATATGCAAATGTGCCAAACCTATACCTGGGGGGGAAAACTYGTGATCGGGGTCCATCTTGGGTCCAGCCTGGCCTCGGCCAGGCTCTGTACTACCCAAAGGTGTACCAATCGAAGGCCTTCAATAAATTCCTACCTTTTATTCACTAACTTTGCTCAGTCTCTGTTTCAGGTACTCCCTATTTTAGGCATCAGCCTGAGAATAAGAACACTTTACACTATGAGCAGATGATGTTACAGCTTTTGGAGATTGTGGAGGAGAGGGAGAGACTTTACTTTTAGGCTGGAATGACTCGTCCTTARAAGCTTAACCCCATTGGACCTTTTTTGTGACCCATGGACCACGAGTGTCTTGTGGGAGAGAGAGAGATTCACCACTGCAGAATCTGGGCGGGCTGTGGTGTTTTGTGAAGTTTTGGAACCACACTGAAGACACTCCGCAGGGAGCTATCTTCCATGGGATGGATCTCCTTGGCACAGCAGAAAGAACTCTTTTCCCRTAAATGGCAATAAGGACACTTAATCACAGTGACCAAAATACCATGTTTTATGTTCCCTTTGCGTGATTGGTGAGAAAGGTTGGCATGTATTGGGAAGAGACGGAGTGTTTGGAGATTTGCCTTAATTTTCATTATTTCTTTTTCCACATTAGTTCTGTTTTATTAGCAATAAAATCTCTCCACTATTGCATGCTTTGTGCCTGTTCTGCCATTTCTTTGTTGTTCTCCTCAGCTCCTAAATGCTAATTTTCCCTTAAGAATTACTTATCGTGGATGTCTGGAATATCACCAGGCAGACCCACGACAAGCTCCCTCTGTGATTTTGTCTGGGCATCAGGTTGCTCTGAGGAAAAGCTTGGTAGGTCTGTCTTTGAGCATCAGACTTTTAACAGCTAGATTAAATTTTGAGAATATGAGTTTGTTTGCACTATATACTGGTGGATATGTAATCCAAGACCTGGCTTTTTAGAGTGATGAGTGGAATTAAATCTTTCGACTAAAAGTATGCATGTGCTGTTTTCCATCAGGTTGACTGTGTCCTTGCAGTATGGATTGCATATGTACTACAGACTATGTCATGCTATACAATGTAAGATAAGGCAAATGGTTTTGTTGTTTAGAAAATAATTGGGCACTTTACAAATAGCATTGATGACACAAGGAGGGTGATTTCACAAATGGATTATTTTTTAAAAACTATTAAAAAACTCTAAATTCATGAGAATCAAAAGCACTTAATTTCAATGCATACTAAGTTCTTTAATCACTTATTTTATATTTAAATCCTTTTGTTTTAAGTCTTCACTTCTAGCATTTTAATAGAAGGCTTAATGCAAGGATATGATATGGAACTTCAGGTTTTCTATGAAACAGACCCCTKGCATTCCTCCTTTTCATGTTAACCTTACGAGCCTCACAATTTAGCTACCTTCTTTCTGATGGGTGCTTTCTGATGGGTGCAGCCCAGGTTATCAAAGGAGAAATCTGCAAYATAGCAACATACACTTCTTATATGTCATTCACATTACGTCTTCTCCTCTGTCACAGAGCCTCAAGCTCTGTAACAGGCCAGCGTGATTTGAAATTCCCTCCAGCTATATTGTTATTGTTAGTTTAAATTTGTTMCTCCCCTGAGATGGTTTTATTGGTTTTCTTTCATGTATCCCTACTTTCCGATTGGTTAAGCTCTGTTATACTTACCCCTTAAAGCAGCAGAGACAGAGCGAGAAGCTGTCTCTCTGCTAGCTCCCCTTCAAGATTTGTTCACCCTGCCCCCACAGGGCAGAGAAAATAAACTTGGAATATAGCTGCAGAGGGTCCGTCTCTTTCCTCTTTACCTTCGCTGCTGCCTTATGAACTGCCTRCTGTGAAAGGCTGTCCGACCAGACAGACTGAGGCACGCAAACCTYAGTTAATTCATCAGTCGCTGCTTTTGCGGGCTAAGAACCCTGAAAGCCACAGGTCCAGCTAGACCCAGGCAAGGGCAGAGCGGCAGATGGGAGCTTATTTTAGCAAAACTCACTATAAATGTCATCTGTAGTATGTGAACTTCTAGCTAACATCTACAGTGCTACTGGCTGTGGTTTTTTTTCTTTTCCTCTAACAATTACTTGTCTAGCAAGTGATTTTATTCTTTATCTGTGGATTTGTTAAACTATTATGAAGAGTTGTTAATGTTCTGAATTTAGCTCAGCTAAAGAATTTGAATTTATTCTATACTGTGTTTCTGCTTTCTTCAGGGTATATTAAAAAAGCAGATTTTGCTGAGGAGGAGAAGCAAATCCTCAAGATTAGTTTTAAATTATTTTGTTACTCCTAACACCACTCTTTTGCTCTTAGCAGGATTATTTCAACAGCAGATATCACATTTGCTTACTATAGATTGCACAACATTTGTCATTCCCCATCCTATTACTACCTTTCTCAGATGTTTCAAAAGATTTTCTGTTCCCCAGTAGGTACCCTCATGTTCTCACTGAGCTATCTCTGGAAGGAGRAGGGGTGGGACTACAACCTGTGCCACTGATGTGACAGCCCACCCACTTTCTTTGATTTCAGCTTTAGGGAACTTAATTAACTTGTGATCTTCCTGATCATACTTTGGGATAAACCCTGACAGATTGATTTCTTTTTGTGGTACCACTGCGAGAATGCCTTTTCCTGCAAACCCTTTTGCTGTTTCATTGSCAAAGCGATTTCCCAATTCAGGAGTTGTTTTCCCTTTCAATGACCTCTGCAATGCATAATAGCCACCTCTGTAGKCTTCCAAATACTCTGCAGGAGTGCAAGAATCTGTTCAGCATGTTTGATTCCATTGCCGTGAGTGGTCAGCAGCCCTCTTTCCTTCCAGATGACTCCATGGGTGTGGACAACAGTAAATGTGTATTTAGAGTCAGTCCATATATTCACCTTCTTTCCTTTGCTCAGTTCTAGACCTCTCATCAGTGCACTCCGTTCAGCTTTCTGTGATGATACATCCAGTGGCAAGGCCTTCACTTCGATTACCTTGTCTGTGGTGGTCACTGCATAACCTGTCATTCATTTACCATCCCACATGAAGCTGCTTCCATCTGTATATAATTCCCAACCCGGATCTTCTAGAGGCACGTCCTTCAGGTCTGGTCTGCTGGAATAGGCCGATGTCGCACTTGGACACGAAAAGAACCACGCAGACTCAGCTCTGTCAGGACATGAAGCAAAAAGGGGCCAGACGACCCCGAGCTTGTTTATTTATATGTTCTTAGAAACCACTGTGGATTGGAGGGTGAGGTTACCACCTCTCAATCACACTGGTCAAAGGAAAAATCCATCAAACGTCTCCGCCTAGGAGAATGGAATGCAAACAATAAAGGACGGTTAGCAAAACATGGCTGTGTTTACAGAAAGTGCGTGAGAACTCTGTTACAGAAGTGAAAAACATCGAAGAACTGCAAAACTCAGGGCGACAGGCCTCTTCTGTTGTCTGGAAACAGTCATGCTCAGGCACATTGTCAATTAACGTGGAGGACAGAAACATGGCAGGGTTAATGACAGAAGTTGTTTATAGGGTAACATCATCTTGTTCCAACAACACAGATGGATACTTAAGCATCCTGCTAGAGGACAGTCAATGCTCCCCCTTTTGTTCAAGTACAGTTAGTACTGCATGGGGTACATACACTACAATGCCCAAGGGTGAACTTCCAGGCCTCTTAGATCAGGATGACAGTTGCCACCACAGCTTTCAAACACCCAGGCCACCCTTGGCTAACATCGTCTAGCTGTTTYGAAAAGTAGACCACAGCCCTTCGCTGGTTTGCAAGGTACCATGCCAGTACCCCCAGAGCAACATTCAGTCGCTCATATGTAAAAAGTTCAAAAGGCTTAGTGAAGTCTGGCAGTCCCAGTGCTGGAGCTGACATTAAAGAATGTTTCAGCTGTTTAAATCCCGTCCTAGTGCTCTCTGTGCACATGATAATTCCCTTTTCAGCTACTTTCAGTGCTCCATACAGAGCTTTTACCAGTAATCCTTMATTTGGTATCCATAAGCAACACCAACGTACCATTCCCAAGAAGMCCTGCATCCCTCYCACTGTGTGGGGCTCTGGAAGGTGACAGATGGCTTCTTTCATATCTCTGTTGAGTCATCCATGTCCATGAAAGATTTCAAGCCCCAAATAAACTACTTCTTCCTTGGCAACCAGTGCCTTCTCTTTTAAGACTCTATACYCACTAAATCCCAAAAAGTTTAACAAATTTACAGTGAGTTGGATGCAGCTGTTTCAGTTTTTGGCCATGATCAGAATATCATCTACATATTGTAAAATAATCCCTCCTGATTCTTGTCTTCTCCAGTCCTCCAATTCTTTTGCCAGCTGGTTTCCAAATATAGTTGGGCTGTTCTTGAAACCCTAGGGTAGGACTGTCTGAGTAAATTGTCTTCTTCTTCTCTGTTTCAGGATTCTTCCATTCAAAAGCAAAAAGTTCTTGACTGCTCTTACTCACGGAAATGCAGAAAAAGGCATCCTTGAGGTCTAAGACAGTGAACCASCTTAATACATCTGTCAATGTAGTCAAAAGATATWGGGGTTTGCTACAACTGGGTGTATATCCTCTGTTATTTTGTTAATTGCTCTTAAATCTTGCACCAGTGTATAGCTCCTAGTATCCGCTTTCTTTAGTGGCAGGATGAGTGTGTTGTATCTGGATTCACATTTCACCAATAACCCAAATTTAAGGAACTTTTCAATTATAGGTGCCAATCCTCTACAACTTTCTACAAAGGGTGTGGTTTTTGCCTTACTGGTGTGGCTCCTGGTTTGAGTGCAATGCTTACAGGCTCTGCTCATTTGGATCTCCCAGGAATACTACTGGCCCACACTATTGGAATGATAGCATTTTAAACTTCTTTGGGTATCTYGCCACGGTCCTCCTGTATGAAAAGGGCAGCCACTTCGACAAATTTAGTTTCAGGAAGCATAATTTGTACTCCCCCTCCTTTGCAAAACTGAATTTCCGCTTCTAATTTCTCCAGTAAATCCCTGCCAAGCAAAGGCTTGGGAGAGTTTGGCATATAGAGGAATTGGTCACCCAGTGTTTTTCCCAATTTAAATTTCGAAGGTTGGAAGAAAGGCCTTGTTTCACTTATYCCTGYGGCATCAACCACTTTTACAGTATCTTGACTCAGTTTCTCTTCTAGAGTGTTTAACACAGTATATGTTGCCCCTGTATCCACCAAAAAGTCAATTTTATCTTTTCCCAGCTTAGCTATAACCAAAGGCTCAGCTAGGGAAGACGKCTCAGGCCCCCTCATTCCACATCCACAGCTAGTTCAGGAGCTGGGCCTGGGAGTTTCTTTTTCACCAACATCGGACACTCCTTTTTCCAGTGTCCCTTTTGCTGGCAAAAAGCACATTGATGTTTATCCACAGGGGGAGAAGTATTCTTTTTTGATGCCTTAGATGACTTTTCCTGATYGCCCCTCTTACCATGGTGGCATTTGTCCCTATCTTTTGGATCCCTATTGCTATATGCCATCCAAGCCGTGTCTGACAATTTACCCACATCTTGCCTCTCATTCATCTTTTGCAGTTTTTTTCCTTATATCATCTGTAGATTGGCCTATAAAGAGATAGACCAGGTGTGCCTTCCCTTCAGCTGATTCAAGGTTCAAATTTGTGTATTTTTGTGCAGCCTCTCTTAGCCTATTCAAAAGGATTCATTCTCATCTTGGTTTATTTTGTATAATTTGGAATAATTTATTGCTTTAGGAGTAACTTTTCTTAYACCATACACCACCCAATYCTGATAATGTTTCAACCTTTCCATTTGCTCTGTTACATTGGGGTCCCACTTTGGATCACCTAAAGAGAAAAAATCACCAAGTGGCCATTGAAGATTTCTGGCTGCTCTATTGCAGATTCAACAGTCTTTCTAACCATCTCGTTTTCAGTTTCACCGAGTAATGTGTCCATCATGCCATCTAAATCATTCCAGTCTGGATTTTATGTCTTGTCCTGGTTTGAAAGACAGGGTCTGTCAAGGAAGGTGGGAAACCTTCCTTAGAGAGAGGATGAACCCCCTCACTCCTCTGAATTACTGTACCTTTGAAATTATGGGGCTCTCAGGCAAAGATGTGGTAAAAAGAATAACAGTTCTTTACTAGGGTTATATATCTCTATATATCTAACAWGACAGATAAACAGCAAAGATAAGAGAACAGACAAACCCAGCCACTGTCCTTTCTCTGTCGTTGGGCGATTCTCTGTTGGGGCAGAGAGGCTGCAGTGACTCCCCCGCGGCTGCAGGGGGCGCTGTGCCGCGAGCGCGGTGACCTCTCCACGTGGCAATGGCGGCTCAGGTGAGAGGGAGAGGGAGAGGGGAGATCGCTCCCGGTGYGAACCCACGGGGCAGCAGCCTGGCTCAGCACCAACCTCAGCAGCGGGCAGCAAGCAGCGCAGGCAGGCAGGGTTGACTGGGGAGCGATGGACCTCAGTACCACCCACTGAGGGGCCAGCAGAAGGCAGGAACAGCAGACATGAGCAGACCCCAGCGCCGACCCATGTGGAGCAGAAAACCCAGGCTGGTGGCAGAGAAGGCAGAGGTGAGCAGCTCTGGGCAGCRACAGTTACAGTGTAACTCTGTACCTTGTGCCACCTCGGGACCCTAGGGGAGACGTCACAGTGTATCTGTGCTCTGGAGTGAGCGATGGAAACGTCACAGTGCAGCAGGGTTCCCGGAGCAAAACCAGCACTAGCTGCAGACACGACCGTCCTCCCCAAACGACAAGTTGAAAAGAGCAGCGAGCCCAGTCTCCACCCCCCTCTCTCCAAAGTCTTGAAAAGCCCCCCTTCACCTCTCATGATGATAAGCTCCAGGCTCTGGGGAAACAACCCCCTTGCCAACATTTCCAGGTTCTGTTTCTTTAACTGAGGAAATTGTCCTGGCCTCTGGGTTGGGCAAGTGATCCCTTTTGTCTTTAAGTATTGCCCATTCTGGGTGATCAGTGTGGAATGGGGGTGGAGAGACAATTGTCTTTGTTCTTAAGTATTGCTCATTAGTTCCCAGCCAGCCACTCCCCACCTACAGTCTCCCTGCTACATGGGGAAAGAAAAGAAATTTTCATTTGTCAAACCCATAACACGTCTTACTAGCTCTTTCTAGAAAATTAGCCACCTTTTCTGGATTCTCTCTATACTGTCCAACTGAGGCCTYTCACTGTWGCAGCTCAACAAGAGAAAAGGGAACCTTCACGTAGACAGGACCCTGGTTACCCACTGCCTATCTTAAGACAGCTTGTATAGCTGCTTCTTCCTTTTTAGATCTAGTAAGCCCAGCTACAGGACTAGAGGCTTCCATAGCCCATTGTGCCACTTTTCCCCTTCTCCTCTCAGTTGCAACTGAAGCTTTTTCCTGCTTCCTCCTCTTCAGAAGAATTCCTTATACCTATGCTAGCAGGCTCACTTTTAATAGCATCTTCTTCTGCAGTCTCCCCTCTCAAAAGTGTGGGAGAGTACAGAGGTTGAGCCTGTCTTTCCTTTCTTTTGTAGGGCTGTAAAATTTTCCTGCCCTCAGGTTTTATGTCCAGGCCAAATGCAAGTGCTGCGTTATCCAGAGCTGCCCTGCAGGCGCTGGGTGATACGTCAGCGAGCCAGGAGGGTGGGTGGTGGCTGGGAGGCTCCCACCCCCCCCAGCCTCAGCGCCAGCTGCACAGGTACTGTACAGAAAGGTGCCAGCTCTGGCGCACGAGCAGCTGCAGTGGGGTAGGGCACTGGCTCTGACCTTGGCGCAGGCGCAGCTGCACAAGGGGAGGGCACTGCCTTCAACTTCAGCACAGGTGCCATGGGGGAAGGCGCCGGTTACGGCACAGGCGCAYGGGCTGTGGGTCAAGGCACCGCCCCGGCCCCGGCGCCATGGGGAGAAACCCTGCCTCCCGGCCTCAGCMGCACGGGGAATACTGACTGCAGGGGTAGCACTTAGGAAGTATCTCCCCGTCTGCTGGCCCTGGGGCCACGGGCAGCGGTGGCACAAGGGGCAGCAGCAGTAGCAGCAGGGAGAGGTTCCCTCCCTCCCCCATGCCCGGGATTGCAGGGGGCGGTGGCAGTGGCGACGGAAGGTTCCCTYCCCCACCTGCCAGCACCGCCAGCCCCCTGACACTTGGAGCCACCATGTCTGTCTGCTGTATCTGAATCTTTAACACAGATCAGGCTAACAGAAGGCTGCTTTCCCTCTTTCACTCTCTTTTTCTTCCCCTCTAAGACCATAACAAGCTGCTCTTTAGGAGGTCTATCAGACTTAAAATCTTTTCGCAAATCCAGGTGGTTTACAAGGAGCGAAAACAGTTCTCCGTATAAAACTTCTTGCCATTGCTCCKCTCTGTGGAGTTGAGATAATAATTCTGATATTAATTCACTTTCCAGCCTTCCAAACTGGGGCCAGGTTCTTCCTTCCCCTAAACTGTTTAGTTGCCACAACTGTGTAGACAATCATTCTRGTTCTTGGTTCTTGAGATACGTCTTTGAGCCTGTTAAGGCACACYAGTGTTGCAATACTAATTTTAAAGAGGAGCTTTTGGGAATTTCTTCCTCTTTTGAGAGCTCACACCCCGTGTTTTCTATTTTCAAACAGAAAAACTGCAGAGAAGAATCAACTGTCTCCCCGACCAGGGCTCAAACCGCAAACCCCACACTTTTAAAGCCAGCCACTAATGCTGTGAGYTACCTGTGGAACAGGTGTGGGATAGGGTATCGGAATATAGGAAACCCCAGAGACCAGAAAGAGAGAGAGAGAATGAGAGGAAAAAAAAGTCATCTCGGTCAAGACCAGAACCTGTGTACCTGAGGCTAGCACCCAGGGCTCAACACCACTAATGGCCACRGGTGAAAGCATGCTACTAGGGAAGGTGTCCCCTCCCTCCTCCCAAAACAAAAATGGCAGTGACTGTGTGCTTGGTCACAGCCGGACAGAACCACTGCAGGAAATGGCGGGTGGAAACACCACAAACAAACCAAAGCCTCCCCGCGGTGGGCCCCTTGGCCTCCTCCCGGCACCCAAAAACCCACAAGAGATCTCCCAGTATTCTAGAATGACGAACCACAATTGCTAGCAACAAAATACCACTTTTATCGCTTATGGTTACCTTTTGCTTCTGTGCGGGGCTCTGGGACCCTGGAGTTCCCTGGATCGCTGCAGAAAGCCCCCTTAGAGGTGCCAGCAAGAGAACGGTCTGTAGYGGGATGCCACTCGATCCAGAGAAGTCTCATTCATGAGGTCCCTCTGTCCCAGCGGAGTCACCAGAGAACTGATGCCTAAATTCACAAGCCAAACAATATTAAGAAGATAAAAAGCAGTTACCTTTTAACGAAGGTTCTTCAGGTGCAAGTATGGCAAATGTACATGTGATACAGGACTTTGACAATTTTTATAAGTTTAGCAAATTAGCACACTTAACAAGAATCCTCSTATTAGAGGTACAGTTAATTAAGYAATTCCCCCTTTGGTTCTGCCCCCTACTGAAGTCCCCCTTTAACTTCTAGCCCCACATTGGTATGTCTATAATACATAGAGAGAAAATAAGATGTCTTTGGTTCACAGAAGAAGCAAGAGTAGAATAGGATTCCAGGATCGTGTTTGYCTAAGTACTAGAGTTAGCTAAGAAACCATATAACTATATAATAATAGTCTACAGAGCTACGAATATATAAAAAATATATAAAAAGCAAACATCTTTTTGGCATCAGTCAGAGGTTACTTGAGGTCACAAGTTCCTTCAGGCCAATGATCAGAGATTACTTGAGGTCAAGGCTAGTGGTCAGAGGTTACTTGAGGTCACAAGTTCCTCCAGGCCAGTGGTCAGAGGTTATGGTTCTGCACCGTGTTTGTTTACCAGAGCAAACACATAATTGCACCAGATTACGCAATGCACTGTTGCGTGTTACCTGTGGGACCCTTCACAGAGAAGACTTGCAGGCAATAAAGAAAAAAAAATCAAAAAGAATCTGCAGTTCACGCATAAAATCAGCCCTTTTTTCTGGAAACTAATGCTTGCTCCAGAGCTTTGGTGAAGAGCAGCTGTTTTCACTAGGACTGGAAGATCATGGTGGGATCCTGACTGCAGCCTTAGAGAAAACTTGGAGACGTTTGGGGAGTATCTGAGACAGACCAGCCACATGTGTGATGCCTGGCCAGAGTCAGGAAAGGCCCTGGAGAGGGAGACTGGGAGAAAATATTGGGTTTGGACAAGATGTTCGCAGGACAGACTGGCACCTGCCAGGGTGGGACCAGGCCTGCAAGTCAGAAAAGGAGGTCAAGTTTAGGGGCCAGATAAAAGAGTGGAGCCAACAAGAGGTGAAATACAGGAAGATAAGCAGACAGAGAAGCGAAGACCCATTTTAGAAAGAGAAGGGATGACTTTGTGTGCCAGTTAATGCACTCCAAGCGGGACAGATCCAGACCCTGGATTCATACTGGGGTCTCAAGCAGAGTTTGGGTGGTGAATGCAGCACTGARACACTGAATATGAGTGCACAGMTGTTGCAGAACCCTGTGAGCACATGAACACCRGAGATGCTTTCCTCTTTCGCCAGAGTTCCCCGGTGCCAGTGTTCACATCTCAGCACATCACCAGCATGGGCCCATTTCTGACAGGGCTGAGCAGCTGGGACCTGGGGATTCCTCTGCCTAAATCCCCTATGGGCCATGGTTGGAGAGGAGTTTGCAAAGCATGCTGAACGCACTCATGACTGACATGTCCCTTTAAACTTTGCCACAGCAGAAGGGCCCCTTGGCAGTGCTCACTTGCTGGCAGGGCTAAAACACTTACCCGAGCTGCAGAAAAGCACCTCTGTTTCCCTAGTAGTTATCTTCAGGATCTGGGAACCCAGCCTAGACTTATACTCATCTTTCCTAGTCGGGCCAGCAGGGAAACTATGTTTCCTGGGAGAGGTGTTGGAAATAAGTTTGCATCCAGTTTGTAGGAGTATGTGGGCTCCGCCTGGACCAGTATTTGGTACAGATYTGGAGGAATCTGGAGATCTACATCATGGTGGAGGCAGGAGGAGGATGCTCTTGTGAAATAGAGGGTGAACCAGCCTAGCAGTGTGGGCTGCAAGGTCATCTTCTCTGCAGTCTGCCAGGGGTCTGCTGGCCCCCACGCACAGCCAGGGACCTCCCACCCCGGTGCAGGTGCCAGGGTGCTGGCAGATAGATTAACATGAAAAAGGAGACCTTTAGTAATCACAACATAGTTATGTTGGCAGAGGTAGACCCTGGTAGCAAAGGTAAATGTGTGGTCGTGCGCCCTACCTGCTATTCTGTCCCATGCAAGCCAATTCCTAGTGCTATGTATTTTTGCGGTAAAAGCACCAAATAAATCTGACTCACACTTTGCACAATGTTGATTTATAGCTTCAGCCTTTAAGAYTAATTCGCTTTTCTATCTTTTCTATTTTGACTTTATTCCCCTCAGTGGCATGCCATAAATGAGAGCATCCTAATATTTATTACACCCACATATCTATGCTCCATGTCAATGCATGGCTACAGTAACAGAAGGCAATGACAAAGGAATAGTGTGACAACCACTGTGTGTACAGTCACTGCGATAGCTGCTTGATTATGTTATAAAGTACACGCTTTACTTCACCACATATAAAATGCAATCTGTATTTCCCCATGTGTTTTGATCTTTAATAACCTATATCATCAGGTTGATTCCTCTAGCTCTGAATTTCTGTGCATGTCTGCACCACACTTGGACCAGGCTTTTCTTCATGGCCAGACTCCTCTCCATGTGCCATGTGCCTGYAGATGTGGCCCCAGGCTTACCTGGAGCCCATAATCTGGGGTGCCTGTCCCGGCATGCTTGGGGTTGTACAGTGCCAGGCACAGCCAGGCAAGCTGCCTGGGAGACATGGCTGTGGTGGGAGGAGGCTGGCACCTAGGCACTACTCAGCCTCTGCTCGCTCTCATGACTATCTTGGAGATAGTATTTTTCCGTCAGAAAAACATTTCCCCGCGTCCTCTCAACTCACATATTGGACTATGCAAAATGGAGCYTATTCTCTTTGACAAGCACTTTAATAAGTTAGTAATTTATTTCCCCGTACTTCCACCAGCCTTTCTGTCATGAGATARAAGTGAACAAACAAAGAAATTTTTTATGCCTTTTAAAAGCTGTCAGTTAATTCATGCTCAAGCTACCGACCATTCCACTGAGAGTGATAAACAAGTGGGAGGTAAAAAGGTTGAAAAAGACACTCAGATGGACTTAAAAGGCAGTTCATCATTTTARTCATAAAAGGGAGGAAATCTGTGAAACATTCCTCAAACTAAATTTATGTATCGCAGGTTAGGAATTACCACTGGGACTATGCTGGGAAATGAAGAGATATGGCCCATGGAGACGTGACAGAGTTAGCATCTCTGCTGTAACTTTGGAACAGAAGCATCTTATTTTTACCCTAATAATCCTTGAAATCTCACCAAACTTGGATACATTTTGAGCAAAATAGACAAGGAGTCTCCCCATCACCAGCCAGCACAGTGGGTGCAGGAAAAATCCTGATTTAAAGATGAGAGGTAATTGCAACACAACTGTAAGAGCTGAAAGTACTCACAAGAACAATGCATACAATCCATCAACACGCCAGTGATAGCCTCAGATCACCCTCCAGTTCTCCAGGTAAAGCAGGACTCTGGTGCAGCTCTGATGGCCCCAGTGTCTCTATGTGAAAATCTCAACAGCCTTCCCAACTCCAATTAAATGTTAAGCGCCGTTTCTATTCTGATGTTACCCCTCATATCTCTCTGTWTATTCGGTATCCTGAAAAAATAACCTAAGCCATAAACACTGTGATCCTTTCTCAATATAAAACCTGGTTCTGTTGTTGCTACTGCAATCCCATAGAATCAGCGCCCATTGCACACCCCTTACACCATTTCCCCTTGAATTCCTTTGCTCTGTTCGCCTATATCTCCATTTACTACTTCTGTATGTCTTGGCATCAGACAGTATACACAATAAAAAAAGATTGTGGAATTCCATTGTCTTTCATTTATTCAATAAGTATCAGAAAGGGAAATATTTTTATAGGTAGGAAACCTTCTTTAAGGAAAGGTAAAATGAATAAAGATTTAGTTAGCAAGTAAGAAATCAAAACCTTTTACAAGGATCCATAAAAAACAACATCTCCTTGGGTGGTATAATACATTATTATTATTATATTTACTATGGTATAATACCTAACTCTTTTGATACCATAGGATTGACTCAAACCAGCCGAGAGTCCACCTACACTTTTAAAGGGGCTTTAAAAAGGTACATAAAAGTTTAACTGTATGAGATGTCTGTAATCCATTGACAAAACAAAAATACAGCAAAAGTGTGTGCCTATGAGAAACACTGTACATGTCCTGCAAACAACTTCCAAACCACAATATCTTAGCAGCTTTCATTTTCCAAAACAAAAAGCAATAGATTATATGATGCTCTGTTACACTGCCAAAATACTTTTAGCCATCATTTACGGTTAGATAAGCAAAAATATATCCAAAATAAATAATGTTTGAGACTTTTTTTGTGTATGTATATACTTTAGAATAACCATATTCATTTTTGTCTTATCCAAGAAGAATTACTAACACTGTAGTGCACTGCAAGTAGGGTTTAGAACCAAAAACTTAGTCCATTGTATTGCAACTAAAACTAGTTCTGTTTTGGCTATTAGATTTTGTTTTGCGGGTTTTTTTCATCTCAAGAAAAATCATAGGGCTAGCCAGTTTCTCATTTGAGCCATGTCAAAGATTTATTATATGTTTTAAAGTAAATGGAAAGAGAGAGGTGTCMGTTCAACTTGAAACATAATCTGAAGCGAGAATGTGTATGTTAACAATTTTGTGGGTTGCCAAGTGTGATCTAAACATTGGTGCTGCCTATTCATTCTTTCAATCAGTAACACAGACCAGATCATAAGGTGCTACTGCTAGCAGATCCTTGTCATCTGGACCAGACCTCCAAGTTGATGGTCTATAATTATTAGTTACAGCTAAAAATATTCCCTTTCTAYGGGAGAGTGTGGGCTGAATAATACCATAACTTTATTTATGACATCCTAGTGAACCTAACCACTAAATTTAAWGCAGTAAGCAATGCATTGCACAGCTTGTCCACCTCAACAATTTTTGTACTAAATGGCRGTGGGAAGACTCATCTCACACTCCTGCCTCCAATCACCAAATTTGTTCTCCCATGGAGGTAATTTTTCCCCTCTACTTCAGATGACCATATTTGACTGAAATGTCCTGACCTTGGACTTCCTTAAGCAGTGGCTCTTCTTGGCTATCCAGAATTCAGGGGAACAATTGAAAGAGCTACTTTGTACTTTTAATCTTGTTCATCCATGTGCATTGCTAGCAATCACCTAGTTCCAGACCTTGCAGCTCCCACTGCCCTGTCCATCACAGTTGAGGAGAATGGTGTTTTACAGCTGTGAATGGTACCACAAACTGGTGTGCAGAACGCTGTTGCAGTTACATTCAAGACAGAAACACCAGACTGATTTTCTAAAACTGGCTAAAATTTGCATTAAGAAACACCTTTTTTTCTTTCAATGCCCAAAATACAGGATTCCACAGTGCCATGTCTTCAACTGAAAGCAACACTTCAAGGGCAAGCTTGAAGATTCACGAGGGCATGTCAAAAGAAAAAGGAAAATTGTAGGCCTTTCTATTATACACTCCCTCAGGTTTAAATGACTATTTTTCTTATTTCCGTCTCATCCTGAGGTTTTCTTGAGGCAGTTATTGGCAGATGGGAGGAATATCAGTAACAGTTCTAAGAACTGACGCCATTACATCATTACTGAGGTGGCAGAAGCTGACGTGCACCCACTGTTTGTTACCTTAAGGTTTCATCTTCTTATCTGTCCTTGTTCTGCTCATATCCATGATTTATTAAGACAGCATGATGTGAAACAAGGAGGTTTTCCCTGACATGGGAAATTTCTTCACATTGCCATGCCTGGAATTTTTGTTAATTGGTTGTGGCTGGAGATCCAGAAAARCAGGACTACATGCAGGTCATGCACTTCTCATGTTCTTGCCTTCAACAGAGGTCTCTGGTCAAAACTTAACTAATAGTTAGCCCTACAATCTGTAAGGAGGTAACTCTGTATCAAAACATCTTTTAGTCAAAATATAAATAAGCTTAAGAGCTTTAGGTGTCTACATTCCACTGCAAGCTGGGGCTTTAATTCCCCCAGGTTCCTCAAAAATCCTAGGCTTTGTTCATGCAATAATCAACATCATCACTGTCTTTCAAAAATYTGCAACTAACTAAGCCACTTAATTCTGGAATGGGCTCTCAATAATGCAAACAAAGACACTAGGGAACCTGATAAAATTTAAATCTGGGCCATGCAACAAATTAACAAATGATATTTAATTGTTTATCAGAAGACTGTTCCTGGATTTCTTAGAAATTGTATCCATCTATTAGCAGTAAGCAATAATTTCCCACAAAAATTATCTGACTTTAAAAGCCAAAATGTTGGTTTTTAAGAACAAGCGAAACATGGTTCCAATAAATTTTATGTTCTTTTAAGTTGCTTGATCTCAGAATTGGTATTGCAAGTCCTAGAAATAACTACACATTTAAAGCTCTTTCTTCAACTATTAAAGCATGGGAAAATTCAAACACACTTATGCATTTGTATTTATCTAATCCTTCTGTTTTCTTAAAAATAATAAATGKTATTTATGGGCCCAAAGAAATCAGTACACATTGGGTACCTACATTAAAGTACCTACGTTAACATGTTATGAATTCCTAATGCAGACCAAAAAAGTGTAAATATTGACATTTACCAGCTGGGCAAGCTGAGACCTAGCCTTCCTTTATTTTACAGTGGAGCCTGTAAGCATACACTCACAGTGTGGAGCCCAATGCAGGATTTCAGAAAGTAATAATTGACACAGTCTGGCAATCTAGTTCAGTTCTTCCAGGTAAATCCGTAAGTTCCTTTGGAAAACACATGGCAAATTGTCCAAAACTGGTTACCAGTTGTCGCTGTAGAGACGGGCATGACACAAATACACACACGCACTGCTTCAGGACCATGGYGCCAAAGTTTAATAAAACAAGCCCTCTTTTATAATATTTCTCAGCATACCTGTTACATGTTCATTGGCTGCAGCAAACAACAATATAACATTACTGGTTGTCTATTAGTACATATATAAAACTACTTGTTTTTGCCTATTATTAGAACACATTCTTTGTACTTATCAACTAATAACTCCCCAGCACAGGTGCAGATTATCCTTCTGTTGTTGTGCTTCTAGCTTCTATCAGTGCCACCATTCTCATGGGTAAAAGCTGAACTSTCTTATGGGTACAGAGAGACTGCATCGATATCCATAAATCTTACAGACCAGTCGTCCATCTCCACAACCAGTTGCATTTGGAATGGAGTTCTGAATGCTGTGAAATGGAAATATTTGTAGCCTTTTGTTCAGTCACAGGATTTTAGTGTGTGACGACTTCTGCACAGTCTACCTACCATGTGTCAAGTGCTTGATCAACGTGAAAAAGCAGAATTTCTCATATCTTTGGAAGCCTAGGCAGATTTGGCCATTCTGGAACTGCTGATATGAGAGAAATGGTATAAACATAAAAGATTGAGAATTGTTGATGTAAAGGAATAGGGAAATTAAGAAAAAAAMCTACTCTTTGTACAGACTTCCATATGATAACACTTCAAAGACAAGTGAAGACACACTAACAAGACACTAACTTCAGTTAGTGATCACGACAGGTTTAATATTGCCTTTTCTGGCCTGGAAGAGGGTGGTGCTGATCTGCTGAAAGTGTTTGACACCCTGAACATGGAAGAGAATTCCAAATTTCTGAATGATTTTCCRGAGATAGCTATGACTCCACAGAGATTCCACTGTCCTATTTGGTAGTGAACACCATACTATATACAAATAAAAACCAAATTGATAYAAAGATCTTGAAAATCATGCAAACAAATATAGACAGTGTATTCTTGTTCCTAAGGSTCCAGATGACAAAAGCATTGGAACATTTGTTTCAAGAGGATTAAAATTATAATTAATGCTGTTCAAGCATCAGCCTGCACCATGTTTCTATTGGAAGCAGAGCAAAGTCAGGGAGAGGTCACAGTCACCGCTTATTTATTTACTTGTATATTTTTGGAGATAAAGAGGAGGACGGGAAATGGATTGTGAAAAAAAATGGCAAAGAATGATACACAGTAAAGGAGCAAAGTGCTAACTTGCCATTAGAAGGACAAGAGAATGGGTTTAGAGAAAGGCTGCAAAGATGCCATGGGCAAGAGGAATTCTGAAGTTCCTGAAATTGTGGGATTTCTTGTTTGAGTACTGCCTCTTCCCATGGATTGCTAGCAGTTTTCTGCAATTAGCTGCAATTTGTTCCTCTTCACATTTGATACAGTTTCTAATTCCCGACTCTAGAGTGTCAATGGTTTGAGCCTTTCTGATGGATCATGACTGAATTTCTGCTGCATCCCAGCTAAATGAGTTAGACTTCAGAGAGCCACAGGCTCTCATGGAGTGCAGCTGGGGTGAGGAGATGAACGGATGTGCAGCAGACAACAAGGAAGAGTTTGTTATGCAGATCAAAGTACTTAGAAGTGGCAGCACCAACTCCAAATTGCTATGACCCTTTGGTATGAAAGACGGAGGCTTTGACAAGTGCTTGAGGCACCATTTCTCAAAGAGTTAGGTGTGTGTTTAACTTACAGTGCTGGAGTCACACTCTAATCAATAAGATTTAAGTGTATCTCTTTGCATATGTATTATGTGTTGTGAATATTTTGAAAACACTGATGTTCCTGTGCCTATGAAAGGCTAGCATAGGGAAAAGTATATCCCAACTATACAGAGTATGGTGGTCATTGAAAGTTTCTTGTTTGAGATTTGCTTTCATGGATGCAGGCATCAAATACATAATCAAACACAGCTATAAGAACACATGATAAAACGTTGTGAAAATGGAAGTGAAACATGATTTCTCATAAATACTGTGCTTTTGAAAAAAGTCTCTATACTGTGTAAAAAGCGTCACATGCCAGTTTTATATTCCTACAAACCTTCATTTCCTAGAGGCAGTCATTGATTGAAGATCTATAGAGAAGAGTTTTTTTCCATGCTTTCAGACAGATGAAATATTTTCCTTGTGGAAACTTCTGGGCACCATAATGTCTTCAGAAAAGTTTCTGAAAAATTAGTTTCCATTTGATGGCAAATATATCATGAAGGCTCTATGACCTGCTAACACCATATTGATGGTGGCCTTAGCTTGGACACCCGCTTGGCACAGCGCATGGCAGCCCAGAACCCCTGGGCTCAAGCGATCCATCGGGCTCAGCCTTCCCAGCAGCTGGGACTACAGGTGCGGTCCACCACGCCCAGCCYGTCACAAAGAAAAGAGAACTCTCCCCGAAGCTCCCGCTGGCTTCTCTGGGATCAGTTGCATCACCACACTGGGCGCTTCATGGCGCCCATCTTCACCACTCTGGATTTGGGGATCCAAACCCAACTCCCTTTTGATCAGCTGAGGGCAAAGGAGGCCATCACCCACCCTTTTGGAATGGTGCTCACCTATCACTTAGGACTGACTGACCCACGTTCAACCRCTGTTCACATGGAACCCTGCTCCACTTCGGCCTTCAAAGCTCTCGTTTGAATATTTGCTACTACCMCCAAGATCTGCACCTGAGGCAGCTCCACCTGGGCCCATGCCCCAGGCTTCGAGGCACACCGCAGCAGCCTTCCTACTCATCGCGGCCTAGCCCCCGCAGGCCTCACACTGCCGGCGACAGCTGGGTGTGGGCCCGATGCTCCAGCGCCATTCATTTTCAGGGCTAGTTGATTCAGCAGGTGAGTTGTTACACTCCTTAGCGGATTTCGACTTCCATGGCCACCATCCCCATCAGGCAGCAGCGCTGCCTTCTATTGCTGAAGAGGAACAAGTGGACGACACACAGATGATCTGACTCCAGTTTAAACAAGCATGTTGCAGACAGGCATTCCTCTGCAAAGGAAGCATAGGCCATCCACACCAGATAGGCTTGAGGTGATGTGGTCATGCCTCAAGCAAAACTTAAGTCCCTACTTCACGTCTGCACTACTGATGCATCTCCCACCTCCCCAACTTCTGCCCACTCCYCATCCCAAATCCCCCTTCCTCAAACCRTTTCAGTCATACACCATCTCTAAACAGGTTGCTGTTTTTGCTGTTTATATCCCTGTGACATAGTCTTATCTCTGTCCTATCACAATCTTCAAGCACCACTTGAGATGCAAAACAGTGCAAATACAGGCTATGGTAGTTTGATCTGGTGTGGAGAAAATCTGATTGGTTAAAACAGGTAATGGACAGTTGTTTAAGCCACYTGATATTCTAGGAATGCCTCCGTCCAGAGRCATTTTAATCAAACCACCCAGGAAGTGGTGCTCTCTTGCTCCCCTGCTGCACCCATGGCAGCAGCGGTCGCCTGGGCCTGGGGCCCACTGCCGAGGGCCCGGTGGGGYCTGCTCCATCTGGATCCGAGAGAGAGTTGGCCTGTTGCCATCTGGACCACRGAGGGGCCGAGCCAGGCAGGAGCCGAGAGGAACGGAGATGAGCCCAGACGAGCCGAGAYTGCGGGAGAAAACTGCCCCCCTTTTTCCTCTCAGAGATGGATGTGATGAGATCAAAGGGTGACCTTGCTGAGATAAGGCGGATGCCGTGAATTACAGCTAATTAATAAAACCGCTGTAAACTGCTGTAAGCTGCCAGCACAAGCAGCGTGGCTTGGGGGCAGAGACTGCCTTTTGCTGATACTGACCAGAGATGCAGCCATAAGACGAGGTGGGGAGAGAGCAGTCAAATATTATCCGATGTGAACATGTGAACTCCACAAAATTCTCCTGCAGGCATGTTCTGCAAATATTAACTTCTCTTCCACKTCAGAGAGAAAGGAAAGCAAGTCACGTGAAGGGACTAAATATGGCGACCAGCAGCTTAACAGAAGAGAAATAGGAAATACCAGAGGAGAAGCCATTTTASCATCAGGGCTGACCCACATTTCTGTGAGCTGTGGGTGACTGTAATAGAACCAAACTCTTTCTCTGTAATTCACAAAATACAAACATGGGGGGATCTGGAATTCACAGCCTGAGAAAAAGAACAGTTTATGTTGTGAGCTGATGAAATTGCAGTTTCTGGAGATTATGAATGAGAGAGGGAGAGGGACTGTACTTGTACCTTTAGGCTGGAATGACTTGTCCTTAAAAAGCTTAACCCCATCAGATTTTTCTTGTGACCCACAAACTGCAAGTGTATTGTGGGAGAGAGAATTCACCACTGCAAAACCTGGGCGGGCTGTGGTGTTTTCCTGAAGGTTTGGGACCATGCTGAAGACACTCTGTAGGGAGTTATCTTCCGTGGGGAGGATCCCACGACATGACAGAAAGAAGTCTTTATCCCATAAAGTGTCAATAAGAACTCTTAATCAAAAAGATCAGAATGCCATGTTTTATGTCCTTTGCGTGATCAGTAAGAATGATTGGGATGTATTGGGAGGAGAAGGGTATTTGTATATTATGCCTTAATATTTTTATTATTATTCTTCTTTCTATTCTTATTAGTGCTAGTGAAATAAACTATTTTACCACTATTAAGCTTGCAGCCTGTTTTCTGCCGTCTTATATCCTCTAAAGAATCCTTATTGGGGATCTGGGGTGTTYCCTCAGGTTAACCCATTACACAGGCTCAAAAGCTGTTTCTGTAGATAGGCTATGACAGAGGAACTTGCTAGGGGGAGGACTGGATGTGACAGACTGAATAATCCTGGAGCTCTCAAACACAGGGGACCTATGCAGCCATTGAAACTGCTTGAGCTTTAGTCCWGCTTTGTGTCAGCATTTCAGTTTTTTCACAGAACAGATGCTTGTTTTGTCTTGTATCTTCCATATTCTCTCAGTTTCGAGCATTTCATAATTAACTCCATCCATGACAAATAAACCCTGACAGAATTCAGTGCATGGTAGACAGATGTAAATGAGCAGCATGGCTTTGACCAGCTGTATATGGATGAACTTCAGCAGCAAGCTGTYGGTCAAACTCTGCCATTAAAAGACAAAMCCCTCATATCTTTTGAGATGGGGGGGGGGGTGTTGTGTGCTGCAGAGGCCTGAGCTAGAATAGGGATCATGCTAAATAGGGAAGGAGAAAGCTAAATGGGGGAGGATGGAGCAGCTGCTGCAACTCACCACAGCTCCATTTAGCTTCACCCCCTGCTTCCACACCAAATGCTAAATCTACCCTGCTAAGAAGGTAGATTCACCAGATATCTTCACCAGACTATGAAGATATTCTACACAGAAGAGGATTATAAAGCCATGTGATGAGCCTGGAATGAAATTAAATATAGCCTGTGAAATGAATGTACTTTTCTTACTCTGCTCTGGGAGGTTTCATGAAGGAGATTTTGCCTCTCAAAGCAGTAAGTGTAATCTCTCATGGATAGATCCCAAATTGTTCACTGTGTGACAAATTTAGATGGCTGTTCAAAAGAAATATGGTCACCTTGTCTGGGGTCTTTTACTGTGTTGTTGGGGCAAGGGAAGTGTGTGTGTGCGTGTCAGTATGTGCATAGGAAAAGGAGGGCTCAGCCAGCTGACCAGATTTCGTTAGGTTCCTAACTGCCAGCTTTAGGCTAGTGGTTTTGGAATAYTACTTGGGATCATCTCAAGTATTTTCAGCTTTGAAAAGCAAGTTATTGTAGTTTCTAATTAAAAGAGAGGAAAAAAAGGCTCCTTTATCAGTTAATAAAGAATGGTCATTGACACTTCAGTTCAAAAAAACAGGAAACTCTGGAGCCTTTCTTTCTCCCATCTCAGCTAAGGGCTTTTGGCAAGAGACAGTGTCCCCAGCAGAGGACCACCTGCAGCTCGGGAGCAGCCAAGTTCTCAAGCTGAGATAGAGGAATTTTTACATAACCATGATGCCACTTACACTTTAGGCCATCTTGAGACCAGATGCATCCAGATACATAAGTGGAGGGTGCCAGATTTACGGTATAAAACAACTTCTTTTAGCATTACTTAGTCTATGGGATCCCTGGCTGCTTACTCTATCCTTCATARTATTAGAAAAGAATATRGATCCTGCCAAGTTTAGTAGTTTCATGTAAAACAATGACAAATAACCTTAGATGGTAAATTCTCTGGGAGCTCTCTTATGTCTGCATAGTACCATGAACACATCTGCTAAGTATACATATATTTTTATATAGATAACATCATCTCAGGGATAGGGAAAAAGTATACTTAGCATTTCTTCTTGCCTTAAACATGTCACTTATTCCACCATGTTGTGAAAATTCTTATCCTTGCCTAATAACATCAAAATCATTTCATGCAGCTATTTTGGTATCTTCAGAACGTTTGGAAAACCGTAACACTTTCATATCTTCTCCAGATAGATGGAGTTTGAGATCATACACACTTGACAGTGCTCAACTGAAACTACAGATACAACTCATCCTTGGATTAATCAAGGGAATAGGAAATTGATAGGACTTTGTCTTGGTTTTGAGATAAATTTAGAAGAGGACTCTCTGGAATGAATCCTCCTCTCCAAAAGAGTTCCAACAATCCCCTTCCACCAACAGGGAATGACAACTAGTAGATGAAAGTGAACAAAAAATTAAACAGTTTATTAACAAACAAAATGCCCACCCACAAGGCAAGGAAAAGAAAACAAAAACAAACCTGTTAAACACTAAACCATCAGAATCCACTTCCCCCCATACACACACACACAGAAAGAAAAACAAAAAAAATGTCCAGAGAGTGGGGGCAGTGCAGGAGGAATATACCTTTCCCAACACGTGGTCCAAAATGGAGCCAGCTTTTCATGCTGAGGGCAGCAGACCCGTCACGGAGTCCAGCAGCAGAGGAAAATCCCAGTGGCTACCTGGTGTCGCCCTTTTCTCTGRTGACAATCACAACAGGCAAAAACAGCTGGGCTGGAGCCCTTTGGTGTGTTTTTCTCTCCCCAGCTTGGTTCCCTGGGGTTTGGGGGGCTGGGCCAGGCAGCTCCACTCCTGCCAATCCTGTTCCCGCTGATCTCAGAGCAGCAGCCTGTTCAGGTCAGCTGCCAGCAGACAAAAGATGCTACTCCAGCTTCTCCAAGTGAGGGAAAAGGAAAAGTTTTTTTGCCTGGGCCAAAAAACAAAGCCAGCCAAGCAAAGAAAACACGCTGCACAGCCAAGCAGGAACCACACTGCTCTGACCTGACCAGAAGAGAGAGAGCGCGACTCCCGGACCCGCACTCTGCCAGGATCTCAGACAGGGCTCACATACTGGCTTGAGGGGGTGGGGGAAAGAGAAAACAATAACAATTTTTGGGCATAACCTGGATGTGGGATAACGTTCCCCAAGACAGACTTGTATCTGTTATGCTAGTGCTATACACTGTCCTAGAACTCACTATATGTGGGTGACTGGAAGTTTTATGTGCAGASATCTGCAGACACTATAGGTGAAATTAAAACCTAGCACTAAAATTAGTCATGGCTAGAGAATATCACACTCACTGGGTTTTTTGTGGCTCATGCGAGTGTAAGGATGGCCAAGAGCAGCTAAGCTAAACCTTGTACCTATATATGCGAAATGCAAATTTTAGAAACTTTTGTTCTTGATTCTGTTTCTGTGATAAAGATCAAAAAAAATTTTTGGAAGGGTCCCTTCACAGAAGTTTTACATGACATCAGCTCTTCCTGTTGTTGTCTTTTTTACCCAAAATCAGAAGCTGGATGATGTGAAGAGGATAAGGAAAGCAGTTACCTTTATTTGGAGGTCCTCCAAGGGTACAAAATGCGTGCTAAGGCCCATCCATCCCCAGCAAAGAACGATGATCGATCGACGCCCCCCCAATGGACTCCAACACTTTTATAAGTTTAGCAAATTAACATAATTGACCACAATCTCCCAATTAGAAACACAGTTAATGAGGTAATTCCCCCTTGGTTCAGCCTTCTACTGAAGCCCCCCATAAAAGTTCTAGCTCTACTGTTGTTTAGGCTTTCAGGAGACATGGGACAGAGAAACGTCCCTGGTCCCCAGAGCACTAGCATTGATAAGGTGATTCAGGAATCTTATTTTGACTATGGAATAGGGAAACTGCTAGCTAGGAATTTACAAGGTTATAGAGTAGAGGCTACAGGGCTACAGGGTTACAGGGCTACTAATAAAAAAAAGTATAAAAGCAAAAATCCTATGAATATAAAAAATATGAAAGCAAAAATCTCTTTGGCATCACTGTGACCAGCTCAAAAAATAACTATAAGACGTATGTATGGAAACAATGAAGACCTACTGTTTTGATGGAAGTGTAATGCCACCCAAATAAAATCCACCACCTATGGAAACTTTCATTAAAAACATAACTCTAAAAGACTCACTACTAGTAATTCAACAAAAAGAACCCTTGTTTTCTAATGTGAATGAGAGTCCTGTAATAGGTTTATCAAAGAAAAAAAAAGAGCTGTTCACAAACACTTCAGAGACAAGTCTGCATGTGAAAATAATGAAGGACAGCTATTATCTCAGGGAAGATGCTGAGATTAAGCTTTTTGCAATGGAGGCTCCAGAATAGGTGTTTTATGCATCATATGCCATTGAAAAGGTTTGGGGKTTTTTTCCCTTATATTCTGTATTATGCCTGTACTTTACAGGGGACACAGAACCCCTTGGGCAAGAAGAAGCTCGCCATCAGCTGCTGACAATGTGATAAACTGTCCCCACTTTTTTTCTCTGTCTGAACATCTTTCAGTTCCCTGTACCCAATCCACTGCCAGTCTCAGAGCGCATAGAGCTGTGTGAAGAAATACTGATGTAACTTAGTCCAAGCGCTAAAGGGTTACAAATGTTGTAGAAGAGGATCTGACAACTCCTAGGACAGCTGAAAAGTGATTTTACAAGAGTCTGTTTCCTCACACACACCCAGTGTCTGTCCACTGTGGTTAAACTACTCTTTTGTGTCTTAAACACATGGAAAATTAAGCTCAATTTATCAGGAGTATCTCAGTGTATGTATAAAAATATGATTGCTGAATAGGTGGCTGARAGAAGTCGTGGAATAGCCTATAAATAATTAAATACCCTTTGAGAAATACTCGTATTTTTAAGGTAATTAGATAGTATTAATTCAATAAAGGAGTAACAGCATAAATGGTAAAGTTCTAACATGAGTAAGGATTTGGCTATAAAGCAAGAATAAATAGTCAGCTTTCAACATGGACAGATATTATTAATGTCTATTTTTAATACGTGGAAAAAAACCACACTAGTGGTTCAAATGTAATTTAAAATAAATAAGTGTTTTAAATAGTGTATTTAAAGTATTTAAAAATATTTAAAAGTGTATTTTAAGTAAGTGKTCCCATGTAATTTAAACCAGAATTAAATGTACTCCTGGAACTGTCAAACTGAGGATCAAAGATGGCTTGCATTCATTTTAGATTATTAACTTGTTTATTTTTTCTGATGTTTCTAATTATTTTATTGAAGCAAATGTTTTTTGTGTAGTTACACTGAGCAATAGAATGCCCACTGTGCTTTTAATTGAAGAATTAGTTTGAGTCTCATAAACCATTATCTTTTGTGCTTTTCAGTGCCCAGTCCTGCTAAAAACACAGACGTGACATATCATCTACTGACATTTTTTTATTTCTTTCTTTTTTATGCTGGTGGGGAACCCTGTGGAAGAGTCTTTAAAATATTTAACAGGGTTTTAGATAACTAAGTGACAGAACATGGCTATCATGTAAGCCTGCAGTGCTTACATGATAAGTACAGAGGGTTTGACAGGTAATAGTTTGTACCTACTGTGATTACTTGTTCTTGCAGATCGAAGAGTAATCCAGAAAGAATTCTATAGTCACGCTACATTAACATAAAACAGGAGAGGTTGCAATGTGTACATTTCTTCTCTGATAATGCAGGCATAACAAAAAACTTAAGTAGGTGTGCCACAGACCTGTTTTTTTCCCACAATACAGGCTGGTTGTTTCAAAGCAAAGAAATCAGACATACTAGTGTGGAGATCAGCCCTGGAGTAGCAAGTACAGCAAATTCAGACAGATACAGATAATAGCAAAACATTTTTTCTGCATTTCAGGTGCACCAGCTGAAAGCTGAATGTTGGCATTACTCAGTCCTTTTCAAGGCTATTACAGAATAGAGTTGAACTATATTTTGGCCTGAATAAGGTATTTAAATTTTAATATTTTGGGGGGGTGGGATGTGTGATTTAGCCACATTTTCTTTAACATGTATATATTTATCAGTTCATTTGTTTAATTTGTGTGTGGTACTTTATCAAAAACTAATCTTTTTTGCATAAATAATTTCTCTCAGTTGCTCTTATTATATAAGCAAAGTTCTTACATTTGCCTATGGAAGAGAAACAGGATTTATTTAAGGAGAATGAATCGTTATCTTTGTTCACAGATGTTGTACATTTATCAGCTTTAAAAGTTCCAGGTTGGAGTCTCAGAAAGATTAGGCGTAACCTGCTATTGATTCTTAATTTATTAATTAGAAAATGTTAGTTTCATGTATCCCCTGGCAATAGTCTTCCTGCAATATATTTACAGATCATAAAGCAAACATAAAGCAGGAAATAGAATATGAAAGCCTGTGCAATATAAGCACAGGTGAAATCCCACCAGCAACTCAGCTGCAAAAAATAATTCAATTAATGGCATGCTTACAATTTACTCCATCTCAAAACACTTTTATGCTTTTAACAATTGTATTCAAAGAAAGACACTTCCTCACCCATATTTGCAATATGCACACAAAACAAAACATTCGTGGACACTGGCGATAGCTGTGCTTGCAGCTGTGCCATGAACAGCACACTACCTTTGCCAGCCCTTTTTTTGCCAGTGATCACCATAAAAGGTGCAAGACACGCTGCCAGAAATGACAGGTCAGCAAATTGTTTTGAGAAGAACTTAACTGCAGTTCAGGCATACTGCTGTCTTTCTGCTGTACTATGGTAGGGAGATTCCCTGGGGCAAGACACGTGAGACACATTCCTCTCACACTTCAAATAAAGGGAATGAGAAATAGCAAATGGAGCAGGGACATAATATCCTGACAGAGTTTACCTGGGGTGAGTTGAAGGTTTGGCTTGGTAAATGATTTAGGAGGCCACAGTTTCTTACGGGAATGTGAAGGGATGGAAACAGGAGAGGAAATTGTGAACAACAATTTTGAAGGACCCAAATTATTTTCATTAGATTTATCAAGTGCAAGAAGTTCTGCAAGTCTCATTTCACTCCATTACTTAAAATCCAGCCTTCTAAAATGAGAATATTGCAAGTGTACCAATCCGATACTGGTTAACCATAGCATTGCTAACAATAACCTCATACCTCAAATCTTGGCCAAGGGTTTCTATTCGCATGGAAAAAAGCTGGCAGTACCCACAGCCTTTGCTTCAGGCAAAGTCTCTCAGGTTGTTCTCCATGTTTTTCATCTTTCTAAATGCAGTTTTTTTATGATGTTCCCTGGTTTAATTCTTTCCATATGTTTTCTACTTGGCTTTTCCACAACTGCCCGAAGTTTTAGGGCTGGATTCTGCCCCAGGTGGTGTCAGAGAGAGGGGTGGGATGTGCCTGACCTACTGCCACCCCCCGGCCTAGGGCTTCCTTCCAGCACTTTCTCAGCACCTCCAGGCTCTCCACCCCACCAAGGAGGCAGTGTCACCCTTGCTGTCCCCACAACCTTCAAAGAGCCCTTAGAACCATCACCCTGCCTCCCGTTTGGCCTGAGCACAAGTGGGAATGGATCCCAGTTGCACAAATAGGCAATTCTCAAAAGGCAAATTAATGCCAGGCAATTGATAGAGTGCATTCAAATATCTGAAGCCAGAAGCCTTGGAAAAGACAGCCAGATGTATGTGAGGCAACTTAAGTTGGCCAACAGGGGATTCCCAGGCAAGAGTAGAATTTAGCTCTCTTTTAAAAGGTAGTTCATCTGCAGATTTTTGAGTAAAGGTACAGAGGATTTTGCTAACATATACTCTACAGCTACAAATCAATTCAAGAAGTTATGGTAGATGCAAAAATGAAGTTAAAAAAAGCCGAAAGGGGAAGGCTGTCATCCTAGCCGAATTCGAGCTGTAAATCTTAAGGTTCAAGTCCTCCATAAATCTGATTTAGAGCAAGGCCTCAAAATAAATTGCTTTCCCTGCAAAAGAGCTCCCTTACACTTAGAATAAGCTGAGCAAAGCCTGTGTTTGTTGAAGGTGATCCACTTGACACACACATTAGTAGCTGTATGAGCAGAGATTGTGATCTAAATATAGTAATTTTCACACTCTCTCTAAGCTCAATGATTATTTAAGTATTTTTGCACAGTAAGACGAGAGATTGAGAGGATATCGAAACCGAACGCCTCTAGCTTTGCTTTGCAGTGGTTAGATGACCTAGGTTCAAATACTACATGCAGATCAGGCAGAGGAAAAATCTGCAGTTGGATATCCCACCCTGCCCAAGCCCTTCCAACACTGATTTCCCAGTGATGAATGGCGGGGGAAGACATGGGCTTTAATCAATGAGGGTTTTTTGAAAAGCATCACATAGAGTCCTAAAAGCAGTAAAGAGGGAAAGCGTATTAAGATATTTCTGTAACATGCTAGACCTTAGTCATGAGTTACACACTTACTCATTTTTTGATGTCAAGATTTAGACAGAAATATGCAAGAACCTAGGCCCTGGAGATTGTAAGCATCAAAGGCAAGACAGGAAGATGTATAGGTGAATGGACAGAAAGGTTAAGTTTAATCAATCTCTCCAAACTTTTCTAGCTTGAAAATGTAACAGAAGAAAGATATCTTGATTTAGAGTCACATCATCTAGTGAGAAATTAACACTGAAACAAAAATAACCTATGCTAAGAGCTCTTGCGGTTTTCAATGAACAGAAAAATTCTCAACAGGTTTATAGAAAGGCTGGATGTGCTAACTTGAATTCTTTGGCTGCTCTATGTTAAAACTATACACACACAGCATATCTTGAAAAACCACAGTATTAAAAGCTAGATAATTCAGAAGTTAGGAAATGGTAGACTTAAGGGCTGTCTTTGTGACAGCAATCCAGCTTTTTTGTGCACATTCATGAAGGTAGGATCCCAGAGCCCTCCCGCCTTGTCCTATGCTCAGTATGGATGRGGTATCCCTAATAAATAGGTTTAGAAATATTTTTTTTCTGTGTGTTTAATGTCTGGTCCAGCACTTTTTACTGAAAACTGTTTACATGCTAGTCAAGACAGAATTTGTTTTGTCCTGTGTTCTTCAGGACTGTAGTGCCTATGTGGAATACTTCTGTATATTTCCCAGTTCAGTGGAAGCAGGAGAACGCAGTGAGTTCTGTGCCTCTAAGAGTCAACTCACCGGATACTGGAGGATCTGGGCTTCAGCAGAGCTATTTCATCACCATCTTGTACATTTGTGTGTTGGGTTTGCAGGGCCTGATTTTTGGTAGCAGGGAGGCCACAAAGGTGGCTTCTGTGAAAAGCTTCTATGAGCTTCCAGCATGTCCAGCAGAGCCAATCTCTGATGGCTCTGATGATGGACATGCCACTGGCCAAGGCTGGGCCAATTAGAGATGATGGTAACGCCTCTGTGATAACAGATTTAAGAAGAAATCCTAACAAATTTTGTGGCACAGCTATAATTTTCCAACTAGAGAGGAGTAGGAGTGAGAATACGTGAGGGGAACAACAATGGAGGCACCAAGGTCAGTGCAGAAGGAGGGGGAGAAGTTGCTCCAGAGCCAAGATGTCCCTGCAGCCCGTGGTGAGGACCACGGTGAGGCAGGTTGTCCCCCTGCCGCCCATGGGGGTCCACGGGGGATGCAGAGATCCACTCGCAGCCCACGGGGGAGGTGCCCACTCTGGAGCGGATGGATACCAGGATGCTGTGATCCAGAGGAAGTCCCAGTGGAGAGAGAGGCTTTGCTTCCATGCTGGAGCAGCCATCCTTGGAGGACTGCACCCCGTGGCAGAGTGACCCATGCCGCAGCAGTTTTGGGAGGACTGTCTGCCCATGGGATGGACTCACAGTGCAGCAGTTTTGGGAGTGCTGCTCCTTGTGAGAGTGGACCCATGCTGGAAGAGTTCACGGAGAGCTGTCTCCTGTGGGAGGGACCCCACGGTGCAGCAGGGAAACGACTCCTCTCCCTGAGCAGTGGAAAGAAGATCCTGGGTGATGAACTGACCAAAACCCCCACCCTGTGTCTCTGCACCKTTTGTGGGAAGGAGGGAGGGGTTGGGGGGAGAAGAGGGTGTCTTTAAGGGCTTATTTTACTTCTGATTCTTTTACTCTGATCTTGTTAGTAATAAATTCACTTGATATCATCAAGTAGAGCCTGTTTTTCCGTTGAAGTGTTTTCTCCCGGTCCTTATCCCAACTCATTAACCCTTTGTTAGATTCTCTCTCCTCTGTCCAGTTGCAGAGCAGAGGAGAGTGAGTGAGCAGGCCTTTTGTGGGTGCCTGGCATTTGCCAGTGTCAAACCATGACAACTTGACAAATCTGTGGGTCTTGGAAGCAATTAACTAGTTAGTAAAAATCCCTATTGCCATATATACATGGGGGGCTGTGTTTTAAATTACTCTCTTGCATAATTCATTTGGCATCCTTAATAACTTTATCACAGCTCAGTAATTTTCTAGCTTGCTTGTTTTTCAGGACAAAACTTTGAGACACAATAACCTCATGCAAGACTACAGACTGGTGGCAGAGTGGTTGCAAAGTAGCTCAGCTGAGAAGAACCTGGGGCTGCTGATCAGCTGACTGAACACAAGCCAGCAGTGTGTCCAGGTGGCCAAGAAGGCCAATGGCATCCTGGCCTGTATCAGGAATAGTGTGGCCAGCAGGACTAGGGAAGTGATTCTTCCCTTGTACTTGGCACTGGTGAGGCCACACCTAGAGTGCTGTGCCCAATTCTGGGCCTTTCAGTTCAGGAAGGACATTGAGGGGCTGGAGCATGTCCAGAGAAGGGCAACGAAGCTGGTGAAGGGTCTAGAGCACAAGCCCTTTGAGGAACAGCTGAGCGAGCTGGGGCTGCTTAGCCTGGAGAAAAGGAGACTCAGGGGAGACCTTTTCATTCTCTACAACTCCCTGAAAAGGAGGTTGTAGCCAGGTGGGGATCAGTCTCTTCTGCTCGGCAACCAGCGACAGGACAAGAGGACACAGTCTGAAGCTGCATCAGGGAGGTTTAGGTTGGACATTAAGAAGAATTTCTTCACAGAAAGTGTGTTTGGACATTGGAATAGGTTGCCCAGGGAGGTGGTGGGGTCACTCTCCCTGGAGGTATTTAAGGAAAGACTGGATGTGGCTCTTGGTGCCACTGTCTAGTTGACGTGGTGTTCCGTCATAGGTTGGATTTGATGATCTTAAAGGTCTTTTCCAACTTAATTCTGTAGTTATGTGATATAGCAGGGTCAGGATGATATCTTCCTTTAGCTATTCGAGGATCTTTTGAGGACAGTTTTCAACACCAAATTACCTCAAAGAGAGTGGTCTCCACATTTTTCCTTGGATAATAATGCTTTTACAGTTGGGTCTTCCATGGTGCTGCCAACAACAATGGGGACAGACTCACTGTATCACAGAATCATAGAATGGTTTGGTTGGGAAAGGAACCTTGAAAATCATCTAGTTCAAGCCCCCTGCCATAAGCAGGTACACCTTCAACCACACCAAGCTGCTCAAAGCCCCATCCAACCTGGCCTTGAACACCTCCAGGGATGGGGCATCCACAACTTCTCTGGGTAACCTACTCCAGTGCCTCACCACCCTCACAGTGATGAATTTTTTCCTAGTAACTGATCTAAACTTACTCATGATCATCTCAGCTGCCACTCTGTCTCAGTTTTGAGACAAATTTAAGAGAGGACTCTCTGGAATGAATCCTCCTCTTCAAAAGAGTTCCAACAATCCCCTTCCACCAACAGGGAATGAATACTAGTAGATGAAATTGATGCCTTAAACAGAGAAGATAAAACTTTGCAACTGTATTAGAATAGTAAGATAAAAAGCAGGTCCTTTTATTGAAAGCTTTCAGGTGCATAATGTGGCTATATGCATGTTTGGCATCGGGTTTCTACAGTTGTTATAAGTTTAACAAATTAGCATATCAATTGAATATGGTCCAATTAAAAGAGAAGTCCATTAGGTCATCTAGCCGGTGGGTTCTGCCCCATTGACATCAGCCCAGTGGGCTTCTTTGCCTTATTTCTTGTTTATGTCTTTTCTGATTCTGATTACAAAACCAAAATATTCTCTCCTTGACAGTACGACCAAACAATATTTCAGGAATGTGTGAGAAAGTAAGCTTATTGTCTTAAAATCTAACAGAAAGGGTACTAGGATCTAGAATTATATGATAGTAGTCTACAGAGCTTTGAATATATGAAAAATGTATAAAAAGCAAATCTTAAGGCGTCATTAGTGAAAAAAATTAAATGGTTTATTAACAAACAGAATGCCCACTCACAAGGCAAAAAAAAAAAGTAAATAACTGTTAAGCACTAAACCTTCAGAACCATCTTTCCACCCCCCCAAAACAAAAACCCAAAAAACATCCAGAGAGTGGGGGCAGTGCAGGAGGAATATACCTTTCCCAACACGTGGTCCAAAATGGCGCCAGCTTTCCGCACCGAGGGCAGCAGACCCACCCCACGGAGCAGTCCAGCAGCAGAGGAAAATCCCGGTGGCTAGCTGGTGTCAACCTTTTCTCTGACGGCAGTTACGGCAGGTGAAAAACAGCTGAGCTTTTCTGTCCCTGCCTTGGCTCTCTGAAACTTGGGGCTGGGCGGAGTGGCTCCACTCTCGGCGATCCCTCTGCTGCCGATCTTGGAGCCAGTTCAGTTCAGCTGCTGGCAGCCAAAGATTGCTACTCTAACTTCTCTAAGTGAGGGAAAAGGAAAAGTTTTTTGCCTGGGCCAAAAACCAAGTCAGCCACGCAGAAAAACCACACTGCACAGCGCCAGGGGAACTGCAATGCACCGAGCCTCCAGAAGCCTGGGCAGCGAGTCGGATTACAGCGTAGCAAAGCAGCCGACTGCTCTCTGTTCCCACCCGGACACAGACCAACCCACCCCCAGCTAAGAGACTGCTACCTAATGATGTAGCAGTCCCCCTGGCAGGAAACACACAGATCTCGGCAGGCCTAGTGCTGCTGCCCCCATCCCTGAACCAGAAGAAGAGAGAGAGCAACTCCTGGCCCCACCCCCTGCCAAGATCTCGGCTGGGCTCACATTCCGGCTTTGGGAGGAGGGGGAAAGAGAAAACAATAACAATTTTTGGACATAAGCAGAGGATCATGGAGTAGTCTATCATAAGAGATCACTCCAGGACACACTCATAGCACCTTCTCTCAGATTCAGCAAAGAAATTATCATTATCATACAAAATATTCATCAGGCAGCAGTTTAAGATCCCAGCACAGACAAACTTTCTTGTCTTTTCAGGCTGCTTCAGATCAGCCACACCTATTCCAGCTATTTGATTCTTGTGAAATATTTTTGGTGATTCTTGAGCACATGATAAAAATAAACTCTATAGTTTCTTTTTTTCTTTTTTTTTTCTTGATTCACACTTTCATATTTGCCCAAAGTAGCAGATAGATCTTACAAAATTTCCTCAGTACTTGACAAATGATGAGTGGACTTCAAAAGGCAAATATATTTTGCATCTTTAAGCACCAGTTCAAAGTAGAGATGCTCTGAAAAGCCCATATTTTTTTTCTGAAATCTCTTTATGAAGGCATTTGGGTTTACAAAGCTTAAAAACAGAGTAGCTAAATTGTATGGTGCATCTCATTTAAAAACAGAAGTCTGTTTATTCTTATTTAGAATTCTCTCAAAAAAAGCATGAAAAGAGTTGCTTCCTCAGAGTAGAAGAGCTCAGAGTGCAGCTGGAGTGGTAGTGTGGGTTTTGACATATCCTCTGTTCCTGTTTTTAATGCTGGGGTGAACTTAAAAAACACAGTGAATACTTCCTTGCAAATTACCTTAGCCTGTGGAGTCACAGTGTGGTCCGAAGTAGGGATGACAGTGTTGCCTAACAAGAGGTGGTTTCTCATTATATTTCTGTCTGTATTCTGGCCTGAACTCAGGAACCACAGAGTTGAGTAAAAGTTATTAGGATGAGTTTGGAAGGTTTCAGTGTTATTTTCTTCAGGTTAAGGGTTTAGTCTTTTAACTTCAACTTTTCCTGTGGAAAATCTCATGCCAGTGATTTACAGAAGAGATGGGAGGTGAAGGGACAGATTAAAAGAAATATATTAACTATTTGTTATGTACCTGTGCTATCCTTTGCCACTATAATTAAAGCTCTTGTAATGAAAATGATGGCCGGACTCACACAGGAGAACATCAGTCCCCTGCTTTTATGTAAGAATAAAGTCAGGCACACTTAGAGGTTTTAAGAACTGTCTGTTACCTGACTCAAATCTCAGCTCTGCATTGCAAGATTTGTTGGAGCACATTTTGGTTTCTATTTATTACTAAGTCCCTCTTCTGTGTATCAGATCGATACACAGCCTAAAGCACTGATGATTGAAACCAGTTGGTTTCTGCATCTGACTGAAGTCACTCTGAGGGCTGAATCCTTTCTTCCATTCCCTCACCGACACCCTGAACACTTGGAGGAGGTTTGCTACCCTTACAGACACTCTTTCCTGAGAGCTGCCATGAGGGGAAGGAACATCTACTGAGGGTCTGGGCCTACGAACCTTGTTGATTATTCTCTGTGTTCAGTATAAATCACTTGTAAGTGCTGCAAATTACTGACAATTAAATCTGGAATTCTGTGTATTCTTACCTCTTGCTATTAATACCTAATGAAAAATGAAGCCGTGTTTCCTTGCAAATGGGCAGGGAATGCAAAACTAAACTACTGTGTAGGACTGCAACAAATGTGTGTTACAACAATTTTGGGAAGCTGGTCTTAATCTGTAATTTTCCCCACAGTAATTCAAATTATTTTTGTAAGTGATTTCAGTGACCTTTTTGTGGCAAAACTCATGTTGCTATGGCAAGGCTTATATTAATAATAAAAGGTGCTGCCAGACTGCATGCGTCCACTGAGACATGCAAACACTTGAAGGTGGGAAATCTGCCAAGATATTCTTTCTACATAGTTAGGAAAAGGAATGTATGGTCAATCATTGTTTTACTCAGAAACAAAAAATGAGAGATACACTTATACCTTATGTATGCACCATTCCTCAAGCATCAGAAGAAAGCAAGGCCCAAAACTGCACAGTCTCGTTCGCAAATATTAAAAAATCATTTGAAAATACACATGATTTGGCAGGAATTTTTCATAATTACGGGTGTCTTTGTTAACTCTCAAAAAATAAAGCATGCCAAAGCTCAGAAAGATATATTTTCAGCCTCAGTTATAGCTAAGAAACTCCACTGACTTCATTTGGTTTGCAAAACTTTAACAAGTATGTCAAAACCTATGAAAACAACAAGTGTCAGAAGCGTATGAAAGCAGAAAATAAAAAAAAAAAMCACACCAWTTTTATAATAGGTTATAGAAGGCTCCTTGCAATATTTCAGGATCAAATACTGCTTTCTCAACTGTCTCTGTCTTCCCACATGTGGGAAGAAATATTTTTCAGCACTGCTGCTCTGTAATCTGAACACTTTCTATCCCCTACTTTCTTTAGGTTTACATGATCGTCAGTCAGTACATGTGGTTCATCTATGGACACATTTCGTATAAGATCCATAAGCAATAAAGGGTTAAGCAAATACCTAGCTTGGTTTATCATTTTTGGGAGACACAAAACCTGATTTTGAATTTGGCCTGGAGGCATATCTCTGGGTACTGCCCAGACCAGTGATGTGATGGATGGCAAACAATTCTGTATTTACAGTGGCACGGTGCCCAGCCTTTATACTGTCTGCTTCCTCCTCTTCACAGTCCATGAGGTCTTCAGATATTTTTCAAAATTGCAGTCCTCAAATGATACCAGAATTCCAGACTATAGCTGAGACATACATGTCTCCAGCTGTTATGAGTGGGAGAGAGAGTTTAGATGGCCTCTGCCTTTGCTCAGATTTCTGGCAGTAAGCAGCAGCTTAATTGAGGCAATCCGCACCTCAAAATCACTCTTGCTCGCAAGTTCTTAATCATGACTCATCAGGTCTTTTACAAAATGAATTACTTATTGAACAGACACAAGAAAAAACAGACATAGACTTTAAACAGACTTCTTACTACACAGGATAAACAAAAGGATAACTACTAGTAGGTTTACAATTTAATGCACAATAATAAAGGAACCTATAATACAGCTAGTGAAGAAATGGTATAGATTAGGAGCCAATGTAACTTACCCACAAATGATAGTGGTGTACAGAAGTCCCCTCTCACTCAACTTCAAGAAGAGTAACCCAGGCCAATGTTTCAACTTCGGGRAGAACTCTCCACACACTCAGAGAGTGTGTAAGAGATTTCTGATTTTATGAAAATTATAGTGGTCTTTTATAGATTGTAAAAAGTGCTGTGTCTCTCAGTCACGAATTTTAGCTTATCCTTTCACATCTGTTCCCAGAGGATGTTTGTTGCTAGCTAAGGATGTTTCTGACTCGACATAATTCACCATAAGGCAAGCTATTCTGGCTTGACTGAACCGTGGGGGAAAAACAGATAAGCCTTTGCTGTATCAGGGGTGAAAGGTCCTGTCACACCAGCATATCCTCTTATTTTATGAGAAATGTCAGTCTCTACTTAATGAGCCCAAATAAGCTGTAATTAGCAGAAAGCCTCATTATACTCCTAGTAACAGAACGGTCAATTGTAAATCAGCAGATGAAGTCATTATTTTCAATCAGACTCTTCTGTCAAACACCAAAATTTTATAGCTGAGAAAACAGAGACTTCTTACAACCACTAATTCTCATTCACTTCGTAAGTAGTTAAGCAGAGTTCATATGAACATATGAATCACGCTGTTTATCTTTTTTTCATTATTTTATAACTGTTCCAAAGAAAACTCTTTTATAACAGTGATTTATAGTGTAATAAATTTTTCAGTATGTATTCATGCTGTTATTATTGCAAAATTAAGATTTTTTTTTCTTTTCTTCTTACCCTTTTAGAGGAAATGAGTATTTGGATTGTGAATAACTATTTCAGTCCCATTAGCAATAAAGTTCGGAATCACTTTGGCTAATTCAATGAGCAATCCAGCAACTTTATGAACCAGAAGTTTCTGCAGACATATGTTTGAGTGGAGACAGAGATGCAGATAAAGGGAACAAACCTATTTGGTGTTCAGGGAACACCAAAAAAATTTAGCCACTTTTAACACTGAGTGAGGATTTCTTCTTAACTCTTACACTATTGGGTGAGAATGGGTTTCCTCAAGAATTCACTCTAAATATGTACCATCTAGAGCACACTGAGGACTGACACTCTTTTTAAAAGCCAGAAGAGATGCAGCAGAGCCATTGACTAGTCTGATTCAGCTGTGGTTTGCAGAGATCAAAATAGGTCTGTCATAGTGCTGCTGTTCCTACACTTACCCCATCCTTGAGATTTCAAATAGAAAGGCCTACTGGCATCATCAGCTGCTTTGATTTCTGTTATGCCTCTCTAGAAATTGAAAATAAATCAGAGAAACAGAGATTTTAAAGTTAGTTGGAGACAATATCAATGAAACAGAAAGGAAGGTGAAATCTACTGTAGGTTTTATGCCTAGAGAGTGCATGTCTGCACACAAAATAACCCTTGCTGTAACAGCATTAATATTGGAGTTTAAGCCACTTCTGAAATTTGTAGGAAAAAAACCAACTTTTTGTTACTTACAGACTGTGAAGAATGCGAATACTTTTTATAACTTACAAGGAGATTCATTATGAGATAATTGCTTCTAGTATGTGGAGGGGGAGCAGTTCTGCAGCAGGATTTTGCATTGACGGTTAATAACAGTGCTATTTAAAGAAATTCATTAAAATTACTTCTTTTGGCTGGTAAACTCTGTTATACTTAAATGAATTTCAATTTCTAGCCGTAATGGTGGAGGAAGCAAACTTACAAATTATTTGTTTTACATAAGAACAACAATAAAAGTAACATGCAGCAGCTCTTTAAACTTTCACTTAAGAACTATTTTTAAACTATATACAAAACATTTGTTAYAGAAATTAACATACGTGGGACTGTCTTCCAGATGTGAAATAATGTTTATCAAGGGATGAAACAAAAAGCAGTTATCACTGAAGTAAGTCAAGAGGGAAGTCTCTGAATTACACAGATCTACCAGCATTTCACAATAGGCAAGGGATTATGAAATAAATGTGATCATGGTCAGTATAACTTTATTTGCCTTATGAATAGAGTACTTAACAGGACACATCACTAACTGAGACAATGTGGGATTCAGAGAAGTACACTGTAAATAGCAAGCACCCTTATCCATACAATTTCTGTTGTGAGTATTTTTAACTTAAAGAGTATCTGTCATGTTAACACAGAGATTAATTGTGGCATTTAGGCACAGTTCCATCTTGAGTTACAGCTTCCCTGAAGGAGTTTGGAGAGATTAAAATGTGTAGTATATGAAATGTGAGACTCACAGGCTGAGTGCGAGTGAGTCTATATTTTTCAGAACTAACACGATACAAGTAAAACTTGCTCTGTTCAGCAAAACTTCAAAAGGTGTTTCTGGGAATCCTGTTAGCTCTCTTGTCAGAGCCAGGTTAGCCGAATGTTTTTCTTGCCCTCAGGCCTTTGTGTGATAAGCACCCCTGATAACATGTCCTGGAGTGACTTTATGATGCTATATATCCCAATCACCTGCTTAATGAAAAGTATTAACTTTGTGTCTTTAAGCTGGCTCGAGAAGCCAGGAGCTATGTTTTGGTTTTCTTCGAAAGATATTTACATTCTTTCACCTTTATCAGCTAGCTTGGTTGTGGTTATAGGAGAAACTCCACTTAAGAGGAGAGGACTCTCTCCGGCCGCTTTTCTGCAGTTGGATGCAGAGACAACATTTCGGCAGTTGCTTTCTATAGTTGAAGGCAAAGGGACACTTTTTTACCTTTACCTTTTTTTTCTTGTGAGCTTTCGCCCGGTTTTTACTCAGCTGAGGGATATTTGGACGGAGTTACAACTTGCTTTTGGCTTTTTCCCTCCTCTGCCTGAGGCAAGGGAAGAAGACAGTTTTTTTTTTTTTTTCCTGGGATTGTATTTTCTTTTTCTTCTTCCTTTGGAACTGTACGACAGACAACTGGGCTTCTACATACCATCTCTCTGGGGCCTACACCCTCCGGGCCTGGACACGGCCTACTCTGTACTCAAGCAGCTTCCTAGAGACAGAGCAGAAGACCACACCTGCCAAGGACTCAGGTCTTTGATTCATCAAGTTTATCCTCCTCACAAGAGGTTTATTATCTAACATTATTCCTTTTTTTAATTTTCCTTTCCCTTTCCCCTGGTGCTTGCGTGCATGCACCCCCCCCCCCGCTCCCCCAGCCGCTGGGTTTTGTTAAATAAACTGGGGTTTTTTTCACTTTCCTCTGAGAAATTCTTAAGGGGAGGGGAAGGGAGTTTTGAACCCTATCTTTTGTAGNCGGGCCTGGACACGGCCTACTCTGTACTCAAGCAGCTTCCTAGAGACAGAGCAGAAGACCACACCTGCCAAGGACTCAGGTCTTTGATTCATCAACTTTGACATCCTTGGCACAGGGACCATCCCCCATCCCTGCAGTTTTTTTAACTCTCCTTTCCCTTTCCCCTGGTGCTTGCGTGCATGCCCCCCCCCCCCCGCTCCCCCAGCTGCTGGGTTTTGTTAAATAAACTGGGGTTTTTTTCACTTTCCTCTGAGAAATTCTTAAGGGGAGGGGAAGGGAGTTTTGAACCCTATCTTTTGTAGAGGAGGCTCTTCGAGTCTTCCTCCTAAGTTTGTCCAGACTGTGACATAACAGCAGAAGATGTCTTCACAATAGGGGGTGTCTCCAAGGTCTTATCACCGGTGATAACTTCACAGTGGATRGTGATTAGGAGTTGATTGCGATAGCTTCAGAGTGTTCTTGTGCAATCCACATCTCCCACAAAAATGCTTCTCGGGACTCCTGAGCTTGTGGTGTGGACTTGGAGTGTGCACCAGCCGCAAGCCTGTTCTTTGTCCCTCTTAGTGGGCTGGTTCCTTCTCGGTGACACCATCAACACCTTCTGTGAGCAGAAACCAGACCTCAAGGCTGAACACAGCTCCTACTTTATAGCCTTGCTAATGTCACCCTTTCTACTAAGGCTTTCTCTTATAGTTTGGGCTTCCAGCCATGTCTTTAAACTGCTTTTGTATCCTGTCCTCTGGAATTAACTATTGCCCTTTGTTTTCTGATTTACTGATGCATCAGTTTCATCTGTGCTGCATTTTTTAACTTTCAAGTCATACAGGATATGTAGTTTTCTCATACTGTGTATGTAGACATTTATTTTTCTACCATTATTACAGAGTTTATTTCTCCCAATAAACGGATGTCAGAATTTTAAGAGGGTCATTGCATTACAGTCATTTTAGTATCCTGAGATCATTCTGATTTGGTCTTTTCCTGTTCAGAAGATAGTGCAGACCTGGGCTGTCAGCTCACCCATTAGAGCTTACAAACCGTTCATAATGTATTGGTGGTCCCAAAAGTCACGTGAAGCTGTAAAAATGTCATGGTTTCAATGTAACCTTTGCTGATCTTGAAATCAAATGTGAAACCTAAATGAAAATATCAGGAATGATGAGGCGAAGGCTCCCTGCACCAAAGACAAAGAAAGAGTTTGCTTCTTTGCCTAAGGAGGAATACCTCAATGAAGAACAAGCAGCCGAAAACATAACCACAAGACAGGACTGTGGGGCATCCCTGTGCACCCCTACTGGGATATTGACACAATGAAATACTATAAAGTGCCTACACGCCAACGCATGCAGTATAGGGAACAAACAGGACGAACTAGAGATCYGTGTGCAGTCATAGGGTTTTGATCTCACTGTGATTATGGAAATGTGGAGGGATAGCTCAAATGACTGGAATGGAGGGCTGCTGTCATGAAGGCTACATGCTGTTTAGGAAAGACAGACCAGGCAGGCATGGTGGTGGAGTTGCAGACTAGGCAGGGTAACTCTGTTGTAGGTGTTTGCTACAGGCTGCCTGATCAGGAGAACAAAGTGTATGAGGTCATCTATAGACAGCTTGAATCAGCACCAATTCTTGTGGGGGACTTTAACTAGTCTGGCATTTGCTGGAGAAGCAAGACAGCGAAGCACAAACCGTCCAGGAGGTTCCTGGAAAGCACTGATGACAACTAAACCCCTGGAAGAGTGATGGAGTGCCTCATTCTGGAGGCCATCTCTATCCACATGGATGACAAGAAGGGGATCAGGAGTAGTCAGCATGGATTCACTAAAAACAAATCATGCTTGACCAACCTGATGACCTTCAGTGATGAGACAACAACCTGTATGGATGAGGGGAAAGCAGTGGGTATTGGCTACCTCAACTTCAACAAGGCTTTTGACACGGCCTCTCACAATATCCTCATAGGTAAACTAAGGAAGTGTGGACTGGATAAGGGTGGACAGCAGGGTGGATTGAGAACTGGCTGAACAGCACATCCCAGAGGGATGTAATCAGTAGCACAGGGTCTAGCTGGAGGCCTGTCACTTGTGGTGTCCGCCAAGGTTCAGTACTGCGTCCTGTATTGTTTAACTTGCTTATCAGTGACTTGGGTAAAGGGGCAGATGCCTCCTCAGCAAGTTCATTGATGACACAAAGCTGGGAGGAGTGGCTGATACCCCCGAGGGCTGTGCTGACATTCAGAAGGATCTCAGCAGGTTGGAGAGATGGGCAGAGAACTGTCTGAAGCTCAACAAAGACAGATGCAGGGTCCCTCACTTTGGGCAGAATAATCCCCCGCACCAGTACAGGCTGGGGGCCAAACCACTGGAAAGCAGCTCTGTGGAGAAGGACCTCTGGGTCCTGGTGAACAAGCTGTCCATGAGCCAGAAGTCAGCACTTGTACCAAGAAGGCCAATGGTATCCTTGGGTGCACTAGGAAGAACATTACTAGCAGGTTGAGGGAGGTGATCCTTCCCCTCTACTCAGCCCTGGTGAGGCCACATCTGGAGTGCTGTGTCCAGTTCTGGGCTCCTCAGTACAAGACTTGTGGGAATTAACAACAAATCAGCAGGCCTGTCTGGTTCCGACATAGACCTCAGCATAATACGTTTGTACCCGTGAGAGACAGGAGCTAGAAATCTAAACAACAGAGAGAAAAAACGGCAACAAGCCTGCACCTGGTGTTTTTCTGAATGCTTGAACACCAACATTATAAGTAACCAATAATATTATATTTTGGTTAATATAACCAATGAGTCTATTGTAGTGATTTAGTAGCCAATGGATATGTAACACAAACCATAACATTCTAAAAGTCTATAAAAGATGAGATCTCTTTCACATAAACGGCTATTTGCCTTAATCTGTCGTGGGGTCTATATGTGTCGTGTCCATCTCCACTGTGACATCTGGTGGCCGCGATACAATATTGCAGCAAAAAGTAATAATATTATCGCAAAAGGAAAGTAATTAATAATATTAATGCAGCGGAGAGGCCTTCGAGCCTGGTAACGGTAGGCCGAGGTCCCGTGGAGACGGATGCCTGGTGTAGCAGAAAGAGCAGAGGACTTCTGCCAATGAGCTGGGTCACTGTTTGGATACCTTGTCAAGTTTTCCTCAAGGTAAGCCACCAGGAAAAAAATTAAAATAGGAAATAATTTATGGAAGGAGAAAAGGACTGTAGTGTCGACCTGGAAGGCGCTTGTAAAGCAAAAGGGTGTTAAAACCACAGACTTTGCCCTTCAGAGTGTCTTGCTGTGGGCGACCGCTGCGGCCGCTCTCCTTTTGCCTTCTCCCCACTCAACTCTTTCTGTGACCGGGGTTGTCCTGGGAGCGTGGAAGCAGCTTATGGGTTGGAAAGCCCTGTAACTGTTTCCTAACTGGGAACAGCTTTGATGTTAGAAACTCCTGTGCATATCTGCAGCAGGGACTGCTAGAAAGGCTACCGATATGAACCCAGGCACGGATCCAGGGAGTGGATCGATCCTCATCTTAGGGTGACGGACTCAATGTATGTGATGTTGTGGACGCTGTTCATGCCTCTCCGCAGCTGCTCCACCAGCGGGGGCCGCTGGGCCCCTCCCGGGACTCTGTGAGCCGTGCGGCTTCTTCCCACCCCCAACTCCACTAGCTGAGAGCTACTTGGAAGTGAAGAGGTAAAGTAACCTGCAAGAGGACCGTATGTTTACATTCCAAAATTAGGACAACTGCTGTTTCATTTTGAGCTTCTGGAAACACATAATTTGTTTTAAAATGCGTTCAACTGCATCTCAGGAACATTTTTGGCTTTTTTTAAAAGTAACTGTATTTTTAGTAAGCTGTAGTTTCTGACAGGATTGTTTATTGGAGAGATTCTTTCTGCATGCCAATGGAATTACTACTTCCTTGCTTTGAGGCTGCTTAGCAAGGTTCAAAATTCTTCAATGAAATGCTTATGTATTGCATGATTGGTACAACTGGTCACATAGGGTGTATACTGCCCTTCTAAAGATTTTGATTTAAAAGTCTAATTGGACTGAATTGATACTGATTCTTTGCTGTCTACCTGCAGAATATTTGCAAACTCAATACCCTCAGAACGTCACTTTTCGTTATGTGGCCCCTTATTGCTGAAAGAATTGACTCAGTGAGGCCCATGGTGAATTTGGCCCCTCATCAATTCCTTTCCTCACTCCCTCATTACTGTTATCTCAAAAATTATTTATGACTTTCTTCAAGTAAAGGCGGTCAAAATTGTGCCAGTTTTAACACTTTGCTTGCTTTTTTTCCCATCAGTTTTAATAGAGTGATTTTATTGTAAATATTTTGCCATGAACATATCTCATTAGCTTTAATATCCCAAGGTCAATTCTGTTGTACTAGCAATCATGAAAGACAACTTTTAAGTGCAATTTGCCAATATAGATGCTGTTGTCGTTTTTCTGAGTAAAGCTGCATCTTAAAAGACCCTAGCAAACTTATGCTTATACCAGAAGGGTACTGACAGACATTTAATGTTGTCACTTCTTTTCAGGTACAGCTGCAAATTGGAAGATCCTGCAAAATTGTGCTTATATCAGGAAAGTCCTGACTGTGATTGCATATTTTCAATGATGTTTATAGTTACCATGAAGTATTCTCACAACTAAATCATGTAAAGTCACAAGGTCCTTGCCACACCTTTGTGATCTCTCCAGTAAATCCATCCTGCTGCTATTTCAGTTACAAATCAGTTGTTTGCTTGCATATTCTTCATAGATGTTTAACTGTTGTATGACAGATTTTTGGGTTTAGGTAAGATTTTTAGGTTTTTTGTAACGATGGAGTCAAGATGAGTTAAATTCTGTTGTATTTGAATCTTTTAAAGGAACACTCTCAACCCGGACTTTAGTTTCTTAAATTTAAGTGATGTTGATTTGCAGTTCTGCTAAGTTTCAGTTTTGTAAAGTTTAGATGATGTTAAAGCTAAGTTCTGCTGAGTTTCACTGTTGTTAAATTTAAGTCATGTCAAGTTTAAGTTCTGTTAATTTGAGATTCTGTTACATTTAAAGTTCTGTTAGTTTAAGGTTCCGTTAAGTTTAATTTCTGACAATTTTAAGTGCTCTTAAGTTTCAAGTTTAAGTGTGTTCAGTTTAAGTTCTSTTATTTTAACCTCTGTTAAGTTTTAGTCAGATTGATTTCTGTTCAGTTTCAATGGTGTTAACTTTAGGTTCTGTCTGATTTATTCTCTGCTACGTTTAAGTGACAAGGTTGAGTGACGTTAAGTTTAACTTCTGCTGAAATATGCTCATTTAAATTGAAAGATACAATTCTTTTGTTATACAGATAAGATTGAACCAATTGAAACAATTATGATGAAGAATTGGTAAGCAACTCTTTAAAAATATAAAATAATAAGTTGTAAAAATATGTGAAGATTCGATTTGCTAGATCCTTAAATTCACTGAAAATTCCATGGGTATAAGTGTTCTGTATTGGTCGATTAAGATAATTATTCATAGCAATCTTTGCTGTTTTATCTTTCACAGGTAGCAGAGAAAGATGAGTAACAATTCCATGTTATGGATATTATTGACTGTAAGCTGTTTGGTGCTTTCTTTCTTGCTTTTATTTTGCTTTTGTTGTTTTATATGCATATGTTCTTAAGGTTATAGTATAGATTCACTTTTTATAAAGGGTATTATCTGTAAGATATCATTTAATGTTACACATATGCATTTCTTTGGTTGTTTGTAGTTTATTTATGGTACCATTGACTACTTAGCTAAGGATWAATGACAACGCCGGCTACTTTACAGACTTTCACATACCGTTGTATAGTTATCTGCAAGACATATGTCATTTTAAAGACACTTTTCCAACTGTTATTAATAGAGGCTTATTTGTAAGATATGTTAGAGAAACCCTTCCAGTTAAGGCCTTGGCTCTGGCCAAGCCCTGGCCCTACCTGGTTGGGAGACATGCCAACAGACCCAGGTGTTTCTGCACTAAAAAAGTACTTGAGTCACTTTGACTTGCTGATTCGGACTTATCACAGCTGGACCCCCTTTCGAGGTATGCTTGAGAACCTTGCCCGGGAAGGTTCTCCAGGTCCTCAATGTGGARCGGGGCTTGCCAGCTACAGACTCTGGGTGATGGTACAGTATTTAGGCAATCGAAAGTGTATTGTTCTAAATCACTATTCTTTTGTCGTGTGTTACTGATCACATGTCTTACTTTGCTAATTTTTTTGGGTATGAGTTTAGTGTTTCATTACATGTATTTTCTTGCTTTTATGTTGCCTTCATGTTCCTAGTGACAGACGTGCATGTTATTCTCAAAAGACAAAAAGGGAGAATATGAATCCTTGAGTTTTTGCAGGCAGATCATCAATTTTGATCCCCAGCAGAGCAACACTGGTCTGAAGACTTGTGTGTGTGAAACCAATTTCTAAAGGGTTTTTATAAGGATCCATAACTGGGGGTGCAATGGCAAGGCCTAGCTGGTTTGCTGGCCTAGGGGAGAAGGTACGCATATGTTTTATTGCCAACAGGTCTACAGTGGTTGCCTGCTCGACTGGACAATCGCCTCCGAGGAGACRAGGCCCAGTGAGAGGAAGAGTGTCCTAATTACCATCTAGCCCCCGTGGCCATGGCAGGAGCAGGGATAGGACTGCCAGGAACATGGCTGTGCCTGGAGGTTTACTTGGAGATTGGCAGCCTGCCAACAGAGGCCTTGTGTCCCACTGCGCCTACCATCATGTTACTCTGTTCCTGCTGATCTTCTTCAGTTATTCCCTGTTCCATGCTTCTAGAAGGACATTTGGTAATGTTAAAGTCAGCATTTCCAGCTAATGGACTTCTTTCTGCCTAAACAGCACAGCCCCTGAGCTCCAGCCATAAGAGCTTTGGAACATTAGCCATCTATTTCCAAGTGCGGAAGAAGCAGCTCTCTCTTTGGGGACATCGGACACTATCTTCTTGTTTCCCTGTGCTGTGGGTCTCTTTGTCAGTAGCATGGTTGTTTTTGAAGGCTTCTTATTGACTGTGATCTGTATTCCATGTATCTTCTCCTATGACCAGCAAATGACCAGTAACAGTCTTCATAAGATAATGGCTTTACAGGTGCAGGCCGTTTTGGCATTAGGGTGCATGAACCCCTGTTATAAAAAACAAGAGATGTGGTGTATAGGTAAAACCCTATATAATGAAGGCCTTGTTGCCTTTGTGAAATCATGGCTCAGGGCTGTTACTTCGGCCAAGTTTTTGCAATAAAGTAAACAGCTTTAAATCACGACAAAGCTACATACTATCAAGCCCCTTCTGACAAATTTCCACCCAAATTACCTCAAGGAATGTTCTTGGGTTGCAGAGATCGCATGTGGCCTGCACTGCTCTCGCGTGCTGTTGGCTGGCCATGTACTATCAGCCGCCCTACTGTAATTGCTCCAAATTTAACTATGCCTGTGAAGCACACCCATGCAACTCATAACAAACGGTCCTTGCATTCTTTTGCAAGAGACTGCCATGATACTCTTGATTTCTGGAGTTTAGAAAAACGTGTTTTATTTTCTCTTTTTGTCCCAGGGGTAGCGGCAACAAAAACGTTGGGATTGTTAAATAAGTTAGGTTGCTGGCTTGCTAAACAGACTAATGCTACTTCGCTTGCTTTATCAGGGTTACTAACTAACATTGATTCTGTTAAACACACTGGCCTGCAGAGGACCGTAAACGCTGCATTTCTAGTTGAGAACAAGAAAGGGGGAACTGTGGGAATTAACAGCAAGTCAGCAGGCCTGTCTGGTTCCGACATGGACCTCAGCACAATATGTTTGTACCCGTGAGAGACAGGAGCTAGAAATCTAAACAACAGAGAGAAAAAAYGGCAACAAGCCTGCACCTGATGTTTTTCTGAATGCTTGAACACTAACGTTATAAGTAACCAATAATAGTATATTTTAGTTAATATAACCAATGAGTCTATTGTAGTGATTTAGTAGCCAATGGATATGTAACACAAACCATAACATTCTAAAAGTCTATAAAAGATGAGATCTCTTTCACATAAACGGCTATTTGCCTTAATCTGTCGTGGGGTCTATATGTGTTGTGTCCATCTCAACTGCGACAAAGAGTGACATGCAGTTCCTGGAGTGGGTCCAGCAGAGGGCAACAAAGAGTTGGGACTCTTCAGCCTTGAGAAGATGACTGAGAAGGGACTTCATCATTGTATATAAGTATGTGAAGGGAAGGTGTCAAGAGGAGGAAGCCAGGCTCTTCTCAGTTGTGCCAAACAATAAGACCAGAGGCACCAGTCAAAGACTGATACACAAGATGTTCCACCTGAATATGAGGAAGAGATTCTTTACTGTGTGGGTGACCATGCACCGGAACAGATTGCCCAGAGAGGGTGTGGAATCTCCCTCACTGGACATACTCAAGAACTATCTGGACACAATTCTGTGCAATGTTCTCTAGAATGACCCTGCTTGTGCAGGGAGGTTAGACCAGATGACTGCAGTGATGGCCCCTTCCAACCTTACCCATTCTGTGATTCTCTGAAGGTAAGGGCTCTTTAAAAGATCATACATTTCTCTGACTCTGTAACATTTTATTCAAAGCCAGGCAGTATTCCCTTGATTTCAGCGGAGTCTGAGTTTAAAAAAATACACAGTCAAAATGAATATGTGCCTCCTCAAAATGAATATGAAATCAAGGTGAGGTGAAAAGTTATGAAAAGACATTCAAAGTGCTCTCAGAAGGACTTCAAACTTAACAGTGTGCTTCCGGGAAAAACAAGGTTCAGGGCTGCCTTGTGAAGGCAGGCTGGGGCTATGATGAAACCAGATTAAACATGATAGCTTTCTCAACTCAAGGCAGTTAACTTTCAACCTATGCAAATGTTGTTTGGTTTAATGTCTGTATATCAGAGCCAAGTAATATTTTCTTAATGGTCAGCAGCATTTGCATACCTGGAAACCGTGCTTTAGTTGAGCAATGGGCCAATCTATCACTTCATTTCCTCTTAGTGAAGTGAGACTGCCAATTAGACCATGTCTGATGCGGTTGTGAGGAGGAATAGAGCTTCCCTCCTTGTGAAATTTTAAATAATGTTAATAGCTGACCCGTGGTAATAATCCAGTTTTTCTTGACAGTTTCTAATAACCAGCAAGGATAGCCACAGCCCAGGTTTCTACTGAGAGATTGACTCTTCAGGAGCCCGAAGAGGATTTTTGCTAAGTCTCACAGGTATCTGAGAATGTTCAGACTGGGTATTGGTAGTAGCWTTTCTGATCATCTAAAGCCCTTTCAGCAGTGGCCAAGGCCACCTTTAGGGACATCACTTATTCACAGCAACAATTTCTCATGTTTAAATGTATCAAAACCTTCTAGTAACTGGAATACTGTCTTTAGGGGGGATGCAAGTTGGGCAAAAGCCGGGGGCGGGGATGTCAGCCAAATCGACATCGTTTATTTTGATGCTTTTAAATGACCTCACCTTTCTCTTTCAAATAGGCTTTTTTAATTTTTTTTTTCCAAAACCCACTTAATTTTTTGATTTGAAAGCTGGTATGAAAAAAGAAGGGGGGGGTGGCTTTAAATCACCAACATTAAGAAAAACGTTTTCATTTCTTGTCTACCCAAACCACACTTTTTCCCCAATCATTTGGTTCAGCCACTGAACCAAAACACCCATTATTCATGTAGTTCTACTGAGTTCTCCTAATGTGTGGAGACACTCAAATCTGTAGAGATTCTGCAAATACATGCAGAGCATTGCACCAAGGAAAGACAAAGTATCTTTGCAGAAGAAGCAGATACACAGTCCAATATTCAACTATGAATTAAAAACTACAACTCWGGGCCTTGTGCAGAGAATACATATGGCTATGCTGGAAAGGGGAAACCTGAGAATTGCCCTTGAAGATCTTGGTGAGGAAAACCTTGGCTCTTCACCTTTCATCACTAATTGAATTGGGATAATTTAGCTCCTGCATCCCATTTCTCTTCTGCCTGAATTTTAAATAAAAATAGGTTAAAGGAACTTACTAGTCAGGTTTCTGATTCAGGTCATATCATATAAGGAAGTACACACTTTCCAAATCACAAAGGTGTCCCAGCTTTCTAGCTTTTTGCTTGGTGAATGCAAATTCATTAAGAAACTTTTCCTCTCTCTGTATTCACATGCAGTTACAGTGGTTCCCATTTTCAGAAGCCTTCAGTAACCTTCCGAAGTTATAGGGCTTCTACATTCACCATTAATGAAAGAATATTTCCTAATTAGTAATAAGTGTTGATGTAGAGTTTCTTTCTCATGAAGACTCCACAGCTGGTTTTCTGGGGACTTGGATGCAAACAACACAACCTCTTTCCAGTCTCCATTCTGGAAAATACCTGCAAACTGCAAAAGATGCCATGAGATCTACTACACTTCTTCTAAATGTTAGCACATTTTTTGCATGTCTCTGGAATCACATTAACACTGATGAATGTACATCAATATTTGTTTTCTACATGATTTGAATATATGGGGAAGAACAGGCACAAACACTACAAATGCAAGAGCCTTTGCAAATTTGAACTTTAAATTCGCAAATTAAAATCTGGAGTGCTCATCTGCAGTTCAAACTAAAGCCAAAGAAGCAAATGCCTAGACAGTTGAAGCTAGGACAGATGACTTGGTGTCCCATTCTTCTGTAAGGGGAGTTGGGGAGGATTCTTTTTAATAGATATCTTGGACAAAATAAAGCGCAGAAGTGGCAAATATTATATCTGAGAACTGTTTATTAATAAAGAAAGATAAGTGCTCCTGCTGGAGGGGGATAGAAAAGAGAGCAGAGAGGGGAAAAGAGGGACAGAGAAAGAGACAGAAGACAGGGACAGAATGTTACCGCTAGAAACTCCGGGGTGCCCTGTCAGCATCTGCTTGGCAGGTGGAGCCTGTGTGCTACAAGCCACGTCAAGCCTGCATGGCGGCTCTCATGGCAGGTTGGGTGCGACTTCCAACCACCAGCRGGCCGCATGTCTTTCCTATCGGCACGGAGCAGAGGTGGGCGGAGGCAGGCGGAGCAGGTTGTCGCAGCGACCAGGGGCTCAGAGCTCGGCATCAGCAGGGAAATGGCAGAGCAGGTTGTTGCGGCAACGGTCTGTCTCGGGGTGTGCAGACAAGAAAAAAGGCAGGGAAGAAAATTGTGGCATACTTGACTGCTTTTATGTGCTAAGCCTCTGCCCATAACCCGATTTTCCGGGCATTTTTTCCTGGGCATCCAGGGGTCTGCCCCACCTGCAAGGAGGCTCACTAACAGCCCAGTCGCGGAGGTTTTCTCTCACCTGATTGGCTGTCTGGCAAAGTCTCCCCGGGGACAGGGCTCCCTCCATTTTCTCCTAGCTGCCTCCCGCACAAGGTAATTTTTCCACCCCATGTAGAATGTTGAGGCATAAATAGAAATTAAATTGGTTCCTCTCACCTGGGAAGAGTATAGAGATGAAGCACAATTGAATAGGGATGGGGTGAGGAAGGCCRAGGCAAAGCTGTAACTGAATTTGTCAAGGGATGCAAAGCATAACAGGAAGGGCTTCTACAGGTGTGTTAACCAGAAAAGGAAGGACAATGAACATGTACACCTCAGTCTCCCCCCCGCCCTCGATAAACAATGCTGGAAAACTGGTAACAACAGATRRGAAGGCTGAGATACTCAACTTTTTTGCCTCGGTCTTCAATGGCAACCTCTCTTCCCACACCTCCCAAGTGGATGGACAGTAGGATGGGGATGGAGGGAGCAAAGCCCCTCTCACTGTAATTAAAGATCAGCTTCATGACCACCTGAGGAACCTGAATGGACATAAGTCCGTGGGACTGTGGTGGTGCATCTCTTTCCCCCTAGGCCTTGCTACGATCTGAAAAATGCTTGCTAGGCCTCGACTTTGAATAGTGCCTGAGCTGACCTCTTCCTGAGCTTATCAGAAGCACCATCTGCTCTCAGGAACTTGTGCTGTCTAATGAACACCTGCTTTTTTTTTAATCAACAGCCTTGGAAACTTTTTTTGCCTAAGTAACAACCTAAGTGGAATACTATTKTTGTTCTCAAACTTTCAAAGAATGTTTCTGACCCGGAGTGCAGCCAGGATGAAACATTGTTATGACTAAAGCCCACTCTCTTGCAGCCCCATAAACAGCAGTCYAAAATGAGACCCTTTGAGCTCTCCTGGACCGCAGTTGGCTGTGACCAGCAACATCCCTGTGAGTGGGACTCTTCTCAGAGCCAGCAAACTCTCAAGTTTGCCGTACTCAGAGGATCACCAAACGATGGTCTATCCTGGGCTGATACTCCCACTCCTTGAGGCTCAACCTTTGCCTGTTGAGAAGATGCAAAGGCATCTGAAGTGATTATTTCACTACCTTCGAGGGAAATTTTTAATCGGTACCTTGTACAGACTCTTTATGTCTGTGTGCTTGCAAGTGTGCATATGTGGGAGAAATGATGCTTTCCAAGATTCTTAAGTACTTTAGATTTATAAGTTAGCCCTGTAAGTAAGTTACTGTTGTGATATAATAAATCCTGTATGAATCCTCTGCTAAATGGTTTAGTTGAAGTTATAAGTTAAGYTAAATGCTGTTARGATGCTGTTAAGCTTAAGTTAAATGCTGTTATGTTTAAGTACTGTTAATTTTAAGTGCTATTGGGCCTTTAGGCTGTATTCCTTTTTATCTTACCATTTCTACTGTTTTTTCTTCCCCGCCCCCCCCACCCCCCATGCCTCCACATAGATAATTTTGGGGTTATTTTGGTTTAGATTAATTGACTCTGGATTTTTGTTTGCTTTTCCTTGGTGTGCCTTAACCATCTACTAAGTAGTAGAGTGAACCTTGCCAACCAACTTTGCTGTGCTGTCTCTTTTATATTAAACCAGCTTTTACTGATACCTTTGCCAGTGATTCTTTAAGAGATCTTAAATGCTCCTTCACAATGACATGCATCCCAGAGTTCTGACAATATTGGCTGATGTAGTTGCCATGGCACTCTCCATGATATTTGAAAAGTCCTATCAGTCAAGTGAAGTCCCAGGTGACTGGAAAAGGGGAAACATTATACTCATTTTTAAAAAGGGTAGAAAGGAGGACCCTGGGAATTACTGACCTGTCAGCCTCACCTCTGTGCCTGGGAAGATCATGGAACAAATCCTTGTAGAAGCCATGCTAAGGCACAYGGAGGACAAGGAGGTGATTCAGTACAGGTGATTCAGACAACCAGTATGGCTTCACCAAGGGCAAGTCATGCCTGACCAACCTAGTGACCTTCTCTGATGGAGTGACTGCATCAGTGGATGAGCGAAGGGCTACAGATGTAATTTATCTGGACTTGTGTAAAGCCTTTGACACTGTCACAACATCCTTCTCCTCTAATTTGAAGAGAGATGGGTTCGATGAGTGGACTGTTAGATGGATAAGAAATTGGTTGGATGGTCACATCCAGAAGGTAATGATCAACAGCTCAGTCTCAATGGACATCAGTGAAAAGCAGTGTCTTTCTCGGGACCTGTGTTATTTGATGTCTTCGTTAATGACATAGATAAAGGCATTGAATGCATCCTAAGCAAGTTTGCTGATGACGCTAAGCTGAGTGGTGCAGTTGCCACACCTGATGGATTGTCATCCAGAGGGACTGGGACAAGCTTGAGAGGTTGGCCCATAGGAATCTCATGAGGTTTAATAAGACCAAGTGCAAGGTCCTGCTTCTGGCTTGAGGCAACCCCTGGTATCAATGCAAACTGGGAAATCAGCCCCATCAAGAAGGAATAGGGATGGATGAGAGGCTGGACATGACCCAGGAATGTGTGCTTGCAGCCCAGAAAGCCAAGCATGTCCTGGGCTGCATCAAAATGAAATGTGGCCAGCAGGGTGAGGGAGGGGATTCTGCCCTTCTACTCTGCTCAGGTGATATCCCATCTGAAGTGCTKCACCCAACTCTGGGGTCCCCAGCACAGGAAGGACATCAACCTGTTGCAGTAAGTCCAGAGACACTGAGATCATTAGAGGGATGGAGCACCTCTCCTATCAGGAAAAGCTAAGAGAATTTGGTTTGTTCAGCCTGAAGAAGAGAAGGCTTCAGAGTGACCTAATTGTGGCCTTCCAGTACCTGAAGGGAGCCTAGAAGAAAGATGGAGAGGGGCATTTTTATAAGAGAATGTAGTTACAGGATGAGGGAGAATGGATTCAAACTGAAAGAGGGCAGGTTAGATTAGATATCAGGAAAAAATTCTTTACTGTGAGGCTGGTGAGGCACTTGAACAGGTTGCCTAGAGAAGTTGTGCATGTCCCATCCCTGGAAGTGTTCCAGGCCAGGCTGGATGGGGTTCTGAACAACCACCTACTGTCGTGAAAGGTGTCCCTGTCCATGGAAGGGGCATTGGAATGAGATAGTCTTTAAGGTCCCTTCCAACCCAAGACATTCTATGATTCTATGTTTAAGAGCCAGCAAAACTTSACCGAAAATATGCATAAGCCACAAAATACCTCTTTTTTTTAATTGCTGTTACCCAGAACAGGGGACTTTCTGAAACTCACTCAAACTCAATACACCAGAAGTAATTATTTCGTATGACTTTCAACATCTTGGGAAAAGAAATGTTGTTATTCATATGTGAATATATGTTCCCAAGTGTGTGAAAAACCTTGGTCCTCTGTAAATGTTCCATAAAATCTGATTCTTCCCACCATACCGTATTTGTCTTTCCTTTATCTAAGACATAGCTTCCCCATTGGCATCTGCACAGATTATTGATCATTGACTATGAATGCAAACATTTCAACCAGTGCCATTGAAACTTCAAAGGAAAAGTCTTTTCTTACTCTTTTTTTTTAATACACCCGTACAACTCCTGTAACACTGATTTGCTTTCCACATTGTAGAAATGGCGACGAACAAGAAAACAGAGGTGAGAAAGATCTCGCTCATACTTGTTTTCTAGCCAAATGCAATACACATTTCCACAACTTGCTCGTAGGAGTGCCCAGTCCAGACCTGCTCGTCCCTAGCACAGGGCTGCAGCGCTGACCCTGTACAGCTGCGGCTCGGTGTTGTGCCGCGTTTCAAGAGAACAACCATCAGATGGCAGCAGCACACAAACCACTAACTATTTTCGAAGGCTGGCACAATCGAGTTTTTATCCATGTCCTTCTGCAAATTTCATTTTTCAATGATATTTTAGCAGAAATTAGGTAAAACTACTTATTAGAATAGTTGCATTATTTGAAAGMAAATAATGCACTCCAAAAAGCACCAGATGCAGCAAAAGCTCCTACTCTTATTTAAGTGAGTTRTGATATTTGTCAATCCCCTCCTCCYTTTGAATCGAAGGGAAATTTTATGTTAATCATCTTATACAGTGTGACTGGGTGAAAATATATTCCAAAAGGCTCTATGAGATGCAGTTTCTATTATTAATTGTGTCCCACCCTGCTGGTGGATGCAGTATGAATGCAACAAAAGAATGGTCTATGCCCAGAATAGTTTACGAGGTGAACAAAATTTGGTGCCTCTGAAGTATTTTCTTCTGCTTGTCAAAACTACATCTCTCACGTAGCCTGCTGTGTTSTTCTCCCCATCACTTTGGGTACCACTGGCATATGAAGGACTACAGGTATACTTTCCTTTCTGTGACGATGAAGCCAGACTCATTGTGAAAAGGGGGAAAGCCCTGCAGTTCCCATGACTTCAGCCACCCCAGGTGGGACACAAGGGAATATATGCTGCACCCCAAGGATGAGACAAGGCCAGAAGACACGTATGTCATGTGACAGCTACTGATACTTGGCTTCATCTCCTTATTCAGCCTGCAGTTCTTTATGTGGTTATCACTGGGGTCTGTCACAGTGATCATTAGCAGGAGACACATACTTCCATGAACACTGGGAGTGCACGCACTGTGCTTCATGTTCTCCTGTGCAGCCTCAGGTTCCTCCTTAAGTGCCCGGCTGCCTGCAGAGCTATGGGTGCCCACATCCCCCAAGAAGGACACTTGCCTAGATGCTCTCCAGGTATTAGCCATAAGCACTTCAGAGAACCACAGAGGACCAGMACTTCAGGTCACAGAGCATTAAAGAAAAAAACTGCACTGGCTCAGCACATAACAAAAATAACCATGTAGCAAGTCTATGTCTATCACCAGAGAATTCAGCTTGAGTCCTCCTCCAGAACAAGCTTTGTACCAAGTTCCAGGTAAGTTTTTGCCTTAACATTCAGTCTGTAGTACAGTTATGTCTAGCACACTCATACCACAGCACAGCCAGCAGCCAGAGCATAGCAGTGTGGAGCACTGCCCAGGTTGCAAAACTATCTGAAAAGTATCATGAGAGCTTCCCGATGCAGTGGCTAGACTGGCCACATTTCCTGCCAGCATATTTAAAGGTGGTGCACATAGTTACTGGTTTAAAGCTAGCTTCAGTACATCTGCTGCACACTTCAGTCAGTGTCTCAACAGCAGGTGTAAATATACGTCTCCATGAAGTGCCTGGGACTGGTGGGTGGGTTGGTTTGCTCCCTATTTCGCTCTCTTGCATTGCAGGTTGCCCTGAGCTAGTGTGTAGAAGGAAGCCTTGGAGGAGAACTGAACAAGCTCATAACAAGCTGTAAAGCTACTCAGTAAAGAAAAATGAAAAAAAAATTAGTGTTTATTTCCCCTCCTCCTTACACAAATCAGAGATTAATATGGGCAAGGGAAGAATGTTCTCTGCCATGTACCTCACTAAAAAGGATGTGATTTCCATCACTAGTGAGCCATCCTGTGCCTGTCTAGAAAGGGTCAGATCTGCTGTCTGTGCACTTTGGTGGAAGAGGTTCACCATCCAGAAGGCTCCTCCTTTGCCTCTTTCAAGGATATCCCAAATACAATTTGGTCCACAACTCTGGAAAATTTCATTAACAGGTTGGCTGAAGCTTCAGAAAGTGGCCATGTCAGGTTTGGTAACACAGAGCAACACTTAATCTCCCACACCGTTGCTGAAAGATGCAGCTGCAAACTGCTATGCTTGGGAGCAAGGCATCTGCCTGTTCTGCAAATCAGAGCTACCCATAATCTCCCACCTGTCCTATACGAGAACACATTGCCCTAGAAATGGTAAAAGTATAAATGMGTAATCTATGATCTGAATTTGACAGGAAAAGAGAGAACACTGTAGTCAGTTCTCTGTGATAAATCATGTTTCTACAGTCTGGGAGGTTAGGAGTAGTGATGAATTTAGTCAAAACCTGAAATTGTGGTCACTTTGACAATAGTCTTTTACCTTCCTTCAGCTAATGAAACAGCTTCAAATTTTGCCAGGTCCTCCTCCTRCTTTGCCTTGAGAGTCAGTATCACTTCCAACTGAGCTTCAGCCAACTGTCTTTATTTCAGATTTGTATCACTGTCAAATGTTGGGAGTTGTGTGATGTTTGTATCTGCTTCTGATGAAAATGGGAGGTARAGCCGAATGTCATCATCCTACACTGTAGATCACTTTACATTGCAACTTCTCCCAGTASCAGCTGCACAGAGATAATGAATAAAAATTAAGTGATCAAAGGGAGACTCATAGGGCTCTCTGTAACAGAAACCACCTCAAAAAGTGAGGGTGGCTTCCAGCAACCCTTACAGAGACTTTTGACAAAWATGAGTGAAAAACCCTGTCTAGGATTTTAGAAATAATATTCCCCAATTTAGAGTTCCCACTGAAACACCCCAGGCCATGTGCTGCTCACACATTTATCCCCAGACCCCTTGCGGCGGGATGAAGACAAGAATTGGAGGCACAAAAAGGTAAAGATCGTGGGTTGAGRTAAAGAACAATTTACTAGAAACAGCAATGAAATTAGAAAACAAACAGTAACAACAGCAATACTAATAGCAGARTATACAACATGGGTGAAAGAGTCACATGCGATTGCACACCATGCAGAACTGTGGAACTTGGTGCCACCCAACTGCACACCCTGCACACTCTGGCAACACTGGAAAAACCCTACCCCTCTCCATGCCCTCTGTGCATGTCTTGAGGTGGTGTCCAAATAACCCCAGGATCTTGGCTGTGCCCCTCCTGCCTGCTGACAAAATTGGCCCTGTCCTGGCCAGAACCAGAACAAGCCTGTACATTTTCACTAGATGCTGCGACTTCTACCTGGTCGGCAGAGCCCAAAGCAATTGGAAGGCCAGAACAGGTACTGACTTTTGGATGTTACTTTCTAGAAATCAAAAATCAATTACAATAGCTCTATGTCAATGATAATACCCATTAAACTCTGTTCAGGGGGTCTAAGAGCATCACGCTTAGTAAGCTTGCCTCTCTCTTGCAGTGATATTTTCCCAAGAAAAAATTCTAAGTATCAACCAGTAGTTGACGTGAATGTAGAAGATCTATAGCACAGGAATCATCTAGCATTCTCCAGAGCATAAAAATTCATCCAGGATAACACCAAAGGTCCTCTTCTCAGGGGTGTCACCAACAGTGAGGTGAACTAGTCCTTGCAAAGCAATGTGGTGCCATCAGAAAAAGTATGTATGTTCTCACAATGCTGCCTCAAATCCCGAACTTGATGTGGCGTTTGAAGTTTGAATTTTGCAGCAAGGTTCAAAGGATCAGACAGTCAACTAGAACAGTTAGTATAGCAACATGAAGGTCTGTGACTGCACAGACCTGCACTGTGCTCTGTTGAGGGCATGGGAAGAAAAGGCAGAGATGGAAATAATAGAAAAGGCCTTTCAAGAGTCAGTACAACTTCAGAACAATTAGATTTAATTTCAGAAGTTTTCTTGTGTTAAAGGCTATCACTTGATCTAAATGAATCTCTTAGTTTTTAAGTATTTGGTTGTCCTCCTGGATACCTAAGACATTTTATGAATTATTGCCCCCTATTATTTAAACAGCAGGTTCTATAAGCTTCACTGGGCCATCTGCCTTAAGTATGCAGTGTGTGCATGTCCTTTCCCACTAGGATGAATCAGCCTGCTGAAGTAGGACCTAAAATATGACGCACACATGAAAAAAATGACATAAATATGAAATTACTTTTAGGAATGTTCTCACTAAAAATTGTACAACCCTCCAAAGCTCTTGGGATGCTGCTAGACTCGAGGACTGCAGGCAGGGTATCCTGGCACCACTGCTGGGTTGCATGACCTTACAGAAACCGTGTCAAAAATCTAGTAGTCTTCCTTTCTTTGCTGCCCATCTAGTTTCTGTACTGGTGAAGGTGACATCACCACATCCTGAGTTTCCATCTTTATATCCATTGCTGGACTTAGACAAATACAAGTGTGTGAGATACATCAAGGAAGACCATGGTAAAGTGAAGCAGACAGTGTATTACCAAGAGCTACAAAAGTAAATTGTCTTTCCAGGAGGACTTCTCTGAGGAAAACAGGCAACTCAAGATGTTTCTGGATGGGAAAAAAACACAGGAAAGTTTGAAGACTCATCATTTCACAACTTGGCTTCTCACTTTGCTCTTTTCTCTCTGCTTCTTTCTGGGACCATAAGAACTTTCCCTCCAGATTTRTTCAGGACACAAAATGCATTAAAATGCAACAACTTCCTCTTAGTCTCATTTACAGATCCCTTATGTAAGAAACGGGAAAGAATAAGAAGGCCTTTACATGGTTCATGTGTATAAGAGGGGAAAAATATRAGCTGCAGCATCATAAAATAAGTGGAGGCAACAGAAAGCAACTAAGGAAGGTGTATATCTCCTTTGTGCCAGGTCACCTGCAGGAGATAAAACTGTTGCAGAGGGGGATCTATCTATTACGGATCTATTATTCATCATGTTTTATGAAGGGAGATYTTATATTGGAGATGGTATGTTTTTATTAACCAATGACAAATTTTAACGTAAATGTCAGGCGTTATCAACTCAAGAATTGTGTTGTAGGACATTTTTAAGCTCAGCTCCCAATTTTTGACTGCAGATTTAGCAAGTCTTCCCTTTGTCTTTCTCTTTGCCTTTCCGTTTTCTTTGATACGTACTTAACACTAAAACTCACTGTGTTATACATGAAGAAAACAGTGGTTTTTTGGCACTCCAGCAAATATGAAATATGAAATAGCCGTTCACTTCTTAATACTGAAACCGGAGAAAGGTACATGGAAAATCCTGTACTCTTTGAAGCATAGGAAATACACATACCTTTTCTTCTTGAATTTTTGAAGACATTGCTCCTTCAATCACAGGCAGGATCTATAATGGATAATGGATAATAAATAGGATTCACATTCTTGGCAGTCAGTCAATTTAAAGAAATGCCAATTGCATTCTGTGAATATTGCCATGGTGCCAAACCATCAGAGGAGCTGGCGAGTAGGAAGAGTGAAGGTGTGATAATTGAAAAAATTGCTACTTGATAAGTCACAGGAGCCAACGTGTTAGCTCAGCATGCGGGCAAGCTGGGACATTCCCAGCTGCTGCAAAAACTGTGTGTATGTGATCCCTGGCACCACTAGTTGGGACAAGATGAATCACAAGCTACCATGTCACAGTGAGCCAGATGGAGGTGGTTACTTGTCTGATTGATTACCTCTTGGGCTACCAAGGGCTTTTCCAGCAAGCTAATGCCTTTCTACTGGCACTTGAGTGCCTGGAAGCAGTGTGTCCGCTTGGGTCAGCACTGTGCAGGAATTGCTGCCTTTCCGGTGCACGGCCACCCCGCAGAGTGAGAAGGAAGTAGACAAAGAACAAGAGGGAGTGGGTGACTACAACACGAACAGAAATAACACTGACTTCCATGCCTCCCTGATAAGTGCTGCTGTTAATGAATTTTCAGGCACACGCTGAGTTAATAGGGTGAGCAAGGTTGAAACATCCCTTAGTTATACTCAGTACTTTACAAAGACTAATTGAAAAAAGGAAAGAGCAGCAGGGGTGGGAAGGGGAGGACAAGGTGGGAGAGGAGGTGGAGGGGGAGAACAGCTCTATTTTGCAGGTGCTGAATACAAAACCTCTGCAACAGTTGAGTTTACATGCAAGCCTGCACCTCATCAGGGCAAAGATACAGTGAGTAGAGTCGAGTATTTCTSCTCTGCACACAGCATCTAGCCCCTTACCCTGCCCAGCCAGCTTTCTCAACTGTGAGCTTTAGCATATAAATAGCCAATAACTAAGGACAATAACTGTAGCTCCTGCTGAGAGCTAACTCTGCCCGTCATGCATTTGCTGGGTCCTAATACAGGACAGTGAATAAAGCTTCATTACAGAACAATGGAGTTAGCTGCCAGAGCCTACAGATTTGAATAAACAACAAATAAGCAACATCTGCTCCAGCATATGTGTATGGTAAAAAAAAAGTCACAAAATAAAAGAATTTGTAAATGCCAAAAGCAACACTAAACTGCCAGTGCTACTGTAGAGTGAATTTTTAATTGCACATGCATACAGGCAGGCTGTGGGTATTAGTCTCACATACGTCTGGTTGCTGCCAACCTGGGAGTATAGATGAATTTAATTAAATAAGGATTATCCCTTCTCCCCAGTACAATTACTTATTTATAACAATGATAAAATTGCCTAATAAAAAAAATTGTCATATTTTTAAAAACAGAGCTAGTAAACACTCTGCTTTTCCTGTAAGTCATTCAGAGGTGTTTGAATGTTTGAGCGTCTTTTAAAATTAAGTCTCGGTATTCTGCCAAGAGAGAGGGGAAAAAAAGCCTTATCATAAAGTCTACTGCAGTTAAACAGCCAGAATCTACGTTATGGAGAAATATAAAGAAGACACACAGCAGTAAGGGAATTGGCTTTCATGGGGAATGTAGAAAATTAAGCAATTGGACTAAAATTGAGGCCAGGCTACAAAGCCAAGGAACAATACTACAGGGACAAGTACTTCTATAAGTCACCCATCTCTAATGTGCTCCATCTAGGCAAAGCAGTCTGTTCCTGTCTATCTCTATTTCTTCTCATATTGGGCACTTCACATTTTCACTCAGGTGAGCTCTCATTTCAGCAGGGTCATGTCAGGGTCTCACATCTTCATCATTACTCACACCTTTTAAAACAGAGCSCACAGCCAAATGAGAGTGGACCCTTATGGTATCAGGCACTGCACGAACCTTGAAAAAYAGGCTGCCTGTGCCCTGGGGAATATGGAGGCCAAATATAATTTCAGGCATGCTCTTGCAGTAGCTGAGGTTTTCTTTGTGTAAGCTCCTTATAGACTCACTTTCTCCTATTTTGAGGACCCTTCTTATGGGTCTGAGCCCCATTCTGCTGAATTTGATAGGAACCTTCTTAAAAGCTAGGTATTATTCACTAACAATATTACATTCACAACTGATAATTTTTTAGACTGTTTCCATGATGCACAGCAAGTTGAAGTCGAGAAAAGTCTTTGAGTATGGAGAGATTCGCCGTTTAACAGCAATGGGAAAAAGACAAAGAATATGAAAAAAGCGTGTTAAAAAAACCTGGAAAGCTCCACTTTAACTTTAGGCCAAACATCAAAGACTCTAAAACAACAGAGAAAGAGAGACAGAGAGAGAAATTATGGTGTTTAAAAAAAGTCTAAAATAGTAGTATGATTCTGCAAAGGTTCCTACATAAGTTCAGTTCACTTGTATAATTTTGGTTGATCACTTAACTGGATGATAGTCTTACCAAAATTAAAAAGAAATAATCTCTGTCTGTGTTTTCTATCATGAAATTACTACTAAACATGTGCTTGTTCGTATGTCTTAAAAGAGTATTCAGGACATACTGTTATTTTTTTCCCCTTATATTGTGATTATTATATCTATACCACCTGTTAAATTCTTTAACCAAGGCTCTCCATAATTAAATAGCAGAGTAATTTCTTAGAGATGGACAAAGAACGGAAAAAAACATTTGTGTGGATGTTGTTATATTTTGAATTTTTTCCCCATTGAGCTATGTCCTCATTCTCTTTTTTTAATTCATCACAGAAGATTCATCCAAATGGTGTTTTTCATTTCACCGGTCCTGGGGAACAGCTCTTATTTCTGTAGATACTTTTATGAGCAAGACTACTGGTATGGGTTCAGATCYTTGTTCATGAAGATCAAGACGTCCATCAGAAAACAAAACCAAAGTAACCTCATGTAACTCAGGTGACAAATCTGAATAGTAACAAGGACCCGACATTAAGCCCCAAAGGTTGCTGRAACCATGTGTTGACAGACTGGACACATACAGAAAGACAAAAGATGTGGCAAAAGCAGTTGAATGCCATAGGAATGCAATCCTGTACACAGTTAAACATCACACCGAAAACAATCACCCCTCAGCAAAACAGAAAATATGTTTACAGATAATTTGAAAMCAGAAATAAACACTTCAGAACTGAGGAATTCATTATTCTATTCCATCACCTTTACGGAGCTCTAGCATTAATCAAGAAAACCTCACACATTTTGATAAAAACACTGGCCCCACTGAAGTCAGTAGGACAAACGCCACTGACTTCAACAGGCTCACAATTTCACGCCTGCAAATACAGCTGCCACTCTAGATAATGGCACCTGTGAATGCCCAACACCAGTGGATATCTGATTTTTTTTTTTACATACCTGTGTAGGAACTCTGGTTGTTATATTATGTGTGCTGGCTCCATAGAAGTAACAYAATGTAGTCCGCCTTTGTTCCTTGCTACTTATTAGGTCTTTCACATTAAATTTAAGTCCCATTTAAAAAAACCTAAGACCTACCAGTCCTTCTCTAAACACTGGATAGGAAAGGTCTCTAGAAAGTAATGACAGGTACTCCCTGCTTTAGAGACTGAACAGCCATTTCCCTAATACTGCCATCCCTGACAGCAAACACTTCTCAGGATCCAAACTCAGATTGCTCCAAATGATAGTGTAACATCTGGTCCAACAGCATTGCTGTTAATCCTTTCATAGGCTTCTCAAAAAACTTATTTTCTAACACACGATTTGCTGCTATGTCAGCTCAYGTGGTGATAGTCTATGMGATATAGTAATTGTAGACAATGAGGTAGAGGCTATGCTGAAGAACTTTCAACCAGAAAGTTCTGGTTGAATGGTCCTGTTTGAGTTGGGCACAGAATAACAGCAGAGCTACTACCTCCAGTTGCCTATACTTACCTCTCAGGGATCTGAGAGTTGGTGTATAAGGTATCATCTGAGTCTGACAAATAATTCACCAAGCAGGAGCACAGCTTTAGTATTGCTTGGAAGAGTGGAGAAGTCTGCTTAAAGCATGAGAGAGGGACCCCACACACTCAAAGCTGAGCATGTGTGAGCATGAGATACCCTTTTCATGTGCACTCCTTTTGTCTCCTTGACAAGCTAAGTATATTTTACGGCCCCATGATTTATCAAGTCATATAATCTAGATTGTCTTGTCTAGAATGATGCATTCAAATGCCAGAGGTGATGGGAGCAGAGAGGGAAAATGTATTGTTAAACTAAACTTAAAAGCAGCTACATGGGAAATGTTTAAAAAATAAAAATGGCCAAATTATTTCTTAACACTCAGCTGAAGTGGTGTCGGGAGCATTTCCACATAGAGTTTCATCCTCAAAACTCTGAATCTGAAAAGAGAGGAGGAAGAATTCTTATTGATGATGATTTTTAATGTCAGGGAACTTATGAATAAAAACAAAAACCAACTAAACAAAAAAGATTTGGATGTTTCAAAGAGAAAACATCTTTCAGGTGGTTCCCTTTTTGTAGTCTTCTTTTTAAAATAGTYTCAGAACCTTTCCAAGCCTTGGTTAAATTAATCAATTCATAAAAGTTGTAATRCACTAACAATCTTGTTTGAACAACCTCACAGAAATGTTGCTAAGAAAAAAAAATTACTTAGCAGAAGAAATCTGAGAAAATATTCTTGTCAAAGAGTGTATGTAAGGTCAGAAGTTTTTTTACTCTAGACCCATTTGACTTTTTCATAATATCAATGAGTACATCATGTCACGGTGCTGTATAAAACTCCCTCAGAAAAAAAAACTTCAGAGAGGACGGGATCTATTAGATACAAGTAACACATGAGCATTGATGTTGGATGTGTTCTCCATGCAGTCTGTAGCTTAAGGGGATCTCTAATTCTCCTATTTTTGAAGGCCAGAATAAAAGAGAAGGATCACTCTATGTGTGCCTGTTATTCTTTTCCCCACACATCTGCTACTGGCTACCACCAGAATAATAATTTAGGTGGCCTCATGGTTTCAAACAGCACATGGTCTTAATTTAATGATGTGGCAGAGAATACTCAGAAATTAAACAATATATACCCCATCTAATTYGAGAATACAGCATTTACCAAATTGTCTTAGACATCAAACTGGGGAGTTTATGATCACCTATGTTTACTGCTTTGTCAATGCCCTCACTTTTGTGTGAACTTCTAGTCACAGAGCTGCAAGTTCAGTATGCCATGTGCTTTACAAAGATATATAGGCTGCTCCAGAACCATAAATTTGCAGTGCTGCAGATCTCTGAAGGACACTCTTATTTCCCACTGAGGCTGATAATCAGGTCCATCCTCCAACTCTTGAATCAGCTCTACTGACAGAAAAGCTGCACCAATCCAATCACGGAAAAATACACCTTTGGAAGGACTTGAAAAGATAAATATCTTTTCCTCAAGAAGAATGCTACTACCTTAGCCCAAACTTTCCCGATGCTTTATTTGGGTTTTAGTATGCTCGGCTTACAAAGTGATTGATTATTTCAAACACTGCTGTAAAGTAAAGCTAATTTTGCCATGCAACTTTCTGAAAGAGCACACCAGAACATGAGCTTAGCGGGGACAAAAAAGATAGCAAAAAAGGATCGACCCTGGTTAATGACTGGATCTGTAAAAATATTCTTTACCATATGTATTAGTGTTCCTGCAACTTCCTTCTATGAAAAACCCGAACGTCTAGTGCTGCATAAAAACTCTGGCATCTTACACTGTCATGCTGGTTGAATGAATCCTATCTCAGTAACTTCAGTGGCAACATCTTTGACAATATCCTAGCACGAAGACAATTTAAAATGATTAATCCCCCAATGAGTAGTGTAAATTCTACTGGTTTTCCCCATAACACTGCTGTAGGGTGTTTGTTGAAATAGTTTACTCTAGTTTCCATCCTGAAAAAAATAATCCAAACTTATACCGTAAATAGAATTGAGATACATTACTAGCGCAATACACAAAAATCCACCTTACGTCTTAGATTTCAAATGAGTCTGGCAGCTTGCAGTTTAGGTCAACCACTTATTTGAGCATGTGGGCCACCAGAAAAAGAGGCTCCTTTTTTGGTGTGTCTTTGGCAGGCAGCTTGCATGCAGGAGAAAGGTGGGGCTGTTTTGCAACTAGGTGCAATGAAGCTCACTCTTTGATGGCATCAGCAGGCACTGGGATGTGAAATATGTGAAGGCACTTTTGTTTCCAGGAATTTGTTCCTGTGTCAGACAGCTCAAAATAATACATGAGAAATATGTGCCTGGAATGTCCCYTCCTTAACAATGTCTGCACAAGAACAGGGTTGCTTTTTCCTGGGGAAGATGGACAAGTTGGGTTCCCCAAGTGCAAGGGAGCCCTGTTCCAGTAGCATTGTTTGCTGAAAAGCCCTTTACAGGAGCTGAGTCATTCTTTTCCACTTCAATTGTGTGATAGCAGGTCTGATTTTTGCAGCATCCAGCAGACTAATCCCACCCCTGCCAGTGTCCTGTGCTGTGGTCTGTTAGGTATTGACAYGGGTCAGCAAAGATGAGAGGGCGCTGGATACACGGTCAAGTACTTCCAGCTGTCAATTTGACAGAATGGGAGACAACATGGTTATTAAAACCCATAATTTTAAATAATCAGGTAGAATGATTATTCAAACTTGTCATTGCCAAGACACATACTAAGTACGTCATTCAAAAATGGCTACATTTTTCCATTTRCTTCCAAAGGACCTATTCAGATTACATAGAGACATCAGTGCGTAGCTCTTTATATTAGACAAACACGCAGTGGGAGTTCACTAGGTCAAGTGCAGCTGAATACTGCTCTGTGTGAATAAAAGTTACAGAATCCAGCCTGAAATTCTCCAGTTGGCTTGGCCAGACTTGGATGCCATATTTCAGGACATATTAAAATTCATGCGAATAAAGTTATGTAAGTCTGACCTCAAATGTTTACAGCTGGCAGCTGTCCAGGGTAGCTGTAAAATGCATATAGTCATTAACTGATAAAAATCGGCAGCGGAAGCTACGTTCTTATTTTCACGGGAGTACAAAGCAAAACACTTATCCCTCAGAAACTCATAGCTGATGTTGTATGAAAATTCCCAGATTTTTTTCATTGCACTAACCTCTTGTAATTTCTGGGCCATTTTTCTCCATGGTATAATATATAAAGATAAGCCAATAATGTTTTATCTAAGGGATCTTGGAGATTTCCATCACTACAGTACTATGAAGCTATTTATGCAAAGGAACACAACACATTTGCTTGCAGGTTGTGTCAGTACCCATCTCCTGAGGCAATGAATATGTCACCAGAGCTCCTCCTCACTTGAGAGATTCATTGAGGACAGTAGATGGCAAAATGCTAACTTTCTTGGCTGTCGTTTCTCTTAGAGAGCAGCCACATTTTCTCTATGCAGTTGTCATGCAGGCTGTTGGTAAAGCTGCTTCACTGACAATTAGACAACAAGGGGATATTTAACATGGGTCTGAGTTGGTCGTTATCATTGAGGACAAATACTATGATATGTAATTCCTGATAGTTACTATATTTCAAGAATACTCCTTTCTGTCTTTGACCCAGATATTGCCTGCTTTTTAACACTGGAGGAAAACTTAGCTCCTTTTTAAAAGAAGGTTTCACTTGATATTGTTTAATGGAGTTATCTGATCTATCACTACTTGTTACACAGTGTTGTATAATTTCCATTTGTGCAATTTTGGGGTGTCAGAGTAAATAATTTTTTGTTTTGTACATCCATTGTTCTACCACATGCTCTCCATGTATAGCATATTTTATCCTCAGTATTTCATCTGGCTCCCGCTACATCAGGCCATAAACATGCCAAGTGCTAATCTCCTTTGACTGACAGTGGCACAGCATTCCAGTCATTCTTTGATTTGAACAAGAACAAAATTTACCGTGATTTGAAATTTCTTTTATCCACTGCTTAGCTTTTGTAAATTATTTCAAAGAGCTTGAGACACCTAAAGAACAAACTGAATAAGATAAATTATAAATAAACAACATAAAAATAAATGCCTCACTCATGTGCAATGTAATAAATACTCAGGCTGTGAAGAAATTATGTCAGGGATAGCCTTGTTTCATGGACTATTTCTGTCCAAGCAAGCAGTCCCTTCAGTTTCTAGGTGTGTTCCCCAAGTATCACATCTCAAATAGGCCAGTGACTGAAAAGGTCTCTTTAATCCCTGCAAAATAGTCTAAAATGATAACAGAGATAGCATATTAAAGAACATTAATGCAGATTCATTTTCACTAGAAACTTCAGCCAAAACTGCAAATGATCATGCTGTAAACAGAATCAAACAATCTTCAATAGCATCTCTGTCTTTTATAGGGTTTCCAATGACTTTATGATCAGATTTTTTATAATTTAGGAGGGGAAACTTACAGTTTTGTTCCTTTTTCTTTAAATCAGGTAGTATGTGGGCCAATATTGTTATCTACACAAAAGATTTGGAAAGTCTTCAGTAGGCCCACAATGAAATGAACACAGAACATTTCCAGAGCCAGCAAAAACTTTTCAGTCAACAAGTTTTTTTCACAGTAAATGGTAGAATTTGGAAAAAAAAAAAATCTAACTTTTCAGTAGGAAWACCAAGAAGTCTGAAATTGCTCAGTTTTTCTCAGGAGAAGTAAAAATGAAATTTCAGCATTGTCTACTTTGTCATATATTAAAATATATTCGTTTTTCTAGATTGTTTCAAATTGAGTCTTGGCAATACTGCCTTTGCCTGAATCAAAGCTGTGCTTCAGAGACTGCATTTAGCAATTTACATTTCCTTCCTCTTTCAGGAGTGGATGACGTGTTTTCTCTGTTCTAACTGACCTGTGGTAGTCACAGGACAGCAATGTATTGTGGGGAATGATACCTAATAAACTCATCTCACAGACAGGAGTGAGACTTGAAYTGGAGCTCCAGTGAGGGGGTTGCAGAAGCCAAGACAGACATAAATGAGTGTGAAAAATCCACAGAACCAAGGCACCACACCACAAGTAAATTTAGATATGGCAATATAGAAAGTTGGTACTGAAACATGGTCTGTTGGGGATTTTTATTATTAAGCATAAAATTGAAACATTTCAACATTTCTGAGCTAAGATGTTCAGAAACGAAGTTTTCAAAGAATTTGGGGATCAACATACTCAGAAATATAATTAATTTTCACTTAAAACTTCTGACTGTTAAGTGACTATTTCTTCAGTTAGGAAGTCACTAATATCACTTCTAATGAGGTCAGTAAAATTTTCACCACTGTCAAATGATGGGGATAAGCTTTTCTTTTGGATCTGGCTGAGAAATTGAAARGGTGACTGATATTTCTGAAAATACACTTATTTTTTTTTGTGAACTGAACCTTTTGAAAACTCTGACAACGCTGAGGAAACAACACTGAGTGAGGGTAAAATTAATTAATAACTCTATAGCAGTGGGTGSTTATTTTAAAAAATCTAATCAGCAGTGAAGGAAGCCTAGAAAATTATATTCATGGAAGAGCCAGACAGAAACAGAAAAGGACTGCAATAGGAAATGAATGAAATATGAAAATGGAGAGGCATCACTCTACTGTGGAAGTCCTTAGTCTCTCACCTCGCTCTCCTGTTTTCCTCCGGGTTTCTTGTCTTTCATATTGTACCTATAATCTTTCTCCTTATCTCTTCCCTTTTCAGAGTAGTGCATATCATACAAAATCAACTAACTTYCTCTGCTGACTCAGACAATATGAGAAAGTAAACTGACAATGAGCTAAACTCTCAAGTATTCACTAACTCAGATTAAGCAATTTCTTCCTTTTCTTCCTAGAGGCAAATAAGAGGCATTTAGGCTGCCTTAGCATTGAAATGGTTCAGTGATAGTAAACTAAACAGGATGACAATAACTGAATTCATCCAGAACCACTGTCTCTGAAATCAGTGTTTCAATACAGTCTTAAATCTCCAGAAGTGGCACATGGTCTGCCCTATTTTGGTACTTTCTTTTCTATGCCCTGGTGAAGCAGTTCTCCAACAGTAAGGAGCCTGGAATTCCCTAAATTGTTCATGGAGAGGTAAATGCTGTGAAACATCTCTAGACCTGAACCTTCTACTTAATTTACAGAGAGTAGTATTTTTCTGGAGGCCTTCAAAAGCACCTGTTCTTTTCATTGACACTACAGGGACTGTGAAAGTTCATACAGAAGATTTACAATTGTACAATTCTGTACATTGAGGATCACTACAGGACAAGTCATTAAATTACACATTGGTTACTGACTGTCTACCTACCCTATGCAAACTCCTTCCCTCAAAGGCTTTTTCTCTGCTCTCATTCCATTCTAGTTCTCTACCTTCTAAGTCTCCATCCACCATAATAGGATCATAGAATGTCTTGGGTTGGAAGAGCCCTTAAAGACCATCTAATTCAAAACCTCCTGGCAGGGAGCATCCTTCAGTACAGGGAGCATCTTTCAGTACAGAACAGCAGATTGCTCAGAACCTCATCTAACCTGGCCTGGAACACTTCCAGGGATGGGGCATCCACAACTTCCCTAGGCAACCTGTTCCAGTGCCTCACTAACCTCACAGCAAAGGGTTTCTTCCTAACATCTAATCTAAACCTACCCTCTTTCAGTTTGAAGCCATTCTCCCTTATCCTGGAACTACATGCTCTTGTAAAAAAGTTCCTCTCCATCCTTCTTGTAACTACCTTCAGGTACTGAAGTGAAGGCGGCAGTTAGGTCATTCTGAAGCCTTTTCTTCTTCAGGCTGAAAAATCCCAACTCTCTTAGCTTTTCCTCGTAGTATTTCCTCTTTTCCTCATAAAAGCGCCATCCCTCTGATAATCTTGGTAGCCCTCCTTTGGACTTGCTCTAACAGGTCCTTTCTGTCCTGGAGACCCCAGAGGTAGACTCAGCACTCCAGATGGGATCTCACTAGAGCAGAGCAGAGGGGCAGAATCACCTCCCTCACCCTGCTGGCCACATTTCATTTTGATGCAGTCCAGGACACATTTGGCTTTYCGGACTGTGAGTGCACATTCCTGGGTCGTGTCCAGTCTCTCATCCACCAGTACCCCCTATTCCTTCTYRGCGGGGCTACTGTTGACCTGTTCATCCCCCAGCCTGACCCAGGTGCAGCACCTTGCACTTGGTTTTATTAGACTTCRTGAGACTCCCATGGGCCCACTACTTGAGTTGGTCCAGGTCTCCCTGGATGACATCCTGTCTTTCAGGTGTGTCAACTGCACCACTCAACTTGGTGTCATCTGCAAATTTGCTGAGGGTGCACTCGATCCTGGAGTCCGTCAGGAATCTGAGCCATTGACTACTACCCTCTGGATGCTGGACTACTACCCATCCAACAAATTTCTTACCCATTTAAGAGTCCTCTCATCAAATATGTCTCCATTCACTTGTACCGATTAGCTCTGATCRCTCTCTTCCCTCTCTCTCAGGAAAGAAATAAAGTAAGAGCTGAGAAACCTTTTTGATGTATCAGTTTGCTGTAAATATAGAAATGTGTGCATGGGGCTTGCTATAAAAAGAGAGGGGCTGGGGGGAAGCAGGAGGGGAACACATTTTCCACAATGCTTTGACATTTCTATTTCGATTCTCATTCCATCCGTACTTCTTGCTTGGTGCATTCCTAAACGGCAATGCATGGGCTATGTGAGAGATACTGCTTCACTGAGCATCTTCAGTAAACAGAAGATTTCAAGAGCCATCTGGCTRTCTTGTGCCACAAACTTGTGGGGATATGATGATGTCAAAAAGAGACTTTTCAGATGGATGATATACCAGCAGATTAACAATGCTATTTTAATGCAGATATATCTTTAGGGTGAAGACCTTGTATTCATTTTTCAATAGCAAAATACAGAAAACAGTAACTAAAAGCATCTACGTGACTAAAAATCAGGACTGTGTGCTTTAAATACTGCAATTTTTTGTACTTAAAATATGGTCCTCATCTACCCTTAGTGCATATTTGAACCACAAAACTGTTAGTTTCCAGTTAGGGTCTAATGCACACGGTCTGGCACCTCTAGTCGTGGGAAATTAATATCTTGTCATCTGCTTTGCACACTGCCCTGTGAGAGGGTTCCTGTGCCCACCAAGGTGTCATGGGTTGTAAYTGGATGAAGTTTTGGACCAATTAACAGTTGTTTTCGCCCAGCGAAAATTTGCATATTGAGGAGGGAGAAGGCGGAAGAGACACCAGAAGTTCATCCATCTTAGTTCTCCACTCCGAACTTGAGAGAGAGGGCTGCAGCTCCCASGGGGGCTCCGGCCCCTCTGGGGCTGAACTGCCTGGCTCTGCAGCCTCTCTGAGAAGCAACAGGAGCAGATATACACAACAGGCAGCGGCTGCACTGTGCTGGCAGTGCTGGGACCGTGGTGGGACCCCGCTGCTGCTTATGGCATGGCTTGTGCTGGTCGCCATGCTGCTGGGAATGAGAGACCACCACTACGCAGCTGAAAGCCGCGGCAATCACCGCACCGAGACCGCTAGCCACACGGAATGTGGCGAGGACTTCTTAAGACCAAGTCCTCAGGCATAATTTGCAGACACTGATTTCTCCTACCAAGTCAGAGCGAAAAGGTATGATCGTGCAGGAGGAACAACATGGCTGTGGCCATGTGGAAGAACTGATATGGGCRCCGGAGTCAGAGAGAAGGGGACAAATCTGCCTTATATAGGACTGAGACTTTCTTCTGAGAGCCTTGATGAGCTTTAAATGTAACAAACTATTTCTGTATAAGTCATGAAGGGTATTWGTGGGGATGAAGAGAATTCCCACAATTTGAGAGAAGTGGCCCATACTGGAAGTGCATAGGTGCTGAGATATTTGTGGAGATTGAAGAAAAGGACTTTTTTACTTATAGATTGGAAWAAYTCATCCTTAAAAAGACAAAACCCCAAAGAACTATTTCTGACCCATGCTGGCAGCGTATTGAAAAGACTGCGGGTAGTTGGGAGAGAAATTATTTGTTTTTCACTGCAGCAGCTTTTTTGGGTGGGACTGCTGKCTGTGATGKATGTTACAACAGAAGAAGATTCGTTTCTATATGTCAACRAGGAYTCTTATAAACCCCATGTGTGTCTCCCCTGCGGTCCGTAGGAAGTGGGAAGGTATTGGAAAGAGAAGAATATCTGTATATTATGCCTTAATACTATTATTATTCYTTTTATCCTTTGTTAGTGTTAGTGAATGAAACTATTTTACTATTTTAAGCTTGCAGCCTGTTTTTGCCGTGTACTTCTTTCGTTCTCCTCTTAAGAATATAATCGTGGAGAGTCTGGGGATTTCTCCAGGCRAACCCATGACAAAGGGTAAAAGGGAACGTAGGCCCATGTCTGGCCTGGCTGAATTAAGTATCTTTTCTATTGGCTTATATCACCAATTATGCTCSCTATATGTTAATGTACTGCCTGTGAATTGGCTGAGCCAATGGACGAATATAATTCTGCAGCTTCTRCATTACCAAGGACCATCTCTAGTTGTGGGGTAGGTCTTACAGAGGATGTGCAGTTTGGTTTTAAAATGCCACAAGCTGGTAGCTTCAGCACATAAATCAGAGTCCATAGCTGAGCTAAATGGTATTTCAGTCATATCAGTCAGCATCATTGCCACAAAGGGGTACATGAGGTTCCTCAATGTCTCTTARATACATGTCTCTTTTTCATGAATTTTCTTTCATAAGCCTCTTTTTCTCTACTCTCTCAGTTCCCACACTATTTATGGCTAAAACTTCCCCTTTTGCCAAAATGTTTCACCTTACCGTRTAAGTTTGGCCTCTCAATGTACATCTGCTGCTTCTGAGCTTCCAAAAAGACTTGGATGTCAAATCCTTTTGCTACAGAAACACCACAGAGGAACCGAGGAGGGATTTTTGAGCAGACATCAGGTTCTTCTGTACCAAACCCCAAATTAAGCAGAATCTCCACAGGATCCTTTTCCGAGAACATCAGCCATTCAGTGATGCTGTGGTGGAAACATGAGGATTATTTACATCACTGTCCTGGTACCACTTTTCTCTTGCAGTATTATGCAAGAGAACATAACATTATATGATGTTGTTTTTAATAAGTAATTATCTTCCCTTCTTTCCCCCTTTTGTGGGGACTACTACTGAAGTGAAAGTAGTCACTTTGGATCACRTTGCTAAAAGATTAATATACGTTCCTCTCCCCAGAGAAATCTGGTGGCATTACATCTAGATAGCTTAGCAAGTAGAACATTAATAAAGGATGTAGGTTCACAGTTCTGCAGGTTCCCTTCTCTCTAGATACAACACARACAAGGCATGCTGCAGCTGCCATAAAAACTTGCAGCCTTTTACCTTCCAGAGGATTCAAAGCCCACAGTAGCTTCAAGTAGGTTTTGATTTTTGTACTGGTACAAATGCATTTGAGATCAGAAAACTGTTATTGAGAAGGTTACTTTTATCTTGTTCAAATAAATCAGTACATGGCTTTTAAAAATTAAGACCTTGACTGCTTATTTAAAATTGTACTCACATTTGTTGATCTCTTGATGGACTAATAACTTGTATTCCTTGCTGGAAATACATGGATGTAACTAACCTCTGGGGTGCACCAGTGAGCGTGAGCGAGTGGGAAGAGCTGAGATTCTTGCAGCTTGACATAACTGGACTTTCTGAAAACTCTTGCAGGGACCTGGTTGGGAAAAAAGCAACCATGAAATGTATTTACGTATGTACTCCTCTGGGATGTCATTATGAATTTTTCCTAGAGTAAACATTTGCATTTTGTCTTGGTTTATAATGATACGTAATAGCAGTGCCTTAGAAGAGGAGTTGATATGAGTGTGGCAATACGCTTATTCTCAAGAACAGTATGTTACAGTAGGTGTGAGAACGTAGGTGTGAGGTACCAGTTAATTATAAAGGTGGCAGAATGGCTCACTTTTGACAGATGGTGAATCTTTGGGGAACCTTTAGGAGTATGGTTTCTCTAGCCACCTACTTCAGAAGATATAATTGCTCATAACAAAGTTTTGAAGACACAAGGCACAGTTGCAGCAGCAGGAGTGGCACCTGAGAATGATTCTGTTCCTCGATTCTTTATTGTGTCTGTATTTGCTAATCTGTAGAGAAGTGTAGAGCCCTCACACTGTAAAAGGAATATCCCACAGCATAGTCGTCTTTCTTAACAGGTTTTGTTATACCTAAAGTGAACTTTACCTACACATACCTGTCAAGATCAGTAGCAAACGTTTATATACAGTGGAAGCATTGCATCGATATTTTTTTTTATCATTGTAGCTTATCCATCAGCTCACATATTAAATAGGCCTAGAGGGGTATGTAGATTTTTCAACTAGCACTGTTGATATCAGTTTGAGAGAAGGAAACTGCAAAGCAGAATTTAAAATAACTTATTTCTCTTGCATTTTTTCCCCTCAAAACAGAAATCTGTCAAACTAGAGAAAAGACCAAAAGACTGATTTCATTAAATTAGGAAAAATTTTAGCCTGAGTGACAAAATTGCCAAACAACATCACTGTGGAAAGCTCAATTCATAGTGTAGTTTAGTAATGGAATAATGGAATATATGTCAATAAGAAAAGGAAAATAAGTGCCTTTACAATTTCATAAATCAATAACAGTACACTCCAAGCCCTTGTATTTAAAAGTAGGCACTATGAATTGGGTTACACCATCTGCTGCAGGACCACTGAAGATATACATAGAGCAAATATAATTAAAATAAATTTTAATCCATGCTTTTTTAATAAAAAAGCCACAATTGAAATATATTATTTTAAATTCTCATTACAACACATAATGGTATGATTTTTTGGTACATAATAGTTTTTCAAATATATTCAAGATTTTGTGAATATTTGTGAATATTGATTTCTCTGGGCTTAGCATCATACACTAAATGTGTTTGAGAGTATTGACAGATTCAGAATACTTGCAAGAGTTTCTAGAGGAGGAAATATATGTCCAAGAACTGATGACACTATTTACTAGACTCCAAGCGTGCTATATTTGAGTGCTGTAAGGTATATATTTGATCATTTCATGAGGATGAGATAGGAATAAATCAGATGAAAATTCACAGTGCCTGTAGTTGTCATTTCCCCTTCTAACACTGAAATAACACACTTGCTGATCCTCTGAAAGCTAGGGTAATATTTGTCTACGAGCAGCGGTAGATATCCTTCTGAATTCTACGAGATAAATGCTAGGGGCTTTTTCATCTATAAAAATAAATAGAAAAGAAAAGCTTTTAAAGTTTTCTCTTCTACTTAACAAAATTGTGTCAGTAAAGAAGGAGAAAACATCCTTTCAGAGGATTATTCTTCTGCTTGTAAATTTTAACACAAGCTTCTTCTGGCTTATTCAGTAAAAGGATATCCATCCAAATTGAGAATGTAAAGGTTGCTGATATCCTGTAATTTGTGTAGTAACATAAAACAGATTTTCTAACAACAAACTGAGCATAATTTGAATAAGAATCGGCYACTTGTTGCATTGTTGTATATTATTTCCTACTCGTGCCAACAGAAGCTGTAGATTCACTATAAAATACTTGAGAATGTAAAAAATAACGTTAGAAAGTGAGAGTTAATACAATTTTTCCCTAGTAGCACATACGTACTCCTCTCTGTAAGAGAACATTATACCACAAACTGGCTGCTGATGTGATTTCCTCAGTATCTCACATTGCCAGAACTGAGTGAACACAGATGCTGCCAAATAAAAACCTACTACACTATGAAACACTGGCTAGGGTATTAAGTAAACAATTTAATGATGCTGTGTTTATAGGTGATGTAGGTAGTAGCAGGTCACCAAAAAGTCAAATGGACAGAGCATGATATGTTACCACAAAGTTGCGTAAGAGGCAGAGTAGCTGGTGTGGCTGTACTCTAAAACTAGGCAAACACAGGGTGTGACACCTTAACTAGCTTTTGTTGTAGGCCAGAGTAAGTTGAATTGAAGTCCTGTATTTCTGTGGGGCAAGAGCATGTCAATGTACTGGTACCAAGACTAAGCCATCCAACCTGTTAAGTGGTAATAAATTGCTCAGGACCCCATGTCCACCTCATCACTTGGACAAACTGCATCTCCAGGTAGTACGACACAGGTCATTTCACTCACAGTTAGTCTCCACCTTTTTTTCTAATGAGAAGACTCTCATGACAAGTTGCTCATTAGAGAGGTYGACATTTATTAGAGTTTGTTTTCTCCATATTCAAGAGGTCACAGAAACAGTAATGGGGTGGGTGCGGTATTTAAATTTCCTTATCTGTGTAAGTATTTTGTTCCCAACACTAGAAACACTGAATCTCATTACCAAACTGAAAGATACTTCAGGGGAAATAGTGCCCTTTAGAAATCTGTCAGAAAACCTTATGAACATAAACAAACAAATAAAAAGTGGTTTGTAAACCAACCGTAGTGCTAATTGAGACTCTGTTCGCTGCGTATTTAAGTATATCTTTGCTAAGAAAAATGTAGTGTCTTATACTTTAGGGAAGATAGAACATTTTAGCCTCAGTAATCTCTTACTAACAGGAGACAAGATTAAATCACAAATTATTGAACTACATCTTCTGCTTGTGAACCCAATAAATAGAAAGTTTAGATATGAAAACACTGATAAGTAATATTTTGGGCTTCCAAAATATTCTTCTGTATACATGAAGAGCTGTGAGGTGACTTGGGCTTCTGGTTCCTTTCTTGTAAAAAAAAAAATAGTCTCTGAATTCACTACATTCAACAGATCAGGAAAGTAGATGAGAACAAGTGAGAAGTTTTGCATTTAGGTCAAGCAGCATTACAGCTGCATCACCTAAAACTTTCATACCATAACATCCAGAGTACTTTGCAAACCCATCCTAGAAACCTCCACTCCTTCAGCAGAAGAAAATGAAATCATGTCAGTGGAGAAGGTGAGCCTAGGATTTTTCAATTGAAGGCCTCGTGAAAGAATCTTCTTATCTTCCAAATGAAGGAAAAAATACACACTTTATCCATGGATTTCACATTCTCCTAATAGCTCCCCCCAGCCCAGTCTGAGATCTGTGATGCTTGATATTTTATATTTAAGCAGTCCTTATTAGAAATGATGAATGATGTTATGATGTTCTGTCTTACCTGCCTGCTCTCAGTCTTCCAGCTTATCCCCACTTGTAGGTAGACTGTAAGATAAAAATCACTGAAGAAAGACAAAAATAAATAATTACATCCCCCAAAAGAACAGCTGCTCTGTCCTAGGAACAGGCAAGGTCCGGGAGGCAGTCTAATGAGCAGGCACAGCACAGGTCACTCAGGACATGGATGGGGATGGCTCATAGAAAAACAGAGCCATAGGCTYATCTTTCCTGTGTATGGGTGTCACCTACTTTCCCCTCAATATACATTTACCTCTGKTAAGTGTTCAGATTCAAATCTTGAGTTTATGCTTAAGGCAAAGACCACGAAATTTTAGCATTCTGCATGAGTAAAGTCTGTCATTTCTGAACTTAAATGTTACTAARAATCTAATTAAATCAGCTTATTTCGGCCAGGAGTAAGTAGGATGGAAGCAAAGGTCTTTTCAGCAATAGCTCTCAACTGATCCATGTCTGCATAGTGACATGGTAGTTAGTAATGACACCTGCAATAACAGCTAGCTCTGCTATGAATTTGGTTGACTTGGCTTTACCCTAATACTTGAAAATGTTGCTACGACTGTAACATAAGACTACTGCTATTTTTTTGCTCCTCATGATACTTGCAAACATCATTTCTAAGTCTGCATATATTCTTTTTTTTTTTGTACACTTTAAAAGCAGCGAATGCATGAAGTCATACTGAAGAATTCATGGGAAATACCAGTCTTTCAGACTTTATTTTTATCCTAAAGTTGCACAAAAGCTTAAAAAAAAAATCTCAATCTTGATGATCAAAATACAATCAATTTTAMGTAAGTTCAAGGTTAAACTATATTTCCTTATAGTAGTACTTTGCCTATGGGGTTGTAGGTACAGTATATGCAACCAAGGTTTGTACTATAAATCATGCTTTTACAGCAGGCTACATCTCCCCTGGGGCACACAGCATTATGAAATTCCCATGTCAAAGAAGGTTATTTGATCAGAAAGTGATCCAGGCACACGATGGGAAATTCTATCCTTTAAAGAATAGCCTGAAAATTAATGGAACACTGAGATACATTTCTCATGAGGCACAAGATTGTAAACAAGACAGGTCATTTTAGACCAAATAGTTGTGAAAAGGCATTTTGATGTAGTTCGAGAAAACAAAAAGCTCAATCTTTGGTTCAAATCAGCCAAAGTTGAATATTTTGTTCTGAATTTTCAGGGGTCACAATTTTCCTCCTAGAAACTTAAGTACTGAAGATATTATATTCCTTACTGGAGAGATCAGATAACAAATAATTAGATAATGAAGCAACACAAACTTAYAGAACACAAGAATGCAACCAGTGATGAATATTTTCTTCTATATAGTCTTCTAAAAATAAAAGTAGAGCTCTTTGGAAGACCATTGCCAAATCAGTTTATAACAATTAACCACCTTATTGTATGACTTCATTTTTGGTGAATCCTGGAATGGATAGGAAATACTGGGATAAGGGTCTAGTAATTTCCTTTAATAAGTAGTCTGAGGGCTTTTTATGATCAAATTTGGAAAGCTAAATAAAATCATGAAGCCTTCCTTTATTTTATGCAGCCATAAATATTCTGGAAGTATCTAGCAGTCCTAACGAATATTGAAAACCATTTTTTTGATTCTGCATAAATGTATCCCAATACACAGCTCCTGCATAACTTGAACTGGGGAGATAGTCCACTCTTGTGTGGAGGGTGGATTATCTCCTCCTTTTTACCAAGCACAAATGAAGCCTCCAGCAGAGCCAGGAACTGATCTCAGCTCTCCTGCCTTTCTGTTTTTCAACACAAAGGTAATCAAACATGGCTCATAGATATTTAAGTAACTGCTGAAAAATGCTACAGGCAGGCTTCTTTCCCCGCAGGTTCAACCAAAGCCACTGAGACTATCTGTTTAAGGAGCTGCCTTGCTTTCCATTATAGAGGAGCAAGGGAAGGGCTGATCTGCCACATGGCTGAGTTAGGCATAAGATAAAGTGGGAGGTAGCTTCGTTGCATTATCATCTCCTGGATTCAATGATGCAACTCCCATTAGCACAGTGAAAAGTCGTGGAAAGACTGCAGCAATCAGAAGTCTTTACCCTCAAGTCTTTAGAAACCTAATTTTGACATGTGGAATACAGTGTATATGAATTTACAGTTACTCTATTTTTTTTGTTAAATTACAGAGCAACGGAGTTGTTTTAAGACTGTCAATGTCTKCCTAGCTGTAACCCTGAAAGCTCATTACTGGTACACTGAAGATTAGGATCTACCAGTAAGCCAGCATATTTTCTCCCAACCAATCTTTCAAGTTCCCTTTATGGTCAGTAAACGAGTTTACCCACATTAGTGGGAAGAAACAAAGAGATCCTTTTCTCCACTGATGGAAGAAGCATCCCAATCTTGGACTAAACACAGAGCTCTGAGATGACCTTCCCTGACAAGTGGCACATTCACGCAGATGAAAATGGGAACAATAGAACAATGGTGAAGTTTTGGTGAAAGCAAGATTAGATTTTGCAACACGGGTGTTTTTTCCCTATCCAATGAAGAAAAAAGAGTCAAACCACAATGACTACTGTGACACTGAGTATCAATATAAGTATCTGGTACTTAAAAACTCACTTGGGGAAACAAGAAATTTGTGCTTTTTCAACATTTCAATAGGAAATACAAAGAGGTGCAAAGATTCCACCAGAACCTCTGTGGGCAAGAACAAAACATTGAGAATAAAAATGAAGATGGAGTTAGTGACTAAGAGTAAAGCASGAATGCTTGTCACCAGTACAAGCAAGCTAGTACAGGAAAAACCACTGACATTGTCCTCAGTCACCATGGATGGGATGCTGAGAATCTGCAGAACCYGTTTTTTCCAGTCTTACCAACAGTGTCCTATTAAAAGGGTGGTCTATCACTTTTAACAGTCTTCTTCTAGGTAAGTCCATGATACTCTCTTGCACAACAGAATCCTTCTCTTTCTATGTCAAATCTATGGTCAATCCACTGGCCTGGATCTGATGCCATCTCAAAAAGCAAGTCTAGAGACTAAAGCAAAAATTCCCTGCATTTATTTATTGAGAAACATCAGCGGTGTTTTTAGAGCCCAGCAGTCAATAGAGAGCTCTATTGCTGATGATGTAATGGGAAGATATTTTTTGAGGCTGAATCCTTGGGCTGGTACTATGGAAACATTAGCTCTGAAAGGACAAGTCTCCTCTTTCTTTTGCACATCAGTTTCCTGTGTGCTATGCAAATATAATAATACTACTTCTTGCCAATAGTATCCTTTTAAATTGTAAGATTTTTGTCCTTGTACCCTAATCAGTGGAATAATAGGCTCTTTTTCTTCTTTTTAGTATCACTGAAACAGAAATTTTGAAGTTCKCTGAAACAGCAAGTGCTGGGGCGTCTTGTTCTTTATCAGTTCTCATGTCTTTCAGAAGTTACCTGTTTCCCAGATGTTTAGACGCCTTTTCAACAAAACATGAGTTTAATGTGATGGCACTGACATAGCTGTCCAGCTGCTAGCCCTCAGACCATGAAAACTGCTCCATCCAACCACAAAAGCAATGTTCTTTCAATGCAATTGTTAATCACGTCAAGGTTCCTGAGATGGTGAGGGGTAGGGAGAAGGGGTTCCATATAACAAGACATAGAAACTAGGTTGTGTTAAAGACATTCAGAGAGAAAAATGGATTAAACCCCACAAAACCAGCTTTTAAGTGGCTTGGTATCAGGGACATTGTGTTGAAAAGGAAGACTTATAAAATGTTTTTTTATTCAGTGACATTGGGAGGCTTTTTGTCTGACTTTGGAAGTGTTGGTTCAAGGCACAGTTCAGCTGCCACAGAAGAGATGTCTCCACTTTGCTGAGACACTTGATCTGCATGATCTGGAACAATGCCACCACTTCCTGAGCAAATCCCATCCATGAYGTGAACTGCAGCTAACAGAAGTGATTTTATGACTTTCCTGGCTTGAAGACACAAAAAAGCAACGTCTAGGTCTGCCATAGCCATGTGCAATGGCTCAAATGTAACACTAGAGGCAAAATATATTGCAAAGACACTACCATTGTTTGGGGTGGAAAAAAAATTGCTTTCCTGTTACAGAATCACAAAATARCAAGGTTGGAAGAGACCTTCAACATCATCTAGTGCAACCATCAATATAGCACCATGATAATCACCCCTAAACCATATCCTCAAGAACGCTTCCAGAGATGGTGACTGCACCACCTCCATGGGCAGCTTATTTCAATGCCTAATCACTCTTGCAGTGAAATTTTTTTTGTATTATCTAATATGAACCTCGTGTGGTACAACTTAAGACCATTTCCTCTCATCCTTTCACTTGAGCCATGGCAGAGGAGACTGACCCCCACCTCACTACAATCTTCTTTCAGGTAATTGCAGAGAGAAATKAAGTCCTCCCGAGCCTCTTCTTCTCCAGGATAAACAACCCCAGTTCCCTCAGCTGCTTCTCATAGGACTTGTGTTCTAGACCCTTCACCAGCTTCGTTGCCCTTCTTTGAACAGGCTCCAGCACCTCAACGTCCTTTTTGAAGTGAGGACCCCAAAAGTGAACACAGTACTCAAGGTGCAGCATCATCAGTGCCAGGTACAGCAGGATAATCTACTTCCCTAGTCCTGCTGGCCGCACTGTTCTCGATACAGGCCAAGATGCCATTGGCCTTCTTGGCCACCTGGCCACATTACTGGCTCATATCCAGACAGGTGTCAACCAACACCCTCAAATCACTTTCCACTGAGCAGCACTCAAGCCAGTCTTCCTCCAGTCTGTAGTGTTGCATGGGGCTGTTGTGACCCAATCAAGTCCATCAATCCAGTCTGTCAAGATTCTTCTGCGTAGACTTCCTATCCTCAGGCAGATCAAAATTCCCRCTTAAGGTGGTGTTGTCTGGGAATTTACCGAGGGTGCTCTCAATCCCCTCATCCTGATCATTGATAAAGATATTAAACAGGACAGGCCCTAATACTGAGCCCTGGAGAACTCCACTGGTGACCAGCTGCCTACTGAATTTAGTTCTGTTTACTACTACCCTCTGGACCCAGCCATCCAGCCAGTTTTTCACCCAGTGAAGAATACACCTGTCCAAGCCCTGAGCAGATGGTTTCTCCAGGAGAATRCAGTGAGAGATGGTGTCAAACACTGCCTCTTCTTTGAATGTTGTCAGGACCAAGAGACTCAACCTTCTTTGAAATCACTTAGATTCTTAGTTGTAATTAGTCATTTGTCAGTTGGTACACCCACTGATTTTTTTTCTATTATTTCCTTTTAGGAGCCCTTGAGACTATAAAAAGCTATGAGTAAAAGGCTGAAAGAATGAGCAAGCAACCTGCTTTGTGCAGAGGACAGGATGTACAGCATGAACTGTCTTTTCCATATCCTTCGACAAAGGCAGTCCAGAGTCTTTCCCACTTGCTGTGGCCTGTCAGCATTCTTCTAGCCAGTGTATTGCAGTCACACAAAAATGGTGAGAAAATATCTGTGGCTGCATTTGGTTAAAGAAAAAAACTGCAAAAAAATGGAGCCTCCCATCTGTGAGAGAAGTTGTTAGAAGAAACACCCATGCAACAGAAGAAGGTCAAAGAAAGGACAGTAGTGGTTTTGGGGAGTAAAGGAGAAGACTGAGGCAAAAGGAAYATTTTTTCATGTTAGGATGACTCACAAAGGAGGAAGTGCAGTGACACACCTTCTCAGGGCAAGAAGTCAATATTTAGAGGTAGTTTCCCAGCTGAGTAATCCAGTGGCCTGATTGTCTATTGCCCAACCACTTGCACACCCATTTACAACAGGGCACAATGAGGGCAAGATGCTACAATGGGACTGAGCTGTAAGTGACACAACATGAAGGGCAATAAAGAGATTGGCCCTGAATATGAGAAGTTCAGAGGTTAACTTCCATTACATTTAAGTAGTGCTATCACTAGCACTATCACTTTCCCGTGCATAGACAGCTGAAGACATTCTTTTAATTTCAAATTACTTAACACATAATGATTAATCTGATAGGGTGCCTCTTTTCAGACAAGAGTGTCCTCTTGATGGCAGTTTGGGTGCCAGCACCGATCATCATCTGTGTGTTTTAATTTCTAACAGCTCTCCAAAAGCAAATTTAGCTTTGCAAAACTGTTGATGGAATGAATGACTGGCTGGTTTCCCCATTCCGTTTGTTTCGTTCATTTGAAAACACACTGAGAACATYTTGGAAATCTTTTTTCCCCCACCTCACTCCTTCCCCCTTCCCTCCAAGGAGGTTTAAAAGTAGAAATCAAGGACCCTGCATCAGCCACAAATTTATACCAGCTCTTTATTACAAAATGGGTAAAATTAAAAGTTTCTAGAAATTGAAAAACACGTAAACATTTTGTGACAGTTTCCCAGATGTTTGTCTCACTTTGGTTGTTGATATTTAACAGAACCATTCTCCTTGCCACTGACTATAGTAAAGTATGTTTGTTTCACTAAAACAGGGTCTTGAACTTCATCAGCTTCACATGATGTTCCTTACACTGTGTTATAACTACTGGATATCACTGTTAATATTACTTTTCACTTTACATTTGTCAAGTGATTGCTTTATAACACTTGGCTAATACTTATCCATTTTCTTTAGACATTTATGAATGCAAACATCTCCATGTCCAGGTTCACAAATACTCAAGTAGACAACCCATGGTAAACTTTAATATTGAGAAATATGCAACTAAATTTTCGATTATATAGACATGAATAAGGAGGTAACAGCAAATCTACTAATCAAGTTAGGAAGGCCTTTAAATTCTCAAAACCTTCCATATCCATACAGAAAAGTTTTTGAGTATATTTTTGGTGACTGGGCTGTTTCGGCATAACAACAGAATACTAAGTATGCTTTTGCAACATGGAATGAATAGGAAAAAAAATACACATTTTTCAGATCCCATTGCTAGGATGAAAATCCTTCTATTATCAACTCTGTGAACTATAAAGTTCGTACTCTGTATCATTTATGAATCAATTGCTGCTTTTAGATAACCACTTAAAAAAGAAAATAGGAGGAAAAACAGCAAAGATCCTTCATACTAGTATTGAAGAGTCACTTATGTGTAACAGTTGTGTTTCCACATTCTGGCTTAGCTACACTTCTCATGCCAGCTCCATCAGGGAGAAAGAGCACAGTACCTGTCTACCAATCTCTGCTCGAGTAAACAAGCAGAAAGATGCATCTAGCAAGGTGCCCTGAGGCAGGAAATAGTCATAACTTCTRGTCTGCATTACTCATTCTTTTCAGTTGCCATGTATTAGGACAAACCTCTGTTTGAACACTGAGATTTAGTGTTTTCTCTCTGTCTCAATCAGAAGCAGAATGAGATGACACAAACCTTTTCAGTCTTTAGCTTTAGGACCTGACTTTGGGCAGCTAAGTGAAGCTGAGATTCCCGTATCTATCAACATTCAAATTGTCAAGCATACTGAAATCTTAGCTGCTGTAGGACGACATTAATTTATTTTGTCTCTACAGCATGCCTGCCATTTGCTTTGAGAGAAACAAAGGCCCCTCAGTTTGATATTCAAAGCACCCCTGGAACACCTATGCGAAAACTCACAAGGATGAGTGACTCCAGGAAACGAAGCTTTCCTGGAAGCAGAACAGATAGTGAATATTGTAATAACACTTTAAGATTTCTCATATGCTGGTAAATATAAATTTTGAGAGGRTTCTACCCATGTGAAGCCTTTGGTAAAATTTCTGTCCAGAGGCCATAATATCAACTTGTTCTGCTTTTTTCAAAGTAGAAGTCATAGGGCTGGTTGAGACAAGCAGTGTTGTTCACTGTAAATAATCAAATTGAAAGCTGATGGTATCTTCGTGCTGCATTTTAATCACGTGAGCTCACTCTTATTGAGAAGAAACACCACAGATAATGCTAAATAACAATAGCGAAAGATGTTTCACAGAATCACAGAATCACAGAATGCGTGAGATTGGAATGGACCACAGTGGGTTATCTGGTCCAACCTCCCTGCTCAAGCAGACTCATCCTAGAGCACAGGGCACTGGATTGTGCCAATATGGTTCTTGAGTATCTCCAGTGACAGGGACTCCACAACGTCTCTGGGCAATCTGTTCTAGTGCTTGGTCACCCGCATAGTAAAGAAGTTTTCCTCATATTCAAACAGCATGAGACTGTGCTGAAGAGTGAAASAGTTGTATTTTAAACCTTCCAAATACATAAGGGAAAGCGAATAAATTTAGTGCACAGGTTGTCAAAAGTAAAAAACCTGAACAAAGGTGAAAACAGCATCAATAGCAATAATTTTGCAGTACATTCAGTTTGAGTCTGTTCCCTTTGCTAAAAAATTTATCTGTCTGGTCAAAAGAGAGTCTATGAAGCTACAAAAAAATCAAAGCTCTTTAAATATGGAATTGAGCTCTCTTAAGTGGAACTAATCCAGAAATGAAAAGAAAAAATATAATTTTCTGCATCATATATTACAGATCGGGAAAAAAAGTCTTTCTAAAATATTTTACCGCTATAAGGAAAATGATAACTCTAACSTGTATGGCCTGATCCAATTAATAAAGTGTAATAATAGCAGGCTGGTGCACCTCTGACTCTACTCTACAACCAATCCAAAGTCTGAAAAACTGGGGTACAAGTACTGGCGTTCTTGGCTTGGCTTTCCAACCCCACTGCTTATGTTTTTTTAAAGATATCAAGAAGTGAAAGGAAAGGCTCTTTGCCAAGAAGTGGTGTTTAAGTTGGCAGTTTGACCTCATGATTGTTTGCTTAGCCTCTAGGCAAAGGGAAAGSATAAATTGGAACTAGTCTACTTTTTATCAATGAGAATTCTAGAAAAAGACAAGATAGGAAAGAGATGATGAAGGAGTGAGTGCAGCAATAACTGACGCAGGCGAAAGAACTGAAAAAAAACCCAAAAAAMCCAGAAGATGCTTTGGTTGCTTCCTTTCCATGAAATATATTGCTGTCCCTCTAAGTTTTTATGCCTTCTTGATTCATATACCAGGGGAAGGATTACACTTTACTAAGGAAGTAATGCAAACTTACCTTCATTTGGTTACTATGGATATGGCACTACRTGAGACAAAGCCTACCATTTGCATTGCAAAAACCAGGAGGAGCRAAGGACACAAAACTTGATATTCTGACAAAAGAGTGTCCCAGGGTCTTCCTTGTAACTGATCACAAGTAAAAGAACCACCAGCTTTGGGTCTGCGTTTGCTACCAAGAGAAGAAAGGTAAGGGATGTTGCATTTCAGATGAATTAGGAAGTGACAGAATCACTCACCTCTGCAGAACAATTGGCATCTCTAGCTAACAGATAGCTGTGGCAACCATTTGGCTTTCTGTCTTTTTTCCCCGGGATACTAAAGCTAAATGAATATGCTGGTAACCTGGACTAAGTAATTTCCACAAGCACTGGAATGGGTTAAGAAGCACCCAAATCTTAGGATTGTTGGACTTTTTTGAGACAGTTTTTATCTAGCTGAGTGTCCTCTTCATTCTGCAGAAGTACTGTATAAAATACCTTAACTTTATACAAAGTCCAGTTAAATGGGCAGTCCTCTAAGCAGACCTAGTTAATAGCAAGGAGAGAAATTGTCTTGTTTCCCTAAAAGAAATCATGGATGATTGTTTGGCTATTAGATTGCTAGATTGTTAGTGGTTTTTATTATTACTGCTTTAAGGTCTGCCAGATATATAGTCATATATAATTTTTATTTCAACTGACATGGGATACAAATGGTGTGCTCCTGTTTCCATGGATAGAATTGGCCTAAGTTCCATTGGCTTGGCAAAAACAGAACTGGATCCCAAAYAGTTAGCCTATGTATATGAATCAAGGGTTTTCTTTCCAAAGGATCTTAGGCACAGATTAACTAGAATAGTAGATTAGATGTTGGGCAAAAATATTTTCTTCCCTTAGCACTGGATTAGGCACTCCTCTGATGGGGCCAGGGCAACTGTATCATTCCAGGATACTCTTCTTGTCTCCTCACTTCAAGAGAGTGGCCCAGAAGAGAGGGCACCAGCACCATCCAAGTAGATTTCCTTTGATAAGAACCAACCAGACCTCTCTCTCTCTTCGCACCATCATTCTCTCTGGGTATGGGGGACTAATTAAGGCCACCAACCCTCCAGTTGCCCTCAAAAGAGTTCATGAAATAGTAGATTTGCACCAATATWATTCCACTCACATCACTGGATTTGTTTCCTGCTGCTATCTGCAAATGAGAGAAGAATCAGCCCCAAATGTCTTTGCTTTTATCCCTTTCCTCTACACCAAGCAGCTGGCACCATGCATATCCTTGAACGCATTTTGTATCACTGTGGTCATGGKCAGGTCAAGCCCACTGCCCTTGTATCCATGAGCAAATACCAGAAGCAAAGAAAAGGGAGGTTGGCAAATGGATTAAGTTACGTCTTTGCTCCTCCGTCCCACCTCAGCATGCTCCTTGAACTCAGACCMCTTAGCAGCACGGTAATATACACCCTTGAGACCAGTTTTAGAAGTGGACAGCAACATCACMAGATCAAGACCTTCAGATACCCTGAGAATTATTTCAGGCATTTCCAGTAGCCCTAATGCTAACTACTGATGTGACAGATTCTGCTAGGCCTTTCAGCCGTTGTGCTGCTGGGCAGAGGGACAGAGAAGGTGGTGTATGTAAAACACAGAAATACTGCCCTAGCCTCATGTTGCCTATGTAAGCACAATTTGACACAGTCTTTCCCTACCCTTTCACAGCACTTGGCAATTAAATAAAGCCCTGAGTCTGCTCTTTCTGCACTAGCCCATGAAGCAGGTCAAGAAGGGAGAGGGATGAATGTGGGACTTGATATGGGAGCAAATACCTGGAACTGGCAGCAATCCCTGCATGCCTACAACAGCTCCCCAGGGCTTCAAGTCTTCAACCTACCCTTGCGGCAGTGCAGGGTGGGGCTGTGGTGCTGTCACGGTTTGACCCGGTGTRAGGACAAATTTGATTGGTTAAAAACAGGTAAAGGACAATTCTATAAGCCGCTTAGTGTTCCTGTGACGTCTCTGTGAAAGCAATGTTATAAAAAACATCTAGGAAGTGATGCAGCACTTGTCCTCACTTCCTTTCTTGCTCCCTGGCTCCCTGCTGACCACAAGCAGGAGAGGCTTCCCCTCYGACTCCCAGGCCAGGGGCCCGCGGCCCGGGGGGCTGGCAGGGGCAGCCGGCCTCACCCCCCACGGGTCCTGTGCCGTTTGGACCTGAAAGGAGCTTGTCTACTGCCATCTGGACCAAGGCCAAACAGAGAAGCAGCTAAGCTAAGCCGAGCCAAGAAAGGTCAGAAAAGCCAAGAGAAGCTAAGCCGAGCCGAGCTACGCAGAGAGAGCCGAGTTGGTGAGATCAAAGGGTGACCTTGCAGTTCTAGATAAGAATTAATAGCAGCTAAGAAACTTACTCAAAATTTTGGATGGCTGCCAGTGCAGAGAGCATACCGGGGGGGAAGGAGCCTTGGGCCTGGGGAAGCAAGCCTCATACAGCTGCATTATCTAGTGGGAGCATGTAAACTGTTATACATACTTTTGTAGGCATTTTCTGCAAATATTAACCTCTTCTCTAAGCTAGAGAGAAAGGAAAGCAGTCACGTGAAAGACTAAATATGGAGTCCAGTAGCCCAAATGGAAGAGAAGACAAGGAGTGGCAGGAAGGGCCAGAGAAGCCATCTTTACCAACATCGAGATCCATCTTTTTTCTGTGAGCTGTGCTGTGTGATCTGGAGTAATACCAAACTAAATATCTTTTTAAATCACGGTATGAGCCATGGGGGAGTGAGAATTTCAAGAGCCTGAAATAAGAACATTTCTATGTTGTGTGCAGGTGAAATTTGCAGCCTTTGCAGCCTTTGGAGATTATGAGTAAAGCAGGAGCCTGTTGCCTTTGATGCCTTTAGGCTGGAATGACTTACTCTTAAAATGTTTAACCCCAACAGACTTTTCTTGTGACCCACAAACTGCAGAGTGTATTGTGGGAGAAAGTATACACCACTGCAAAAACCTGGGCGGGCTGTGGTGTTTCTGAAAGGTTTGGAACCATGCCAAAGATATGTCTTAGGGAACTGTCTTCCGTGGGATAGATCCCACTACACTACAGAAAGAACTCTCTTTATCCCATGAGGTGGCAATAAGAACTCTTAATTATAAGATCAGAATCTCATGTTTATGTCCTTTATGTGATCAGTGAGAAGGATTGGAATGTATGGGAGGAGAATGATATTTGTATATTATTCCTTAATATTTTCATTATTTTTTATTCTTTCTGTTCTTAGTAGAGTTAGTAAAATAAATTATTTAATCATTTTTCAAGTTTGCAGCCTGTTTTTGCTGTCTCCTCTCCTCTGAAGAATTAAGCGTGGGGATCTGGAGTTTGCCTCCAAGTTAACCCTTGACAGTTGCCCATGGGACACTCATAATGCTCTTGCATATGCACTCTGCAGCAGCGACAGGAAAACAGAAAATTCCAGTGCCAGCCTGTCCTGTTAAGTAATTGCAAATCCTTACTATGTGTAAGTCCCCTCAAAAACTGAACTTAGCATTTTATTTACTGTAAGTCCCATCTTCCTGCCATGTGGGATCCTTCCCTCCCTCTGCAATAAAATTTGTTTGGAAACAGTTTTCTTGGCATTTCTTTGATAGTGAACCAGCCAGTAAAGATGAGTGAGGTAGTTGGGATGGTTAGTCTCYTGAATGACAAAATGACTTACAGTGAATAACCTATGAAAAGTACTGTCTTCTTTAATGTCTGAAAACATGTTTGGGCTCTGTCCTCCAATCAATAGGTCTATTCCCTCTGTGTGTTCAGTCCTCTGTTTATTTTATTAAAAACCATATTGTTACTTTAATTCTATTAATCCTGCGCAGCCTCAAGGGGGATGGCAAAAGCAACATTCCCCGTCTCCTCATATCAGCACGACCGTCAATTCTATATAGTAATGCTAAATCTATAAAGGTAGATATCCTGCTATTTCCACTGGTTTCAAGAGACTTACAGACAGATATTCCAGAAGAGGCAAATGGCCTGGTTGTTTTTATTTTTAGCATTGTCAGACCCAGGAATAACTGCCCTCATTCTTATGGACAAGGCTAAATTTGCAGAACTGAAAATTAGAACACTTTTTTTTCTTCTTGACAAAATTAGTTTCTGTAAGTCACAAAGGTTACAGCAATAGCCAAGAGTACTGGCCCTTGCAATGTAAAATTAATCCTGTAAGGACTCATTTCAAGGTATAGCATCAGTGTAAACTATTTTTACATTTGTTGCTATTTATAGCAATACCGTTCAAGTAGAATCTGGTTCTCACCAACCTTTTTATCCCTACCCCACCCTTGCATAGGAGCTCAGACTTCTTATTTTATTATAATGGTTCAAAAAGCCATTATAAGATGGGTATGAATTTCACTAATATCTCAACAACAATTTAATGCAAAGAAGCAAACACTGATTCAGCTTACTTGCAGCTAGTACTACATAATTTTGTCATGGATTTGGAGCAGATTCAGATAGCTTTAGGCTGGTTCACAGGCAGCCTGGCTGACCTCAGTCAGAAGTCAGCATGCTTGGTATGTGTCAGTTTATGAGGAAAGAAATAGATGAGGCTGACCTTGTATCTCAGATCAGAAACACTACATGTTCACCAGAATTGATCTGGCAAGTGTTTAACCATAATTACTCCCTTTTTTCTCTCTGCAGTACAAAGTTTCAACTGATTTTTTTTTCCGTAGATAGGTTTTGCCCAAAATTACTCCTGATTTAACTGACTTCAGGTCTAATTCTGAGGCTACAAAGTAAATTGAAAGTTATCCACTGAGAATTTGATTCAGGCTTCATTCACATCAGACACTCTTAGCTTTCATGAACGTTAACTTTGCCCATCTGTGAACTGGTATAGGAAACCCTGAGGGCAAATATTTTACTTTTCTGTGTTGATAAGAGTATGTTTTGCATGCTGAAGGGGGCAGGGGGGACACTGTAAGTACATGTAATCTTTTGTGTTGTAGGCCAGATTTTATGTCCCTAAGTCAACCAGATATTTTATTTAAGCAATTACTAATCCTATCTCTATGTCTGAGAAAACAAGGAGTACAGTTAATAAGTCAATAACTTTTTCTGACTTCATACAAATCAATAAAACTATCTTAGTGTCACTATCTTAGTGYATATTTAATTACTCAGTGATGTAAGCTTCAAACTTTAGCCACTGGTAATGGCATTGTACCATGCACATGGAATAATACAGTATGACAGACAGTCTTGCTGTGTTAGACACACCTTCCCTCTCTATTAGACGTATTTGAACACAGTGGGTCAGCAGAAAAGGAGTTTTGTCCTCCAAAGATACTTCCCTTGGCATCACCCTTCTGTCAGCAGTGCTTCTCTGGAGTAGGCTTACAAAACACATGCAGCTTCAATCAAGAGTAAGGGAAAGTAAACAAGGCTTACCAGTGCCAGCACAGGTACTGCAGAGCATGCCCTAATGCTTCTTCAGAAGCCAGAGGAGGGACAAGTGAGAGTATGCATCAGCTCTCCTATCTCAGCTCTACAGCTCTGAAAAACTCTCRCAGCTTTCCTGTTTCTAAAGGAGAGAGGACAAACATTTGCCTAACATGGACTGATATTTTCATAATCCCCACACATTCATGCCAACCCCCACCCATTTTTCAAATACAGTYTGTCTACTCTGTGTCACACAAGTGTTTGCAAGAACAGACATGTTCAGGAAGTTTTGTATTGTTGAGTTTTTTTCTTAAAGTGGTGTGAGAAATTGATGAGGCACAGATTTAGAGCCTGTGACAACTATTTTGAGTGCTGCMATCCTGCTGATGGCAGCCATCCTTACTGTACACAGCCATACATGAATGCAAAATACTCTGAGCAATCCTGCCAGGGTAAGGCACAGACAGACTGGGAAGAGGTCTCAATGACCAGTCCCAAACTGGACTGCATAAACACTGTCAGTTCTTGCCATCTTCTACAGGTATGAAGGATCAAATGTCTGCAAGAAGCCAGCCTATCCAGTTGTGAGTCAGATGCCCAAGAATGGTGGCAATCACAGAGTTTATAAGAACACTAAAAATTCCTGGTGCCTTCATGACTCATGGAAACAGCACAAAGTTCTCTCAAACATCAATCCCAACAACAAACAAGACTTTAAAAAAAATTAGGTGAGCTAACAAAAACAAACTCAGCACTGGAAGACTATGAAAATTACACAGCCAAAGTCTACAAAACTGCTCCGGTCAGACTTGAAAAAAAAACCAACAGCCTGACAAACAAATAATCCAAGCTCACAAAGCTGCTCTCAGCAGCACAATGTTCCCAAATACACAAGTGCTGTAGGGTGTGCCATTTCAGCTGAGGTCAAGGACACTTTCAATAGCCCCAGTCTACCAGCAATATTGAGCAGACCAGTTAGCATGGGTGTCGCTCAGGGCAAATCTCATATCATCTGCCTCTGACTTCCACTAAGTGTTTTGGGCAAGTAATTTGATTTCTCTGTCACTTCACAGCACCCCTTGTAAAATAAGGGTTTTAGCAACTTGGCACATGTAGATTAGGGTATGCGTATCACTTTACAGATTAATATTATATATTCTATATGGTCATCAACTCAGTCCTCATGGGGGAAGGAGAGGTGAAACAACTTCTCTTAAACACATGATACGAAGTTGGAAAGCAACATTCATGAAGGAAAGAATGTCCTCAAGCAGCCCTTTGAACAGGAATCCTGAACAGAAAAGGCTCCCTCCATGTGTATTCACAGTTCGAAGTTAACTCTGGATGGGCTTGATGAAATAGCCAGACCATGCAACTTTGGTCAAGTAGGTTACCTGAACTGATATGGAGACTAGAAAAAAAATTAGATCAAGGAAAAACCTAGGAATCCAGTCTGGAGCTCCTGGAGGGGAGTTTATTCACTTTTCTGTGAATCCACATAAATAACACAGGATTTCATTGAGTAATTTATCCTTCCCCCTTTGCTCCTCCCAGTCTTCTACACTTTTTGGCTTTCTACCTGATCAGGAAGGAAGTCCAGAACACTAACCACTGGCTTCGCATGTATCTTCAGTCCATTTACTATTCCTCCTTGCTCATGCTTAGGGTTAGATATACAAACTGGAAACTATGTAAGCACGACAGAGCTCCACTGAGCTCCACCAAACACCTGGTGTACAGCACTACTAGTTTGTGCTATTGCATGGCATTTTACCAGATGTAAACAAGCTTAGCAGCCCTAGCTGGTATTGCTGCAAGATGTAGCATGATGCCCAGCAAAGCCTGCAGGGATATCTCCAAACACAAAGTTGTGTTACATGATGTTCATATAGAAAACTCAATTGCATGAAATTGTCATCTTTTCCCTAGTGAAATCCCAGCCTCTTTAAGAGGGAAAATCCAGGATGGGCTAGAAATTTATCTSCACTTGTCCTCCCTTTATTCTCAGAGAATTCAGTGGACCATTGTACTGAAAGAGATGACGTGAGAAAAATTAGAGAGATCATTAGAAATCAACCAACGTCTTTTCCACAGTTTTTTAACCATCTGACACTGCATCCCAATATCTTCGTGACAGCCAGTATGATGCRATTTATTGTTACCATGATCACAATTTGTTGAACACACCAAAAAATCCTTTCATGATCATTTTCATCAGGACTCAGAAACTCTGTTTCAAAGGCAAAATCTCACCCTCCAGTATGTAATGGCTGGGTCAAATGACACTCTCACTTTTCTCTCTAAACGTTCCCCGTATAGGGAGTCCTTTGATTTTTGTTTAGATTTCTGATCTTTCCGTCATTTTCATTTAACATTTTCCTTTTTTCCCCMAAAAAAATTACCAACTGAAATTATGAAAACTTTCAAACCCATTAAACGTTTCTACTTCAGTAATATCCAACGAACTCATTTAATTGTTAGAAATTAATTTGAAAACCTGTACCTTAATAAACTCCGCTTCTATGTAAAAAACCCTTTTGTACTGGAAATAAAAAAAATCTTGTGATGGAGATCCTGGAGTGGTACATTTTGAATAAGTCCAGAAGAAAGGCTATCCAAATAGTTTCGGGTCAAGAGCTGGTCAAGAAGAACTATTTCTATAAATTGTTCTAATTTTGTCACGTTTACATTTTTAATGTGGAAAATGTCAAAACATGTTCTAAGCAGCTTTAACTCTCATTCCTTTCCCTCTTTCTCCCTCAATCTCAAATTATTTTGAGGAGAGTCATGTCCTCTTAAAAGAAAGGTCTGTCTGTCACAAACAAATGTTTTAATTTTCTGAGGGACGCGACGTGGTGAATTTGTTTGCTAAGCAGTGGTAAGATGATCTTCAGGCTTGCCAGCAAACATTCTGCACTTGGTGGGAAATCACAGAACATCCACCTCCTTCTCTCCACTTTCTGTAAAGAAAGCCTTGGCTGGGACTTCAGAGTGGATATACTTTGCTGTGGCMCCAATGATGAAAAGCACATACTTGTCAAATCTGAGGTCCTATTTTTCAGTAGTGGATTTACACAAACAACGCAATGGCCAAACTTCCCTCCTTATCTCAGTGCAAACCTCCTGAGTTCAGAGCAACCAGCCAGAGTTTAGGCTTCGAAGCAGCATAGCACGTGCTTAGAATTAAGCACAGCTTTCCACTCTTTTGCTGATAAAGGCAGAMTTACACGTGAAATTAAGCAAGCTGGACTCAGCCCTTCAGTGATAGATGTTCTGTCAACTTTTTTTTTGAAAATATTTTAAATTTTCCTTCCCAATCTCCTGTCAATAAAATCTAACAACAACTCAGCTTCTTCCTCAGAGATTTAAAGCCACAAATATCTTCGGTACAAATTAAATCTAAAGTTTGGTTGATGACCTGTGACATTGAARGGAAACTATTCCTCTCAGAGCTACTTCTAAAATACTAGGCAAAAAAAAAAAAAAGAGAATCTTTTTCAGCAGAACAGCTATTAATAAGGAGCTATTTTCATGTGTGCATGTGTCTGCTCTTCTATGGGTGCATATGGGGAGTGTAAAAAATTAGAAGAAATTGCTGAAAGTATATTTTTCCAGCATTCTCCGTGAACTTAGCCAGAAASATGATAAAGAACAAATCTGGATGGCAAAAAAACTGATATGAGCTCTTTTGCAACCCAGGGCACAAATATCTCATTCTGGGCTCTTGCCATGCCTTTTCTGCTACTTTTTTTGTCACACAGGAGACTCCAAGTTGGAGTGCTAAAAACAATTTGGGAAAACAGCATATAAATGACAGGAACTTCCCTGTCCTATGACAGCATTCTCCCTAGAGATATCTGGTATCTGGTTGGTTGGAAAGTTTCTGAAGAACTTTCTTTCACCAGTGAAAAACAGGGTTATGTTGAAATTGAGATTCTGATGAGACTGAAGCTTTCATAAACTGGGATTTTTTTAATGTGCTTTTTCTTTTTTAAATTGTTTTTAAACAAGCACATTTATAAATAGTCTAGTATTTTCACATCCCTTTTTCCCACTCTGCTACTGTGTTACAACTGGCAAACATTGGTCAGCAACCACAGGAAGTGGGTAAACTCCCCCATTTTTTCTTTATTGCTTTCAGATCTTTGTTAATAACARAAGTGTGCAGATGTTTTCATAGAAAATAGTAAGCTAGAAAATTGTACTGTAACTTTAGGAATTTAGGTGATTCCAGAATTTAGATAACGTTTTCAACACAGACATAATCTAGGAAATCTACAAGGCCATAATTTTCTATTTCTCCATGCCTGCATACAAATTAATACCACAGTCCATGCAAAGTCTGTTGGCTGTTAAAGTTCCCTAAGTGCCATTCACAGGAGGAGATAGAAAATTACATATTTTATAAACACAATTCAGATCATAAACCTTTTGGATCCTAYAGAAAGATTAGAAACAATCTATTAGTAAGCACAGAATGATAATCATTTTCCAAATCAAATCTATATTCTGTACAGATGATTCTAGTATCACTTCTGTGATTTAATTTTATCCTTGCCAGGAATCTGCTCCTTATAAGGAGAGGATGGAGCCAGAAYGGATGCCACAGGCAAAATGCTTTATATAAGAACATGTATTTTGGGGTCACCCTGTTTTTTCTTTAGTTTTTCAGCATTTTGTGACRTAGTAATATTTCTTGGGTATATATATTTCTGGTACTGAAGATAGGTGACAGTCTTCTAACATACAGCAACTCTGAAATATTCCAGTTCCCCTTAGAAGATTGCTGCAATAAAAAAAACTGAGAAAGTACTGCAACAGCATTTGGCCACAAATGTTTATGAAAAGACCTGAATAATACTTGATTATTTGAATAGATGTGCAAATTTCCACCAGCAGAGGTCATTTTCACTCTAGAATGAGTTAAGGAGCTCATAAAAAGCTGTCTTTTTATTTAAGGGAATATCTTAAAAACAGTCCCACTCCCTGGAGTATTCATCATCAAAGCAATCTRGGGTGGGATATCAACAAAAGCCCTGCTTTCATATTTCTTGTATATATGGGATCTGTAAGTTTAAGCAACCCTGATGGCTTAAATATTTTTCCTGAGCATTTATATTTGTTGGGTAAAAGCTTGCCTATACAGCACTAAAATTTCCTGTAAGTCTCACTAAAAATGCACTGGGCAAATGGGAGCCAAAAGTTTTCTTTTTTTCTCTTGTCTACCAGCATCAGCTGTGAGTCTCTTCCAGAAGGCCAAATCCCACCCTCATATACTCTAGCCTTGTGGCATGGCTGCCATTGATGGGCATCTCTGACAAACAGACTGTGCTCACAATGATATACACATGCATATATTTTGCCTGAAGATCAAATTGTGCACTAATGCATACTGACATTTGAGTTGGAGGTAGGTAGTGCATTTTAGGTTTCTAGCTTTAACAACAGTAAGAGTTATTTAGAAAAAGATCTGGAATTAAAAAGAAAAGTTAAAATTTAAGTAATACCTGTTGGGCACAACTATGGCATGAACCTGAGAAAGCAYTGAACAGTTGTACTATAAAAAATTAGAAATAGAAACAAAGGTAAGTGGGGTAACACAGTGATTCAGAAGAGTGGACATGCGTGGGAGGATAATCGATAATAACTATTCCTCATATAACCCATGTATGCTGGTTATCAGGGAGMTCTGATATTTTGGGTTGTCTTGTTAAATTATGGGTGACAAGATGCTTAGAGAAACATTTCCCTCTACATTGTCATACTGCCATTAGAATACAAGCACTCACTGGCCAAACTCTACTATTTAGTTTTTCCCTTTATTGAAAATACAAGTTTCCAATATGGATATATTGTGCTATCTGCTGATGAAATGCAGTATAAAACCAGTACTGTTTAACATTATAAAAGTGCTTATCATCTGTAATATCACATGATTTTTTCCCACACCCCAGCAGAGGTGAAGATTCCACTGGACTAGGCACTGTGTAAATGCTATAAGCACATACTGTCTTCTAAGTGTGTAGAAATAGTTTCTATATAAYTTTAAATAATTCCTAGCAATGCGAGGAGCATCATTTTATAGTTCATTTGTAGTTCTAGCACATTTTTCTAGCAAGATYCATCCTGATCAGAGAGATCAATTGTCCCTATCTTTCATATTTAGCATTTCTGTGAACTTCGTACCCCAAAACCTACCATGCAACTAGATGATGCATATGAAACTGCAGAGACAGAATTATAGAATCATTTAGGTTGGAAAACACCTTTAAGATCATTGAGTCTAACTGTATTTATGTAGCTATGTAACATTTAACTTCATAGCCATGTAATGCAGTTAAAAACAACTTATAGGAAAAACACTATAGTTTTTTTATTGTAGATCCAGTGTAGACGTGGCTCTCCCACACTTGAAGGAGGCCAGCTGGATATGCTACTTTGTCTGTCTGGTGTTTTGAGAAGGCCAATATATGTTGCTCGGGAAAGAAATGCAGTTGCAAACTGGATTGTGGATAGCTGGTGTCCTGCACAATAACACACTCAGCAAAGATAGGCTTGAGTTTGATCCAAAGCACCTGAAAGACAATGGGAAAACTTTGATGGGGCCCAGCAACAAGGATAGCAAGGGACAGATTTTGTTTATAAATGCCACAAAGACTGTTATCGGGGCAACAGGAAGGAAGGAGGAAAGGATGTGAAATATCCCTTCTAACTCTGAAAACAATATCCCAATTTCTCCTTGGTTTACACCAAGGACTGAAAGGGGAGTTGAAGGAGATTGATTACTTTGCCTGCTAATCACTGTGAAGACATATTTTTCTGTTCCTCCATTTCATAATTTTTATTTCATCTAGTTAGAGTTTCACTGAGGCAATTCTGGTTTTGAAGGTACATCCCATCTGCTCTTGAAAATATTTCTGTTCACTGCTGTCTTGTTGATTGTGTACTTTTAGAGCAGCCAGCCTGCAAAGGACTGCAGGAAGGAGGCTGATAAATTACTATAAAATTATAAAAAGCTGTGCATACTGAAAATTAATTATGTAGGGACACTTTTTCACAAAATGTAAATGGTCACCGTGACACACAAGAAATTATGATTTCCCACCGTAGTCCCACTACTGCTCGGAGATTGCCCCTTAATGTGCATAAGTTTCAAACTGGAAGCCATAGTTCTGGCCCTTCTGGGATACCTGAGCTCCAGTCAGAGAGGGACCCATGGACTTTTGGATGGTGCAGCCAAGAAAAGACATCCTCTAAAATGGTGTGAGAGGAGGACATCTCAGGAAAACCTCAAACCAGGGGCCAGACTGGATGCAGAGGCAATGCAGACGAGCAGCAGTGAGACTGCTGCATTCCCCACCCAGGCAAGTCTCCCAAGGGAAGGAGGCTACAGGTCAATTAGCTCAAAGTGTATCTGGAGAAAGTGGAAGCTCACTCCTAGAGTTTCATGTCTAGATTTATGATACAGCTGCTRGGTCCCATTAATATATTATGTTATAGAGAATGTATCACAATAGCTCCAGCTACTGAAGTCAGGTGAATCTTCAAGAATCAAAGCTGTTCATTAAATGAGTTTGCAAAAGGCTTGACAACATCTACACAGGTTGTGCTGAAAGTAAATGCATAAAAGTTCTCAAAGTTAAGCAGCATCATTGCTCAGTTTTTCTCCCCCAGTGTGTGGGGAATTACAGGGAGCAAAAATCTACAGTTTTCACTCATCCATCAATACAAACAAATATTTTAACACTTTAAGAATTCAAAGTATGATAAATATGTTTCAGCTAGTACATATAAAGTAGTGTTTATATACTCATAAACAAAATTGAAACCTTCTCTTGCGAATAACAGCACAAGGGAGTACAAAGTTTCTCAAGGGAGAGAGGATTTACCTAGTGATAAGAGTTCAAAACAAAGAAGAATAGAATACTAAAAAAAACAAACCACCAAGGTTTCTTACATGAAATCTAAAGGAAAGATTATGTCCATGAGACTCAGATGCCTAAAATAGGATTCATTTGTCCAAATGATTGATATCAAAGGRAGCCAGGCTCACTAAAGACACCAGAGAGCTGGCATGAGATGGGATGCATGCCACTCCTGTTTTTAAAGAGTTTAGAAAGCCACCATAGCTGCCCAATATCTACTAAATGTAACAAAACAGGATATTAAGTACCAACAACATATTTACATTAGAGCACAGCAGAATMATAAGTGACTAATACTGTCTAGAAACAGTAATTTCCCCTGCAATACTTMCTTGGTACAGAAATAATTTTGAAGGGCTGGAGTACCAAGAGTATGATTCTCTGGCTTTATTCTGGGATAAAAAATCCAGCACAAGAACAATGGTGTTTTTTCCCTCTGGATTTCTCTAACCTATGAGAGGGAACTATAAATGTTGGTCCTGATTTTCCAGCTCCATCTACAACAGTCAGTTTTCTCACCAGTCAATACAGTGCATTTGCTTCCTCTTCCTCATGATAATGTCTTCCCTCCAAACACAAGCTCACTGGAGCAGAAAAATTTGGTTTTTTCTTTCACTACAAGGTCCAACTTACAAGTAGGTGCCTTGATAGCTATCTCCATCCTGCTGCAAGGCTCCTCTAAGCATAGCCCATGACTCCTCCACATCTCTTCCGGCACTGTAGTGGMCTGTCCTGGGCTGGTCTGAGCTTGTTCACAGTTGGAGGAAATATCTCAATAAGTCATAGAGCAATTTCAGAAGTAGCATTGTTGTCCCTAAAAGCAGGATTCGTTACCCAGTGTGCAGTAAGCCAATCTCACACACAGAGCTGARGTATTTCTATATTTATTATTTGAACAAAGATTGGAGCTAGGTGATGAATCCATAAAGCTAGCACATTGATTCTCAAAACTTTACACTATGTATGCATTTTAGCAAACAAAGGAATCGTGGTACATCAGCTGGATGTTACCTGATTCTCTTGTTAATTAGTGTTCTACCTTCTATTGGTTAAATGATTCTCTTGGTTCTCATTCTAATTAGCCCACATGATCAGTCGTTCTCTTCGTTAGAGTCAGTGGGTTTCTTGAGTCAGTGGTCACAATCTCACCCTGCTGGAATTACCTTTTACCTAGCTGGGACTGATTTCAGCACGGTTACTGAGTTGGCTTTGTTACTGTTTTCTTATCTCTGCCAAATGTCTTTGAGGTCTGTCCACTATCAGTAGCACATTCTTCTTTTCAAGCTCTGCTGTAAAACCCTAGACCTAAACAAACTAAGCAAAGCCATCCTTCCCCTTCCTTTTAGGCTGAGACCTAGTTTTTGATTCACTGGTAAGTCAGGACCCTGTTTCACAACCCCATTTACTTTCTTTGCAACTGTCTGGGTATATTATTAACCATCTCTGACTCTTGAGACACCAGCAGTGCCACCATTTACATAAAAGACTTAGAGAAACTCTTTCAGGCTGCTGCATCCTATGTTTTCACTAAGGATGTCAGCAGATTTTCATTTGGCATTTGTTCTGTGTTTAAAAGACTCTAAAATAAGTTACAAAGATGCACAGATACAATTCTAGGTACGTGGAGTGAGCAACAAAAACAAAACTTCCTTTAATTTTTCACTTGTCTCCACATGGTTATTCTATTGCTTTCATCAAAGACATGAAAGGAACTTKCACTCCGTAAACAATCTTAACTGTCACCCCTAAGTGGTTACATTATCTGCAAATAAAAAACCTACACCTGGTGTTTATATAAAGCTATGCTATTCTGGTTTTGGTGTCCCTCAGACCTATCTCCTCCTATTAGGTGAAATACACGTTTTTGTTCTAATATGTGCCTGCTGAAGAGCAGTAGGTAAGCATGGATAAATCCTATAGTCCATGTATACTGAATCTGTCGCTTACAGGATGCATACCACGTACGCTCAGTATTTTTTGCCACAAAGACTGTCTGCAATCTATCTGATGTCCTCCCAATACTGTACACTCACTGGACAGCACATGTGCAAATATTTCTGTCAAGAAAACATGCTAGACTTTCTCTTCTTATAAAATGCAGTTTCCACAGTCTGATGCATGTGAACTAGGCCTCATGTCAGTTCAGGACTTCACTGCATGGTTAGACATGGAATTTAAATACCAAAGGAAATGCATTTTTTGTTTCAGAGCTTTTGTCATTGCTTAGTCAAATCTGCATACAGARAGACCAAGCAAAGTGTGAACACTCATTAATTCTGGAGACCAAAGAGGTTAAACTCTGCAGATCTCTAGACTATAGGCAGTTGTTCAAAAAAACAGTGCATCACTAGAGTATTTATGTCCTATGAGTGGGTTAAAAAGCAATCAAGATAGATCCAAAGACAATTCTGCCTGCAGGATGAATTAATTCAGAAAAGGAATAACAATACTGTTAAATAAGAAATGACACAAATTTTATTTAAACTTGAAACAAATCAGATCACCATACCTGTGGGAAAGTAGAAAACAATCAAAAATAACCTTTTACATTTCTTACCCTAATTTTCTCTAATTCTGATCAAAACAGGAAGTACCAGTACTGAAATACGAAAAAAGAAAACATTATTAAAATTGTTCTTGCAGTGACAGATATTGTGAAACTCCTTTATTAAATACACAAAACTATTCTAAAGACATGTTTAAGTGCTTTTTTGTGTTTGATATACAGTCTTTTATTTCTCTGACAAGATTAAACAGAATAAATACAGAGAGAATGAAGAGTGGTTTAAAGTCCTGCATTGCACATCTGGTACTACAGAGGCCTTACAGCAAGGGATTTTGGCAGACCCCAGTGTCAGACCTGGATCCTAGTGGTCCAATATGCAGCACGGCAGAGCAAAGRGCGATAAGGTGACCATTAGCCCAGCTGGGAGCTCCTGCTTTCAACACCCAAATAATTCAGTGGGTCAGGATATGGGTAAAAAGGCAAAGCAGACTCACTCTCCCTTGCTCTCTAAAAAATGCTAATGATGGTCRTGTTACTGACCTCACAAACTTTTCTTTCTCAGGGAAGAACAGGAGCTCAATAAAAGGGTTCTCTCAGGCTGCCCTCCTCAGTGCAACCTTTCTGTTTGGCTCCTATGCTCTCACATGGTCTCACACGGCTTTGAGACTCTTCCACTGCTCAGCCCCTAGTGGTTGCTCCTGCTATAGGGAAAAAAAAAATCACTGGTTGATTACTCATGAGTTTTTCTTCTTTAGCAAAATGCTCTCAGCTGGGAATATGRGCCCAGAAGATACCTGAAAATTTCCCCAAACTTTTGCTGGGAAGATGCTAATCTAGATCCACTGAGTCAGTTTCCTGCTTCATTATCCAGTACGCCCCTGCTCAGCAAGGGTAAAGTCTACACGCAAGGAAATTTTGTGTCTCAGCAAAATGGTAGTCTATTTTGTCTCCCAGAAAAGATTACATATTGTATTTTTCAAAATTGTTATTTAAAGTGGTTGTATAGCAGCTCCATGCCTGCTACGTTCCTCATTAGCAGACAGGATACTTCCTCATTCTAAATGTGAAACAACTCTGAGTTTTAATTTAAAAACCCTAGAGAGTTAGTGCAGTCTTAGAACCTGCATGCGTAGATAGACTCACTAGCACCTATTTGCTAGAGAAATTGATTGAGAAATCTTTATCCAAAGTAAACCTACCTACTTGAAGGGTATGGAGATTATACATAAACCTTGGCCAGTTGTACTTATTTCTGCAATAGTTTTAATACGTATCACTTCCATGATTAACATTTCTGAACCCCCACAATCTCTAAAAGATTTATCTTTATGCACTATATTTTTCTTAGGCAAGTGGACAACAAAGTCTCAGAGGAGATAAATTACATGCTTCAGACCACCTGAGAAGTCTGGAGCAAGGCAAGAGTTTGCACATCAACCTTCTCAGGTCCCTCATCCACCTGTTTTCAGAGAATCAGAAATAAAAYATACACAAGAGCAAATTACCCAGAGCAGATTGCCCAGACCGCCCCAAATACAAATACTTGCATGAGTAGTTTTGCATAACATATTCATGTTCTGGCAGGTAATTTCACCCTTTCAGCTCCTCTCTGCTTCAGGTAAGAATAATTGAAATTGCCAAAAATTTGGGGCCTTTCTGTCTATGAACTAGATTGCGCATGTGAATATCACCAGGTGCTGCTGACAGTATGGGAGTCYCCTCATCATTGGTGTGGCAGATGAGGCCGTGCACACTTTGGTGTTACACACGTAAACCGCTTGCTTACTACAAAGTACGTATATTTTCTCCAATGCAAATAAAACAATTTCAGCTTCCGCCTATGACTTCACAGATTTGAAAAGTCAAACAAACTCATTGAGGAAATTAAATGATCTTTAAAAAACTAATAAACTCAGCTCTGTTTTCCTGAAATTTAAGGAAGGAAGGTAACTATAGAATCCTCTTATCTAACCATGACTTGAAAGTATATAAAATGAGAGAAACTAAAATGGTTGCTGACTCTCACAAGAAGAAACATACGAAGAGTGACAGGTAAGTAATATGTCACTCCAGGGACAGAAGGATTATGTTTCTCTGCTTCTACATAATTGTGTCTACCTGGACAGATTTCCAGTTGTGTCATCCACATTAAGCGGAGTATTACTAGATGAATTACTGAAGTCTACAAAGTAGTCAGTGACACTACTATGTCTAAACATATTCAGTGTGGAGTATGACATTTAAATCAGGGACGGAAGAACCCGTAAGACTTTGAGGGCTGAAAATCTCTAGCTATTTTGGAAATACTAGTTTTCCACATATATCATGCCATCACATTCTTCCTAACAGAAAGTCCTGTTACCTCTGTAACAAGAGTAACAAGGGACTAACACTGGTTTTATCTAGTGCGTGCAGTGGTCCAAAAAACTTTAGCAAGGTTCCTGAAATCTGTGGTATCACTTCAGAATGAAGATGCTTCCATTGAATTTTAAAATTGAACATGCAATATTTAATAGTTCTCCTGCTTTCCTAAATTTTCCAAAGTATTATTTGATTTCTATAATGCAAAAAAAAATACTCTCAGTAAAATAAGAGTTTGGCAAAATCAAGGCAATTGGACAACAGCAAGTTTGATTTTTATTTTTTTGTCTTGCTTCTAGAGTTCAAAGAACTCCAGCCAAACTTACCATTTTCATTCCAGTCAAAACGCAACTGCTTGCAAAAAGGCATTTTCAAGAAGAGGCCTCTGTCAGCCTTTACATAGATAATAGATCACTGCATTACACACAGTTCTGCACCTTGAATTTTCAACTTGTGAAAAATTGCTGACAACAGAGGTCAGAACCACTGATGAAGGGAGCAGCTTGTGTAACAATAACAGGATGTGGGACTAGCAAAGTGCTTATCATTTTTTGAGAGTGAGAGTATGCTTTTTTAGTAGCTACTAATSCAATCTTGGTAGGTAAAGCAGAATATACTGTCAACAATTACAATTCTGTTAGCATAAATACCATCAGCTACCCCTCACATGCCATACATCACTCCTTGCCATGCCTATCCAAGGTGGCTACACCTCTCCTAATAAAATAACTGACACTGACCAGGTCATTAATATTTACGTGACACTGTGAGCCAGTTTTCTCTGCTGAGAGATAACTAGCAGGAGAGAGCAGCACTTGGGAAGGAACAGACAATGAGGATTATGCATTAGCTGGCCACCTGCAAGCAGCCTTCCCTCAAGTAAGTGARGATGCAAACACATACTTTAGGGTTACCATCCTGTAAAGAAGATGCTGTTGCCCATTCAAGCTGCTCTGCATTTTTGAAGATAAAGGAAGACCAGTTGCTAGCTGAAGTGATCTAGCTGCAAACACCAGACGCCTGTTTGCTCCCTTGATTCCKCTGGACAAAAACTACAAGTCAGGCTGCAGACTGAGTTCAGTGACCCTACTATCTAAGCCCCACATATGAACATGAGTACAACACCAGTGGTCCAGGAAGTCCTTCAGGCTCAATTTAAATTTTATCAAAGCCATCAGTCAAAAACATCATTTGTTTCAATAAGGATAGTTGTCAGAGTGGAAGCCTACAGCTGGGAGGGAGTAATGCTGGTGTGAAACACACGGTGTAGAAGATTGAAAATCCCCCAAAACACTTTGCTTACACTAGCCAATGCCTAGGTGCAGCATTTTTCTTTTTGAAGCAATTTGTCTTCCTAGTCTTCTTACTAGTTTTTTTTATGGTTTTCCAAGAAAGAAGAGAGCCCAAGCTCAGTTTGAATCACAAAGCCTGGTTCCAGGACTTACATAAATGGGTACTACTTATACTAACAGAGTTGTATCTGGTTTTCCCAGTTATGAATCTGACAGGTAATCTTAGGATGAAAAGCCACTTCCTCATTCTTCATATAATCACAAAGAAATTTATATTCTGGAGCTGTTTTCCTTTCCTTTTTGCACAGCCATTAATAAATTTTTTCTTTTTCTTTTTTTTTTGTTTTGTTTCATAGCTGCCAAGTCTTGCACAGTTCTATGTGTGAATTTATGCAAATTTCAGAATGCGCTAATTCACATATTTGCAAATTGGCAAGTGATTGGCAAACATGTAAATGAGCCCATTTAGTCATTTTCCTCTTTCCTTAAACTGCAGTTTAGTATCAGTAAACCCTTCCCCAAGTTATGGTAATGAGAGGAACGGAATGCAGCCTGGCAGGTCTTGTAGTGGTTTGGCTTAGTGCAACCATGTGCCCTGAGTATAGGAAGAATGCTAAAACACAGCATAGGCTGCTAATGCACTAAGAAGATCTCCAGATGTGGTAGGAAGGCATCAGGGGAGTACTCAGAACAGCTGCAGATGTATCAGCAGTAAATGGGTGTGGATGTGATCATGTTTAGAGTGGTCAGCAGCTGAAATGTCTGATTGTGCAAGGCAATTCTGGCTGTGAGGAGAGCTAAAGAGCTGCTTTCATTGCAGGGGACAGCAGTTTGGAACATAGTCAATGACCCCGGATGAGGGACAGATAGTCTGACAAGGGAAGGCTGTGGATCAGGAGGTATGGTAAAAAAAGTCACCACTTGATTATTCTGGTAGAGCCTAAGATTTTGCTACAAAATGGTCAAGCAGGACATTGAGTAGGAGTGGATATGTCTTAACACCCAGGCTCCCACTTGGCTGGTGTTGCTCCAAACAAAGCAGCTCCTTTGGCATCCGTCTCTCAAGAGCTCCYGGCAGCAGCTCCGGCAACCTGCAAATTGCAGGTCGCAGTGAGGATATGACATAGCTGCTACATGGGGCGAGCCATGCCAGGTGTGCGGTGGCAGGCAACCCCCTTAATTTTCCCTTTTACCAGGAGCAACTTTCTGCTTTTACATGAAGGGTAGTGGTTCATGGAGAAAATGCTACTCTCCAGTTTTTCCACTGGTCGCAGCACAGAAAAGCTGGGTGTAAAATGTGTGCTGCTGAGCTAAGTTACACCAGCATTTCCAAGGTTTAGAGCAACCTCTGATCTTCTCCCTTTATTTGCSTGAGCCAGAATACATTTGAAGCCCTTTAACACTATCCGCTATATCATACTTTATGAGTTGAGAAGTTCCCAATGACTGCTTATTCCAGCCAGCACCAGTTGTATCACTTTTCCTCAAAAACAGCACATTTGTAGAAAGTTATATCACCTCTAAAAATTAGATGCCTTGTAATTTTAGGTGACGAAATCARAGAGTAGACTTAAAAGGTTAAACAAATAAGGACTGAGAAACCAAACAGAAAAGAAAAAAAGGCCAGAGAAAGTATATAATTTATCTTCAAGTTATCTAGGGCAGCTTGCCCTAGAATTAGCTAAATTAGATTCATTACCTTCTTTCATATGGAAATATTGTATGAACAATATTCTTTCTGTGGCACTCAGGTAGTTAAATCCACACAATTTGCTTTTTGAAGCTTGGATTTTGCTGACTTCATTTCAAGCAATGAAAAGTATCTAATTTGCATTCACATTCACATTAGTGGTCCATATGTTAGCCCTGTTTAAAAGCTATATGCTGCATTCATTATGAAATACTTGGCTTCCTAGCTTTATCCTTTTACTTTGAAATTATTATGATAATATTGCAACTCTTCTTTTTAGGCTATTTTCAAGTGCAGGGGGTTTTGTGTGATTTGGTTCTTTTTCAAAGCCTTCCAAGGGAAGAGCTTTTAAATTTTTGTTTGCCGTGTTATGGAAACTTGCAGATTGGCAAAATATCTCTCTACCATAATTTAATATGACCATGTATTACTCCTCCTACCTAAAGTTTCATTAAAATATCAGGATTTCAGTCCGTCTCTGCACAAGATTTCAGACCACACACAACATCATGAATGCCCTTCAGAGTTCATCATGCTACTCACTGGACTAAATCTGTCTTTCACAATGATAAAATTTAGCTACACTTCATTTTTAGCTACAGTTTCTTTTTCATTGTAGAGCACAGAGTAAGGCATTTGCTTTTGATGGAGTTCAAAATACAAATGRAACAAAAGTAAATTCACAGAATTAAAAGCCACGAGTCATTGTCAGATGAAATATCCTGCCCATGGTCACTAAAGACTGTGACAGACCCAAGAACTAAATCAAAGTCTTCGAGGATGTCCTGCTCTGCCTGAGATAGAAGAGTATCCACCAGATACTCTTACCTGTTTCATCAAATCATTACTGCGTCAGTACTTGCTATCATGCATGCATTAAAGCCATCACCAAAACTTTACTTCCAGAATAATATTTTTATTCACTGGCTTAAATATTGAACATCTAATGCTCATAGTTTGAGAAACAAATCCTATTTCTTCCCATAGAAAACACTCATAGGTGATTTTTCTTTGGAGTCTGATCCTTATATCCCTGAAAACTTGAAAGATAAACACCTTTCTCACCTGTGTGTTCACTGYGGCTTCTGACATTTGGAAAATCCTTTCTCCCTTCCCCCAGGGAGCCTTTGGACGATCTCTAGACATCTTAGAAGGTAAAGGATAATGAGGTTTCTGCTGTGAAATGAACATCACAAAAGGGTRTCTGCTGAGTATGAGACAACTTGAAGTAAACACCTTAAAAGAAAAACGAAACAAAAACAGAACTCCATTAAAAACCCAGTGATCATAAAAAAAATTATATCCTTCCTTGGTTTTAAATTTTTACATTAAATCAGWTTAAGGAAGGGTTTACTGGATGGGTGAAAGAGAAGCAGAACGTTTATTAAACTGTTTCTGAAGTGGGGAGTTTAAAATTATTAGGTTTCTCAAACTCTTGCTTGAGTCAGTCTCAACCTGACACCATTAACGAATTTACATGGTACTCCTGAGAATGAATTGTTGTTAATGGCCAAATTCACTTACAATTACTTCCCAAGTACTAGGACTATATCTTTCATAACAACAGTTGCATATGGGAGGAGCATGAATAGAAGCCATTGGGTTATGAAGGCACCCATCATGAAATCAGTAATTCAAAGAATAAGGTTCAAATCCCATCTGGTTATGAAGAAATTTGAGAAGGGACCCTGAGTGTCCTACTATGTTCATGTGAAGGGAAGGGGAGGGCTGGGGAGGGGAGGGGAGGGAAGGGGAGGAAAGGGGAAGGAAGSGGAGGGGAGAGAATTGATACRTGAAATATAAAATATCCAAGCMTGAGMCTTGTGGTACATAAAGGATTAGAWAATCACCACAGAGCATTTCTGTTCRTTTTGGGCACGTCTGGCACATAACTACTGGAAATAAAGAGGAAATACTGCTTTTTATCAGTGGACTACCTCTCTGTCTTTTTGAGAAATTGAGGTCTTTACAACACCTGAGTAGTATAATAACACAGGATAAGTTATAGCTCACTTTCTAGAGGTCTCTGAGCTATGTAATCACAAATAATGATCCACAATTTGTAAGTTTTTCAACATTTCTTTCTATGGTATTAGGTTTGAGCTAATCATGCCAACCTTCAAGTCAAGTCAAAACAGTCTTGGATAAACTCAATGTGCATAATAAATAGACTGACATTTCATATGTGCAAGAGAACTTAGATCAGTATTTAGTTTTGCTAGACAATACATTGGATCCTCCCCTCCTCCAAAAACCCAACTGCTTGGACAGCATAGCCAGAAAGCCGAAACAACACTGATTCAGCACAGTCCAGTTACAGTCGTGAGTCTATTGGTCCAGTCTTCTGGACAGGTATAAGTGAAACCTGGTAAAAAAATCAATTGGGCTGTGTATTTGCTGTGGTTGGAGTCATGCTTTTCTCCTAGCATGGGCTTGCAACTCCCATATGAAATTAAAAATTAAATAAAAAATGAAACCCTAACGTTTGCATGTGGGGGGAATGGATCAGAAAAACAAAAACTTCTTTTTTCCACTCTACACATTCGCTGTCTCTATGCAGTTGTCTTAGGCAGAGGCAATGTCAATGTACAGGTAGGAAAAAAGAAGAATATTTGAGGTAGGGGTTTTCACTCAAGGTGAAAAAAAATAATTCAGAGATAGGTGTATTGGGGGAGAAAGATAAGCATATGGAAATGAGCATGTAAATTAATCTTCATTAACATTGAAGGCATGCCCAGATCCAAACTTACAGTGTTTCAATTGTTTGGCAACTCAGTTATCCCAGCTACAGACATCAAACCAGCTCAGGTCATAAAAACCTGGCAATAACTTTCAACAAAATCCATATTTAACCTTCCATGAGCCTTGAAAAAATTTATGCACTCCTTTTAATTCTCTGTGCCCCTGTGAGCACATACTGCTTTACTCCTTTGAAGTAAATACTAATGCTTCTTTTTTTTTYCCCCCTCTGCGGTATTTCCAGTTTAGAAGAAATCAAAAAGAACAGGTTACTGGCTAAAATGGTGTTRGCATGAAAGTAAGGTGCATGCTCCAAGTTTGGACTGTCTCAAAGAAATTCCCACATGGCTGTTTTCTTGCCATGTTAAGCCACTAAATTGGGATCACAATTATTAGGACCCAACTGTATGTTGGGAAACTGCTTTGGATAGTAGAGTTTTCTGTAGTCAACTGAGTATCTTCTTGATCTCAACAAGTCTGATTTTTTATCGTGTAATTTCTGTATCACATATGCTATCCTCTGCTGCCTTGAGATACATTTCGTCAAAACAACACAAATATCTACATCTGCCTTTGTAATAATGTAAAGGGTACACATAAAGTGGAATCTTCTCCATTCACAGCCCTTAAGCTAGGATTTTGCTACTTTCTTCCATACCTCTATCAGCAAATTTCAGAAGATAACAGCACTATCAGCACCTATCCCCCATTATGTTCTCCTGTCCTATGAATCAGACTACATGATTATCCACTGCTCAACAAACACATCAGACGAATCACTTCATTGACAGTTGATAAATATGTCGTTTAGGAGTGTTAATGATTCAAAAGGTCCAGTCCTGCTCAGGTTGCTAGCAACCTCTTCACAATGAAGCAGAGTTAAAACTGACTGAGAAAAGCTAGATTGTGTGGCAGATCCTGCCTTTTCTACTAGAAATTCCCTGTAGTTTCATACTTTCAGTTTCAGGTCTCAAATGTTCTCCTCACCATTTCTTATCTACTCAGGGTGAAGAGTGTGAAGCGTGCTGTGATCCCATGTAACCATAAATACATAGACAAATCTGGCCCGTAGGTTTTAAATGTTGTCTATATATTATGGGACATTTTAATGGTTCCTTTCTCAATAAAGCAATGAGACACAAAGTAATGACACTTACATATATGCACTGCCACGTGACATCAGAATGTACTTGAAGTAGCATTTTAATGCAGAACTAAACCACACTCCAGCATGGTACTCAGCAGCATCAGAATGCAGGGAGCTCATCTAGAAAACAGAGTCCCATAAGCTCTGATTCAGCATAGCTCTTTCACATAAGCACAGAGCACATCAAATACGGGTCTGTAGTTACACTCTTTTTCCAGGAGTGGMTAAGTGCTATGGCATGTATACACATTTTCCACTGGAACTGTGCATCTTGTATAGGCTTCCTCATTACGTGGGATGATTCTTCTGTTGCTGTTGACAGCTTTTGAACCGGTTTAAGCCCCCAAATCAGGCCATCGTTGTTACAAAACTGTACTGTGGAAACTGTGATCCTGTCTGCCACCATAGCAGGAATCAGAAGAGGAAACTTACCTACTGGTGATTAGCTAGGTCAAATGATGCCAAGCAGCTGAAAACAGCTTTCAACGTGCACCAATTCTACAACTAAGGAAGTTCAARTTTAGCTTAAAATCAGCTTCACCTATCTTGAGCTTGAACTCTTTTAGACRATGTGCAGAGTCTGGATTCTGATGCCAGCAGAGGAATAATATCAAAATCTAGAGTAAATTCACCACAGTACTGGGTGCATTGGATGAGACAATTGATTTTCTGATTGACCTGCAGTCGTGGTAAACTGTGTCAGATGGAAAATGCCCCTTARGAATCCCCAGCTAGTTGCAATGCGCCCCAGGTCCTCCCTTCCCAAGTACTCTCCATCTACAGCACCTTTCTCAGAGAAGGGCCTAGGAGMCCTCCGAGGGGCTTCTGTGGCCAGGGTCACTGTTCAAGCAGCTGGGATTAGATGTTTCATATGGGACAGGAAAGGTGTAAAGTGGGGTGAAGGATGTAAAGTCTCTACTCTTAATTTTTGCAGATCYTTACTTGGTATTTTAGCTGTGCACATAGATTTGCATCCTTTAGGTATTTAGAGTAAAAGACAATTCTGTCATCACATCAACTTGTATAATACATGTGYATTATAATAGACAATCCTGAGCTCACATTCAAATAAATAAACATTGACTTTAGATAAATTTTTCTCTTACCGTATCAGAACATTGTGCAATTAAATCATCTCTCTGGTAGTGTGTACAGATGGCTTAATTTTCTGTAATACTCACTAAAGCTCCGTTGATTTAGAAGGGACTAATAATCTATTTAAAGTTAAACCCACAATGGAGAAATTTTTATCTCAAAAAGGATTTGTCTCTTTACTAGACTACCATTTTTTAAATGTTCAGGGAGATCAAAAKAATTTGCTATTTAGAATTGCTAGTCACTTAAAAAAAACCTTAATAAAAAATAACCTCAACCCTGAAGGCATTAAGAAATAAGGCTAATAGAAAATCTCTCTCCCTCTTGATAATTTTTCACTGTAAAACATTTCTGTCAGACTGGAACCCAGCACTGAGAGCAAAAGCAAAGCTTAGTCTTCTTTCAAACACTGCTGTATATTTCTACACTTCCATATTATGATAGAAGAAAAAAAAGAAAGGAAAAATAATATATAACCAACTGAAGTGAATTACAAGACAACACGTTGCATGAAAGTTTACAGCTTTTTCATAAAGTGAAATTTAACATCTCCAGAACCTGTGCATTGAGTTAATTTTCTATTTTTATTGTTTTGTAGCTTTAAAAAAATGCCAATTAAGTCAAATTAAGCTGTTGTGCAGTTGGCTTCTATAATTACTAACAATACTTTATGGTAAGTTCAAGCAAATAGAGGGTGTTTGGGGGTTTGGTTTTGGTTTTATCTCTTCTTTTTTTCTGTTTCTTTTTTTTTTTTCCAGAGTAGTAGTTTCTTTTTGTAGAAACAATTATCRTGGTAATGCTTCCCAGTAAAGAAAAACATAGCCTGCAGCCATCCTGTATTTCATTTTCAGTCCAGCAGTTTTAGAGAGGCTTTTTGCTTTCCTAGCGGATGTACAATAAGTGAAAAACACTCCAAGGTGGGTTATCATAAAGCAGGCAGAGGCAAACAAGGCGAAATGAAGAGGAAACTCTCCTGGTCTGGACAACTCATTCCTCTCATGCTCAGACTTGTGTTCTATCACTCAGAGCCAGGACTATAGTATGACCTCAGCCACTGTAACAACATTATTGCCACTTCTGAAATAACTGCAGTGCAAGTCCATGAATGACAGACTTGTCATAAAGAACAAACCAGAGATACATGGACAGCATTTTATATATCCAGAATGTTGTTACAGTCTAGTTATTAAAATTATTTAGAAATTTCTCTGTCCGAATTAAGGTGCAAACAAGATCATATGCCAGTGTCAATAGTATGGATTTTATTTGATAGTAGATAAGAGAGAGAGAGASAGAAAGGAAGAGAAAGAAATAGAAAAAAGAGGTGGGGGGACAGAAAGAGATAGATTAAAGAAAATATCACTACTCCATGGATCCCAATCAATGTTCTGTTGATCCTCTCCAWGTTTGTGGTGGTGAAGGTCCCCTATGAAACATAGAATTCCATGGGTTAATATATGYTCAGGCTAGGTGGGGAAATCCAAGCACTCCCCCCAGGGGGGGCAAGTTTGTCAYTGTCTTTCGCAGCAGACTTTGGATCTGTTGCATCACTTTGCATCACGTGCAATCCTGTGGTGCAAGGCCTCAGGAATGACTCTGGGGGCACTTTGGGGGGCCTTTGATGGATTATGACACCCCCTCAGCTGCCTCTCATCTGAATGTCCCATGCATGTGGCCTGTGGATTTGGGGGTTTCACAGCTGGGCCGGTTTGTATAGTAAGCCTGGCTTCTGTGGGCTGTGGTCTCTCCCCACCCTGAACTCAGCCAGGGAAGAATCTCTGGTGCATTTGGCTCTCTTATGGATGCATTCCTCTCCTTCAGCTTTGTTTGTTTCTCTCTAGACCTGAGGTGATTAAGCAATGTGTTTTCCCTTTATCTAATCTCAGCAGTTTGACTTACAGYCCGAAGTCCCAGTCAGGCATCTTCAGGGAGGTTTCTTTGGTTGTAGCTTCTTTACACAGTCTCTGACAAATGTGCATTTTATATATCCAGAATGTTGTTTGCAACTCTAGTGCCCCYCTCTTTTAAAACAGCGTGGTGGAATTAAAAGGGTAAAGGGAATTGTGGTGAGGATGGTCAAGAATAGGATTCAGCTTTTATATGACACATTTTTTTTGTAAGAGAAATGACTAAATGGCTGGGACTGTTTTATCCTGTCATGGGGTGATCGCATAGATTATGAAACCATGAGTGCCACTGAGATACAGGGAAGGATCTTCGTCCTCCTGGAGTAAGAAGCAGGGCATATGAAGCAAAACTAGCAATGGCCAGTTCAAATTTAACTGAAAGAAACATTTCTTCACAGAGGATGTGGTTAGGCTGCAGATTTCTGTTTTAGGGGGTGTTAGAGATGCTAAAAATCTGCATGAGTCAGAACGAGACCGGAAAAATTCGGAGAACAAAAACAAACCAACCAAAAAAAAACCCTCCAAAAAACCCCGACCCAAACACAACCACATTAGGATCAGTAATCTATAAAACATGAATGGAGCTGAGATAAGAGAACGACYGCCCTAGCCTTCTCTTTACAGCCCTGGCGTCTCCAGTCTCATGCCAGCTGTTAAAGAAACTTTCCTGTCTGACCATACAGGAGCCACTCTGACAATCACATTTCCACCACCTCAGACTGTCACTTATGGGACCAAAGCCCCTTGGAAGCGGGTGGCTCCAGTGAGTTGATAGGTGCCCCGCCTGACTCCCTACACACACCACRCACACATCAGACAAGATTTCCTTGCCGGCTTAGCTCCTGGTGTGTTCTCAGATGTCTGGATCTTTAAAGCTATTTTTAATCACGGCACAGTCACACAAAACCAGCCCAAGATCAGGCTGGGTGCCTCCTAGGAGAGACCCCGAATGAAGCAATCCCTGGGCTTTTGTATCCTCACAGTCCATGCACACAATAGCCTGGGGTCTTCCTGCTGAACCATCGGCTCCCGCTGTATTTCTGAGTGTCTGGTCACCTGGCAGGCCCCACAGGGCCCCGTGCCCTTTGTTGTGCAAAGGGTYAGTGTCAATTGACAGCTCATTGTCRTGGGCTCCACTATTTCCTGCYACCCGRAGTGCAATCTGCAATTTGCACTGCACTACAGCAGCACACCGAGCTACCTGCACTAGGCGTATTCTTGCACATGTCCCACATGCCTTTTACTCCAGAAATGGACACCCTTGTCTAGCCTTTCATATCAAGGTGAAATAATTTCTATATTAGGGAGAAAATTACAAGACCCTCAATATTGTTTAATGGCACGGAATAGTAGTATAAAACGGTATGTAAGGTGCAAGTTGAATGTCAACCTTCTGGTAACAAGGCACTGGTAACACGTAACACCTAGCCCAACACAAATTCGTAGCACTTTATAAACCTTCACAGTCTCCCATCACCTTGCCTGTTAGCATGAAGATATTATTAYAAGGCCAGTGCCAGAGAAAATTCCAACATGCACAGGAAGAAAGAATAGCCTTCTTTTAGAGAAGAAGAAAGCAGAATGCACAGATGTTAAGTATCTAGCCCAAAGTGATCTATCATCMTATCCAAGACACCAGTCATCCCATCTACCTCCCAGTCCTATGCTTAAGCCTYTTGACTGATTTGCTGTTCTGCTGACAAGCTCTCCGTGGATCTCCACACCACACTTCCAAGCAGTGCTTGCTAAGTTGCATATCTGTCACCACAAAAGAGGTGTGTGGGGKGGAATGCATCATCAGAGTCAGCAAATACCTCAGCTCCAACTCCTAGCAGTCTGTTTGTTGTGCATCTTACAAATTTTCTCTATAAAGAATGAATAATTTATTCAAGCACTGAATGCAAAATCCGGTGCCAAATCAGTCGGTGCCAAATCAATCAGTGCCAGTTCTGGGGCTGTAGGTAGCCTGAGTCCTCCACAAAGCATRGGGTGCTGTGAGGACCCATAGAATAGTCATTCTTTGTTTCCCTGGGAGGTGAACTAAAGGAGGTAAACTTCTACCCCACAGTCCTACCACTGGCCAGGAGGATGTTTTGTCTTGGAGTTATATGCAATGTTTGCCACAATTTGACCTCTATGCATTGAAAGATTTACTAAAGGGTTATAAGGGTTATTTSCCTCCTTCCAGGATTTTTTTTTTTAAATTCTCCTAAGAAATGCCTAACTCCAGATTAATTGCAAGGGGGAAGAGAGAAGAACAACAAGAAGTCAATTTTTATTCTCCTTGAATTAGAAACATGAATTTTCTTCCCCTCCTACTGATTCACTGCTCAGCATTCAGCTAAGACGATCACCAAAAAAGGAAAAGCAAATGAACAGTGATGTTTCTTATGGTATGAAATACTTTACGATTAAATAAGGTGCTGAAGACTATTGTACTGATCACCACTGATTGGTAGCTTTCTGCTAAGCTGCAAATGAATTCAGCACAGGACAGCATTCCAAATTGCTCTTACAAGGTTTCCTTTATTATTTTTATTTGGTTATGCTCTGACTCTCATCCAGAATTGTACTTAATGCCCTCATCTGAAGTTGTTGAAATGGCACCCCATGGAATAGTGTGACAGTGAAAGGATATTGCCTTTGGAAGCTGCTAATGGTCCATGAAAAGAAAACAGCAGAAAACAGGAGAGCAAATGTTCCAAAATCATAAGAACAAAAATCTTTACATTTTTAGCTCATCATCTTGCCATTGTCAGAGGATCAAGAATGGGGAGAACATAGTTGCAGCTAGTGAGGACTTGCAGATTTGGATGGATTACAAGACAAAGATAAAAGTAATGCAAAAATTGTGCATTATATGAAACAAAATTATTTGATATTTTCCATCTTTGACTTGCCTCTCAAAATTAATGTTTGCTATATAACATTATTCAAGGGTATCATTATTCCCCGGAATGGGAGAGATGGATGAATAAAGTGTCATTAGAAATGAGAAACAAGGTTTGCAAAGGTCAAGCCAATCAACAAAAGCCTCAGTCCTGGTTACTCTGACCTAGACAAAGATACTTCAGTAACTCCCAAGGACAAGGTCACACAGAATTCAAAAGGAGCTTTCTAGCTCAATTTTTATAAATTTTGGAGTACAAAAAAAAAAGCTGGGAAGGCCTAATTCCTCAGTAACTTTACCCTAGACTTACTTGCACAATACTTCAGCAGGAGTATTGCAAAGACAAAGCATTAATCACTTGGATCACTTGTTCAGTGCCAACAGGCAAGCTATGAGCATATCTGTGTTTTAAGAAACCTGTTTTTCCTAATTCCCCCAAAGTGATATGTTTCCCTCACTGTTGAACATACTCGCACAGGTAAAAACAAAGAAAAAACAGAAGTAACGACAGTAGCGGCTCATTCATTTAATAACCCTCTCCCTACTCACAAGATCTTTTCCTTCRTTTTCAGGTTATTCGTGTTGTTGCAAACGATATAACTCTTAAAATTTTAAGTAACTTTAGTCATAAGTGTGTTTGTCTTTGTTAGGGGTGGGGGTTGGGGATGGGGGAAATGGGGGTTTGTCTTCAAAAAGCTGTTTACCAAGGATTTGAGTTTCACTGGGTGAGGCCTGATAGGCCTCAATCAACAAAAAGGAGATTCCTAGACTCTGAGAGTTTAACATCTACATTTTGGGAGTRGCCAGAAGACACAGAGGAGATAAATGGACATTAACAGAYATTACCCCCACCCCTCTGCAGTTGGAGACACCTGATCKGGGAAAAGATTGATAAGAGAACCAAAAAATGAGGACCAAATTAGCACTGAAGGTGAAGGGATCAATRAGAAACAGAAGATCGAATACTAGGAATTGCGTAATGTATAACCGATGAAYAAGAATTCTTTTGTATTTTTAAATGTATAAATACATGAAAAGTCTGGTAAAAAAGCGTGTGTGGATGGAATGACTTCCATTGCACATCCTGGCCAGAATAAAATAATGCTTGATTCTCTAACATTTGAAAGAATAGTGCTGGAGGGTTTTCACTYCTTCCCGGGTTTTGGTGACATTATGGCCATCATAAGCTTTGGCACCTGTTTCTGCATCCCACAGATCACAATAATAATGTGCAGAAAAAATTCACAACACCAGAGGTTTATATCCAAAAAGGAGACAGAGGAGCCCTGTAACTTTATTTGTATAAAGGGAGGGGGCATGGGGCATTTCCCATAAGGGTCTCTCAAATTGTTGGAGGACGCAGCCTCCTTTTTATCCTAATTTTCTGGGCACATCACCCTCTCCCTTTCTCCACTGGCTGAGGTACTTGGAAGGTACAGACTTCCCAATATGCCTACTATATGTCCCCGTCTAATATGCACACACACCCCCTTCTTTGTATAACAAATGATATTCATAGCTCTATTAAGTCTCTGTTCTTCTTCTCTAAGTTCAGGAACTTAACATGGCCTTGGCTGAGCAACAGTCCMTGTCRATTAGTAATATTCTTCYGAAATTTATGGTTCCTCCTGTTTCTATCTTATCTACCAGTCCCTGGCMCTATCTACTAGCAGATTCACACMGTCTGTTTGTAAGGACACATTCATCTTATTCCTAATAATAAGGCACTAGCCTTATTATTCCTATAATAAGGAATTAGATTATTGTATTATTATATGTGTCTTGTTATATTCTTATAATAAGATACATTCATTTTATTCCTATAATAAGGCACTAGCCAAACCCTTCTATGTTCCCTACCAGTCTACCGATTCACTCATTGTAGGAAAAACAAGGAGATACTGACTTCTTGGTCCCAGAATAGTAGTATGGAAGTTGTGCAGAAAACCACACTGTAAACAGCCAGTGTCCACAAAGGAGACAGAGGAGTCTTGCAACTTTATTCAAAGTCTGTCAAGCCTGCTTATTTTTCCCTAAAGTTCAAAAGTAAAGAGACTGTGCTAAGCTCTGTGACAAATTTGAGCTGTTTGATGTTCGTAAAGACCCCCAGAACCTGACTGGTCCTTTTGGATGCAGTTGTTTGTGAAGACGTGTCTTGGAGTGATTTATTGTGACAGTCTATTCCATGATCCTCTGCTTAAAGCCAAAAATGCTTCCTGTACCTTTAAATCTGGAGACCGGAGGGGCCAAGTGGGGGRGTGGAGGYTTCCTGCTTTTGCTGCACAGGCTTKTGAAGGCTGGCTGCCCAGGCTTCCAGCGGCTCSGTGCAGCCTGGTTTCTGCTTGGCTGTGCAATGTTGTCTCTCTGCTTGGCTGACTCGGTTTTTGGCCCAGGCAAAAAACTTTGCCTTTTCCTGGATTGGAGAATCTCCACTAGCAATCTCTGGCTGCCGTGAGCTGAACTGAACAGGCTGCTGCTCCGAGACAGGCAGGAGCGGACCTGGCAGGAGTGCAGCCGCTCTGTCCAGCCCCAAGCCCGGGGGAGCCAAGCTGGGGAGAGAAAGCACACTGAAAGGCTCCAGTCCAGCCGCCTTGTCTACTGTGACTGCTGTCGAAGAAGAGGTCARCACCAGGTAGCCACTGAGCTTTCCCCTGTTATTGGAACTGCTCTGTGGAGGTTCTGCTTCCCTCGGCATGAAAGCCGGCRCCATTTTGGACCACAYGTTGGGAAAGGGGTATTCCTCCAGCACCGCCCCCCACTCTCCGGACCTTTTTTTGGGTTTTTGTTCCTCTGTGTGTGCAGGGGAAGTGGGTTCTGRTGGTTTAGTGCTTAACAGTTATTTACTTTGTTTCTCTTGCCTTGTGGGTGGGCATTCTGTTTGTTAGTAAACCGGGGTTTTTTCACTTTCATCTATTAATATTCATTCCTTATTGGTGGAAAGGGGATTTTTGGAACCCTTTTGGAGAGAAGGACTCAGTCCAAAGAGTCCTCTCTTAAGTTTGTCTCAAACTGAGACAAGACATTAACACCCATTTCTCCTATCGAAGTGGAGTCTGTCTGTCCAAAGTTAGTTTAAMACCTGTCTATCTTACAGTATATTTCACTACAAAGAAAGCACTACATTTTTGTGATATAACCATTACTTAAATGACTTACCACCATAAAATTTGCCATTTTTTCTTTCCCTTTCCTTAACAGCAAAATGATGAAATAATAATAACAATAATTAGAAGGAAGAGACAGTTACATTTACTGATTTTCCAGTAGAAATTAATTCAAAACAAATTTACATTCTATATTCAAAGAAGATATAAATAATTCATGCTCTCATATCATGAGTACTCTGCCTGTCATACACTGGGGTACCTGCAATTTTTCAGTTTATTGGTTTAAAATTTTAACTTAGGAAGTCATTATCATGTTATTTTGTGCTTCTATTCCACTGTGGTAATTTAATAGTCTTCAATAGAATTATGTTCAATTAAAATGTGTTCAGTTTTACCATTCCTAATTTTTTAGCTTGTAATTTAATTGCTGTAGGATTTAATTTTACTTGTGTACTATTAACTCACCTTGTTCACTGATTCTGCTCTCAGAAATAAGAAAAAACTACCCCATAAATACTGCAAAATAGAGTTTCACTCCTCTTAATCCACTTCTACATAAACATCACTCCATCTGTTTCAGACCAGTGATTTCCACAACCCCTGTGAGCAGATCCAGGCCCCATTGTTTCATTTTCTAACAGCCATTCTTCTTTCATGTAAACATTGAACACCCTTGCTCACTAGTGCACCCCATTTTCCTTTACAGGCCCTTCTCACACCAGCATGGGGTCCCACAAATTTCTGCTTGTTCAGTTCGTAACCACTGTTGTCATGCAAGTTCTTTCAAAAACCCCCAAGTGACTGATGTGTTCAGAGATAGGCAGATGTTTTGCTGCAGAGGACGGGAAAATGCTTCACTTCTTGTAGGATCAATGACATGACATGAAAAGGGACCTAATTCCCGTCACTAGAGGTTTGTTGTCTCGAGATAGACAGCAGAAGGGAAGAAGTGAACCATGGAAAGATAGAAGATGGTAATTCAGGCTTTCTTCTGGATTTGTACAACTTTGTACCAATGCAAGCACAGGGATGGTTTACCAGAAGTATCCACAATTGTTTCTGAACSTCTGCTGCCAAAAGCAGGTTTCCTAAACTTTACTAGCATATAAGCACTGGACTCTTACAAACGTAATACAAGCACYGCCTGAAAAAAAACCACCTACAAAAAAGAAGAAAAGAGAAAAATAGCTCTGCATATGCCCATCTGACCCTATGTTGCAGGTGAAAACACACCACTGATGCATACAGTGACATTGTCAGGTTCACATTGCTCTGTAACTACTTGATATAGTTTATAGTTCAATCTTTACAGCTACTAACAYTTTGCCTATTTTTAAGCTGCTATTACAGACTGACAAGTTCTGACTGACCTGTGTTCAGAGGTATTTTTCCTAAGTATTATATTTAACTTGTAACCTCCAAAATGAATGGGTTATTTCAAATTCCCCTTTCATTATCCCGAGTTAAACGATTTGCATTTATCAACTTTAAGTATCCTATATCATTGTATTAGGTCCTGTTGTCTCTTTTCGAATTTCATTATGACTCTTGACTGGCTTAAACAACTACTAATTCTTCCACCTGAGAGATTATTTTGCTGTTTTCAAGTGTCAGTCAGTACTTCCCCAACTTTTTCTCCCATACCGAAAAAAACTAAAATTTTTCCTTATTTCTACTAAGAGGAACCCTTTTCATAGGTGTCTTATAGATGAGAAATTTTCATCTATTAAACTGTCTTCTTTCTTTTTTTTTTATGTGCTAAGATTTTCAAAGACTGAATATAAATCAGATCAGGAGAAAAATGCATTAGAAAACAAGTTCCRGTCATCTGAAACTACTAAATTTAAGGCAAACATCTTAGGAAAGTATGCTGCATAAATTCGTCGATATTAATGAGGCACACAACTTAAGAAAAAAAAAAGATTGGTGGATATGTATGCTCAAATTTGTAATCCCGCTGTAATCCTGTTGGTCCTAGGCGTTCAAGTTGTGCTAGACTCAGTATTTCTGTATCCTCAGATTGCAATAAACTTGACTTTCCTTTTCCATGTATATGCATATGCTGTTATTAAAACATCAAYGATATACCCAAATCTAACTGGCCAGTCAGATTATTATGACCAASTTTTTGTAGTCAGTGACATGGGGATAGGCAACGTGCTCAGCAATACACTTGATTTGCTTCAGAAACCATTTATACACAAATAACCATAGATGAGGTATTCATGAAGAAAAGTCTATACTCATACTATTGGCACTCTATTAAGACTCCTCAACCGCCCTATTCACTGGGCTTCCAAGAAGCAACAGCAGCTCATGCTTGGATCAGACAAAATATCTCCAACAAGGGTCAGCCACAGAGCCTGTGTTATGGTCCCTCCACAAATAGTAAGAGTCTTCCATCTAGGATGGCCAAAGGAAGCAAAACATGCCAGAAAAAGAATGACTTTTTTCTTTCTGTGCAGTGATATATATCTGTCCATCTTGAACATCTTTGGCCTATGATACAGGGGTTTTTTTCTGTAGTCAGCAGTAATGATATTTCCATTAAAAATTGATGCCAGCAACACTTAATTTTTAATATTGGAATGATGTTGAGGTCTTCAATCACTCTGCAAAGAAACAATACAAGGAACCACCAGGTGCAGTGTCCCAAAGTAACTTGGACAGAGGAAAGTAAAGTTTTTTGGTTTAAGTTTCGAGCACTGAAGTTGAGCTGAGACTTTATGTGCCAAGTTTCAGCCTAAAAGGAGGGKTTTTTTGGCTACAGTATAAGCCCTGGAGAATAGGAAGCATTCTAGAGGAAGCATCAAATAACATTTTACTACTGTATGGCAGAGCAAGTGGCTATATTACAACATGATCACTCAGTAGGATAATTTCTTACGTTAGCATTTTATTAAAATGAAGAATACTTGCCACCATCTTACACTCTACAATTCTCTCTTCAAATTACACAGACATACATAATGTACAAAGCAAAGAGAAAATAGGATCACAAATCCTAGCAGACTTGAAAGCATGACTCAGAAGCTTTGTGAGAAATATGGCCAATAAAAACAGAGTTAATGATTCCATAAACATTTATTTGGAGGCAATATTAACAGGTCTGTAAAATGTTTCTGGGCAATAAAGAATAAATAACAACTATTATTAATGTAATGGTAAAAAAAAGTCGTTTACCACACATTTGCAATACCCTAGTTTGATACATTATTAAACAGCATCCCAGAATAGATTAACAATGAACAGAAACTCCAGATGTAGAGATGTTTCTCTGTGGTTTTATCAGCAGCAACATGGTTGATGCTAGCCTAATCCTGATCCCAGTGTAGGCAAGGCCTTTGGTTTGCTCTGTTTGGTTTTTGGATGAATAATAACACTTGTGCAGACTTCACGCTGGGCTTGGTGCTTTGATCAAAGCACTTTCCAGTGGGCACAAAATCTGCCTCTAATGTTTGCACCTAAGCTTTCATTTTAAAGTAAATCACTGAGGTGAGACCCTGTCAATCTAGGCTTGCATACCACTTTTTCCAGCCAAACAGTTGCAGAGATTGTCTCCTGCAGGGTCTTCCACTAAGAGAAAAACAGGTCTTCTCCCACCCATGCCGACAAATGGTCCAGCAGCCTGCTCTGCATGTCCTCATTGGCTTCACCCAAGCAGTCTCTTTGCTCAGCCCATATGGAGCTGTGGGGGAATCAATGGTTACTGGCAGCATGCATTAGGAGCTAATAAGTTGCACCAGCCCACTTCTGACAGTAGAAAAGCTCTCGAGGAGACACAGGGCTTTCTTCGTTGACCTGCCTCTTCTCCAACCAGTCATGTTACTCAGGATGAGAAATGGAGTCTTACCCAGCAGATTTTTTGAGAAAGATGAGCAACATAGCACGGATCAGCACTGGCTGAAGATGAGGTAAAAGCCTTTTCTGCTCACTTAAGTTAAAGGCGATCTTCTCACTGGAGCCCAGGTCAGACGTGTTTATGGAAAGGTGTTGCTGATGCTATCCTGGAGGATTAGGCAGATCCATGAAGGGTTCTTTCACTCTCTCCAATCCCCACGGACACCCTTACAGAGTCAGCAGTCTTTCACTTGGGCAGTAGCACTCCAGCCTGGCTGACATCTGCCTCCACGACGTGAGAACTTTTGTTATACAAGATCGTGTCTCCCTCTAGTGACTAAATGTTTGTATTTTTGAAAGTCATGACCCCAACTTTAAAGACATAATTTTTAAGGAGTCTGTAAAGTATGTATCTACCTAGCTATGCATAGATTCAACCTCTCTTATCTTACATTCCTAATTGGGCACCAAGGTATGATATGAATCAGATTTTGCTTAAAACTACCGAATTTTTAGGTGAGTTATAGTACTCAGCAGGCATTGTGTCTCTATTATACAGGGCTTTTAGACAAAAAAGGCAGTATCTGACCAGTAGGGATGATAGGTCTTGATTAAACATTCATGCTATTTATTTTGTACTGGCAGCTAATCTTTGTCCAAACATTTAAATCCAGACAGTGATATTTAACAGCAACTCTACTAAATTTATCACTTGTGCTTGCTACAGATATGAGGATCACTTTTTCTTATTTGGCAAGCTAGAAGACATCTCCTTATCCTTACCAACAAAACAGTAGCCCAAACTGGGTTTAAAAGACATACAAAAAAAAGGAAAACCATGTCCAAAATTTCATTAGCTGAAGATAAGAGTGAAGAGACTGAAAGCTTGAAGCRTCACAAAAGGTCTGCCACCCTGGTTTCTTCTCAGCTTATGCCACAGGCAATAATACACTTCACACTGATAATAAAAAGCAACAACAGAGAAAGTATCAGATAGGGAGGCTACTCCTTACAAAAGTAAAAYCTTTTTTATGTTTAACCCTAACATTATGAGGCATACGTGTACGCACACATCAACAAATGGAACTCGGGCATAGAGTCTAAGAGTGACCAAAAGTTAGCGCCATGGCACGTACCAAGGATAAGCACTCGGGAGCAAGGCAAGGCAACACAAAATCTCATGTGCAGCATGTCACATTCCTCACACAGAGACAAAAGGAAACAGTAAAGAAAAATGACAACACACTGGAGGGATACTGAAAAAAAACCTGTGCAAAACAATTTTTGAAACTCTGTTGGAAGTTGCCAACAGCAGCAACATAGGATAAAGTAAACTTCAGACTCACATTTCCACTCAAAAATTTTAGCAGATATTATTATAATAAATATAATTGAAAAATATAACTGAAATTAATATCTTTCTCTTTTTTTAGTTGAAGCAATTTCCCACATATAAAATCAATTTAATTTTACAATGGGCATTACTTTTGTTCTCATTTTAGTGGTACTAAGCTTGCCTAAGCCCAGCTGTAAWCTTTGGGAACGCTCAGAATTCAACAATTTCTGTGTTTCTCCTGACTAGGAAAACAAGGTGTGCTTATGCACCTGCCAACATGTTTGGCCTCAAATCTTCACAGAGTTTCATGAAGTGGAAGCAAGAAGCCTCTCTGTCAAGTTTTGTCATGATCTGAGTTTCTTCTTATCCTGCTTGATCCCCTAGATCTTTCACAGAAAAGAGGAAAAGACAATGTGATTTAAAATCTACAGAAACTGATGAAGTTTGTAAGTGGGARTAGTGTCCAGGGCTAGATGTCACGCCTATGAAGTCCCTTGAACTATTCTTACCTAATTGCAAAACAGTGTCATACCAGTATTCTATCTGGCCTGAAATATTTTTAGTTTTTAATACCAATAAAAATCATAATATGACTGCAAAAGATAGAGAAGCCGCCTCAAAATTTTCCTTAAAACTCACTGAGTCCCTAGYCTGGTTTCAAACTTTGTTTTTCCTTCTTGGTCAGCTGCTGTTCAGCTTCTTCTCTTAGCTCTATTTCAGTCCTGTTGCAAAGGAGTATCTAAACTTAAGTACATGCCCCTCATCTCAGGATGTTTGTAGGTTCCTTGATTATAGAATCATAGAAACTTAAAATATGCTGAGTTGGAAGGGACCCATCAGATCATCAAGTCCACCTCTTGGCTACAGTGTAAATATGTGAAACAGTAGGTGTTTGGGTTTTTTAGCCCTGAAGGAAACAATTATTTCATAATATTTCCTTTTCAATCCTCTGTATTCCCCAATTCGATTTTGCAGCTTCAAGTCGCTGGCTAGAGGAATAGTATGTCCACACTAGAAAAAAAAAGGAAAGATAAAGAAATACCACCTGTTTACAAACTGCGCCAATACTACAACCAACCTCCTCTGCTGCCAAAATCCAGCAAGTGTTGCGGTGCTCCCGTCAGTAAAGCAGACCCCAGCTCCGCCTGCTACTCTTCTTCTACCTGCCCATAGGTGGCACCAGTCATGTTCATAACACCTGAGTCCGTGTCTGCCGATAACCCTGCAGACCTCGGCTGCAGTTTCCCCCCGGTTTCTCCCTTGCTGTCGGTGGAGGTATTAATCACAAACTTTAAATACATGCAGAAGCAACTTTAGACAAGCTAAGCGTGAAATACTCTTCTTCTATCTGCCACTTCACACAACACTACCTGAGTATACAGCTGTGTCCTCAAAAGTTAAGGCCAAAGAGCAGCAAATACCAATCTGAAGCACACTTCTCAGGAAATGTGGCTTTTAAAGTGTTATGGTGTACTTAATATCGTCCTCCTAGACCTGTCTCTGCTGAAGAGAAGCAGCAAGCTCAGGCTCCTGAGGAAAGCAGCATCAACCCAGTTTAGTACACCCAAAATTTGACCCAGTGTAACTTTGACTATAATTTTTGTCACAGTCCTTTTTAGATTTTAACCATTAAGGTAAGTCACAAATGTTTTTTCCTGTCACACAAGTTTCAGAATTTTGGTAAAAAGCCAAAAACATGGAAAATAATACTGTTCAAGAAGACAAATGAGTAGAAATCCCTAAGATTATATTGTTAAAATATTTCGTGTAAATAGTATTATGTCTTGATGTTGTTGTTGTTGTTGTTATAATTTCACACTTTAAACTATAAATTAACTAAAGTACCATGATAAAATCATTGTATGGATTATAAAATAGTAAAACATTCTTCTCAAAAATATCAAAAGGGAACATCTCAAGAAAACATTTTTTTCCCCCAGAATTGCTTCAGATTAGATCAGAATAATAAGAACTGATCTTTTCTTACCGCAGGTTTTATTGGTTTTTTTCAATCTACCTGCAGTCTGCAGAAAAGAAAGCAAAGAATTAAAGTTATATTATATTTGTCCTACTTCCTTTTATCACGATCTGCCTACTTTTGCCTTTCATTTCCTGTTTAATTTTTTTAAATTTTACTTTAATTCCGAGAGCCAAACAGTTGGAGAACACATGTATAATTCGAGACCTCCTTCCATCCCCCTTCTCTACAAACATTAATGTTTGTCCAGGCCTTACTACATCCAGAGAGAACTACGAGGAAGACCTTACTCCAGACACGTGCAAAACTGCTCCCAACAGCCCAGGATCTGTCTCAACTTGCTCTGTCCACCTCTAAGCCCAGCACATGAGAAAAAGCAGAGAAAAGATGGATCACTTTTATTACATCTATCAAGGGAAGGACTAATTTACATAACTTTAGACATCTAAAATGGAAATATGCAGTTGAATGCACCCATATAGGGTGCATATAGGGTCTCAATACTCAGTGGAGTACTCCACTACAGTGGAGACTGATGATCCACCTCAGCCTGAAGTAGTTTCTGTGGGTTACATTGCCCTCCAGCAATGTCTCTTGAGTACCTACTGAAGCAGACGGCAGAACTAGCTTATACTTGGCGTGTCACATTTAGCTGAGGGTGAAGACCCTGTGCATGTACCCTGAATGAAAAGGCTGCTTTTGAGAAATGGTGCRCACAAAGGCAGCTGTGTTTCTCCTTTACCTCTATTCTCACCAGGCAGTTGCCATCTGCATCGCTAGGTTTTTAAACCTCAGTCCATCTTCACATCATTGTTTGGGTGGTTTGTTGCATCCTGCGGTGCCCTGCCCTTTACCCTTCTCCTTAACCCCTAGAGCAAAGTTAAATATGTACTGCAATTGCCAGGCTTTTCTTTATATGCCAAGAAATATTCTAAATATACAAAACTATATATACTATACCCTAACACAAAGGCTAAAGAATAATTCATTCCTGTTGCAACATTAATTCACTTTTCAGTTGGTTTATTTAAATGATTGGTTATTGAGCAACTTACTTTTCTCATTAAAAAAAAAGATGTTTTAACACATTTCGACTCTGTTAAACTACCTTTTACACATGAATTAGTGTGAATTTTATTCCTGTATTTTCCCAACTTATTAAAAGGGCAGTAYTTCACAAATAAAATTGCAGGATGGATTTATTATTTACAGTCCTAGTTCAAACCTTCATATCTACTTAATATGGGCAAAGTGTTCAGTTTTCCAATGTAGTCCAGCTGCATGACTGGAATCAAACTTGTAATTGCCTCTTTGGGATTTAAAACTATTAGAGTTGTGCTTTTATGTTCTCTTTTGTTTTGCTTGAATCACTTTTTCGGGTCTATGAAGTACAGCTGGCACAATAAAAGTTTGATCAATGCATAACCAACGCAGTGTATATTTCTTCCAGATATATAAAACCCAGGTGAAAAATATTAATCTATGAAAATTGTCTTTGTCAGCTACTTATTCTTGGAATTAAAATTAGTTTCAGTCTTGAGCTATATGTTTTGGCCTGGGACATTCCAGTCTTGGTTTTTCAAGAGTTTCTTGTAATGTGTATATATTTGACATATTAAAATTAATGGTATCCTGACATAAAGTTTCAATTGCCAGGGCAGATTTTTTTTTTCTCATACCGTGATATTTGAATAAAATTATCCTGGTACTACAGGAGTTAACATTAGAAAAATCCTATACAAGTAGTCTTTATTTCCTCACCAATTTAGTCTCCTTTCATGTGTCGTTGACATTTATGCTATTGGATCATATTCTCAAATCCTTTAGGCCTCAAAGTCATGCTTTGGGCATATGTGAAATCACCAAAACCCAGCCAAGAAATTGAAAACTTAAACCATTCAGTTTTGGCAACATAAACCGGTCTGCAAGTTCTTGAGAACATTAACCTGGTAGATAATTAATTCTTGTTCCRTCAGATTGATTAATTAATTCTTGTTCCRTCAGATTGATTTAGTAGCCTTCTCCAGCTAAAGCCTGACTCTTCTGGAATTGGTGGTGGTTCTGAAGGTGTTCTTCAATACGAACCAAGAATTCAAACTCTGGCCTTCAGATAACATTTATGATACTCTACCTTTTAAAATTGAAACTAAAATAAAGTAGAAAACGGGATGTGTCAGTACATACCATTTTGTTGATAGATTTRCAAAATAATGGAGTATAAAAATATTGTAGGTATACTAGTATAAAACTGCAGAGCCAGCTTAAATATGGTGATGCCAGAGGTAATGTTTTTCAGGAAGTTTCACAACATCTGGTGCTTATTTCTGAAAGTTCAGTCTCAGGATTTAAATTATTACATTCGCCTCAGAAGCAAGACCACAAATAAAATGGACGATAGTTGTGAATAGACTTTGAAGCCACTGTTAGCAATTCAGACCCTGGATTCGTACACTCTGTTCATGTTACATGTAGCACATCACATTGCCCTGTGTTGTTTCAGAACATGATTGACTTTGTCAGGCRTGTAAGCTGTCCATACACCATAGCAGAAAGCCTCTCACAGCCACACTAATGTATTAAAGAATGAGCCYACCTTAAAAGGAGTAAGTGGTGAGCAAGTGGACTTCCTACACTGCCTACCCAGTAGGTTTGGTCCAACTTCATGTACAAAACAGAGTTTCTTTCTGGAAGCATGTATRAAGACAGAGTCTGTAGTAGTTATAAGATGACTCATGACTCTCCTAAACGCTCTTCAGATATGTATTATAAATATCTTTATTGGAACAGAACTTGCATCAAAACAAATGTTATTTGACTGAAAGCTATCGCTATAGTAGATTTGCCTTGTCTYAGTAGAGTGGAGGCTGTCATACAATCCAGAACCAGACAATACTCAAATTTCTTCTTTCTGTCTTAATTATGATTTCTGGACCTTATATGCATATTTATAAATTCAAGACTCACATTCTGCTAATGCTTTGAAATAAATAGTTAATATCCATAGAAATGTCAAGCCTTACTAACTGTACCTTTAGCAATACAATGRAGATATTTTGCATATTCAAACATAGTCATATAAGTAGTTAATACTCACTAGAATGATTTTGCATCTATCTTGCACACTGTCATCATAAATGGGTGTAGCAAGAACAAGTGCAATATGTCCCATCTTTTTTCTAGAACAAAGGATATACACAAGGTAAGAACGCTGATCATTCAAGGGAAGACGCCATTAACCAATGCCACTAAACTAAGAGAAAGCCCTCAGATATGTTCTGAGATATTCACTTTCAATAYGTATATATATTAAATAGGCAATTTTTTATCTGTCATTCCAACAGACATTTCTGACAATTGTTCTACGCTACATACTGCCGAGAACTCTTCTTCTAGATTGTTCCCTTAATTAAGGCTCTCATTGTGTTCMTATAACTCTGGAAGACCTGACTCTACTGTCACTAGTAGCAACCTTCCTGAAATATCTCAGTGATTGAAGAAGTGACACTGGCATGATTTGGCAGATCTCAARGAGTTTTCCAAAAACATCTCATTTTTAAACTTTTACTGCTAATCGCAGAGCATCATGTTAAGCCAGCTTTAGGCATGGTTGCTCCTGCTCTCAACTGATTGCTCAGATCTGGAAGCTTCAAACAGCAAATACCCTAGATTGCTTATCCCTTTTCAGTATTTAGGCCGTAACAGTCCTCAGACATTTTTGAAAATCTAATGAGGGGTCTTCTTGCCACATTTACTACCTTGAGAGTGAAAAWACTCGCCATAACTTATTAGTAAAGCCCCTCCCTTCTCGAAAATCAATGGGCATTCATCTCCTATATTCCTGCCTGTCCTGAGAGTGCTAAGGAAACTTCCTGGTCTGACCACTGGCAGACATTCTAGCAGTCACACTTCCAACACCAGAGACTTTCACTGTTGGGACTGAAACCCCTTCCGAGTGGGTAGCTGCAGTGAGCCAACGGATGCCTTGCTTGACCTCCTACACACCCCACTCACGCAGTCAGACCAGGTTTCCTTACCCAAGTTTCTCATAGCAGAGTCTCAGATGTCCATAAAGCAATTTATTCGCTGCGCAGTAACACAAGAAACAGCTCGAGCTGGTGCGTTGGAGGAGGACCCWCAACAAAGGAACCGCCTCACAATCTACCCTCATGCAAGTCTCACTCCTGTCTCCGGCTCCTGCTGTGTCTCTCGGTGTCCGTTCACCTGGCTGAYTCCACCAGTCTTTGCACTCTTTGTTAAGCAAAGGATTGGCAATTCACCACCTCTTGTCTCTCTGGGCTCTCACCCAGAGCTCAATCTGCATCTTGAACTGCAGCTTACAAATCAAGCTACCTGCAGGTGTATTCCTCAAAAGAAAGCTGGACTTGGGACGTTGAAAGTGTAGGTCCATGCTATGAATTCTTTTCTATCAGACCTGTCTCAAGAAGGGTTTCTGCACCCTCCCAAGAAACTCGCATTACTATTGGTTCCCTGTCAAAGGCTGCAGTCTCTCCATTGTGACAATACTTGTGTGTTTATATTCAAGACTACTTTTTAAAATTTCCTTTTAAAGAAATTATTTCACAGAAATTAAAGGATAGTACTACTACATTGAAGAGCTGGAGCCAGCATAGAAAGGAAGTCTCCTAAAATGATTTTTCAAACAAATATTTTATAAAGTAGCATTTGAAACTAAATTCTTTAGAGCCTTGTGTTCAATAACCAGAATGTGGGCTTCTGTCACCCTCAGCCCTCCCATACCACCATCACATCCCAGCATGGGAGGATGGAAGCTATAGAATGAAATGCTTTTGTCACATCTGAACTGCAAGTACAGCTGCAATTTGGATCATGTGAGGTGTCTGTGAAGCTTCTAACACAACATTAATGTAGGATAGATGCACTACATTTCAAATTGTGCTATTTTAAAGTAAATTACTTTCCTTTCACAGCACAATAATTGTTAACTGTGAATATTTGCAGCCACTACAAGGGTACATAGGAGACAGAGTAATGGAAGAGTTGTTAATTTATTTTACCAGTGGGGCATAATGGTTCTTCAGCACCTCTCTTCTTCTCTCTTCGAAGAAAGAGGCATGAGGGAAAGATGTTCTATATTTCTTTCCATCATCATTGAAACTAGATATTTGTATAAAGACCTACAGCATCATTTGTAATGCTCTATTCTCTGAAACTGCTGCTTTAATCATGTGTAATACAGGAAACAAGATGTACAGAGCTGGAAGGAAGATAACATGTTCAACCGTACTTGGCCTGACATCTCTTGACTCTCACAAGAAGGCCAGGGTGGCAGGTTCTAGAGTCTAAAAGTCAAATGCTTATCCATCATAAATGCTGTATGGTGGTTCATGCTCCATATACCTTCCCATCAAATCACTGCAAAGCTTTTTTCATTCACAGCCATCAGCAAAAAAGGAGAGGACAGTTTAACCTCCATTCCTGTACTRATCTAAACATATGTGCTGAAATAACCACCAAAGACATTTACAGTCCATGGTAAYTATAATTATCTTGTTTTTCGGTGAGATCTTCTACTAACCAGTAACTCAGCTCCCATAGGATGCCGAAAGACCACCAGAAACCCTTTTGTCAACTCACAGGACGATTTGGATGAAGTTGCAAAACTTGTGGTAGTAAGCCTCCTGCCACTACCAGTATTTCATAACCCCTCAAGCTTTTTATCCCCTGCACATGCATAAGAGATGTGACTCTGGCACACACACAGCCGTGGCGTGCCTGTTAAGACACATTGCCATGACCCAGAGAGAAAGCATACTTCAGCCTGAGCTCCTTGAAATGACAACCCCTTCCCTCTACTTTGTCATGGTCTCTCCTTCCCACAGAGACTCTGCATACCATGTCTTGTCAGTATATGATGGATCAGAAGGGAAACCAAAAGGCTCTACCACATATGCATGAGAACAAGATGTAATTACGAGAGAATGAGAGGTGGAAATTGGTTGTGCTAGACCTGCATGAAACACATAAGCCTTTACTTCTCTGCTCTTCTCTGTGACCTGTCTTCACATTCAAATACATTCTGGTGCTGTGGCTGAAAGAATCTTGGGGTTGAAAGAAAATTTCGTCTTTGCTGGAAGTCCCCTGGTTAAGTCTGCTGTTGCTGGGGAACTYTGTGCAGCCTTTCCTCAGGGCTGAATCCGGTAGTTTCAATCTTTATTTAGCTTTTCCTTGACCCCTCCATAAGGATTGCCACTGGAAGACTTCTCTATAGGGTGAGGAAGACAATTGCTTGTGTAAGTAAGACTTTTTAATAAATCTCCTTAGACGATTTAGAGAGGCTAAGAGAGTCGCCAGGACCTACAGAGCACTCTGTCGTGGCTTCACAGGAACAGGGTTTTCTGCAGAATATTCCAGAATGGCTCTCAATTAATGTCATTTCAGCTTTGCCTCTTTTGTCTCTCTGCCRTTGCCTGGGTTCAGCCATTGTCACCCATGAAGATTTTACGCACGATAGAAGAAGTACTTGTTTAATGTCTTTTCACAGAGATGCCTTGCTCTCTGCAACTCAGCAAGGAACCCACATGCAAGGAGGCTGTCCCTCTGCTAAAGGGACGTCATGTATCAGGCACAGACATGAAGTATTCCCTGTCAAGAAATCAAGGATGTTCTGTGGCATTGTTATTTCAGATCAGTTTCAACTGGAGATGATTGTGTCTTTGCAAAGACTTATCACAATGCCTGCTGCAAGGCATCTTGGTACAGAGCACCCACCACAAAGCTGAGCTCCCCAGATCTCTCCRTCATTAGCAATGGGAAACAGGCACCATCAGAGAAAGGCATAGTCCAGGACCCTGCTGCAAGTGCCCAAACTGCCCTGCAAAAATGTTTCTCTCTCTCTTCATTGATTATAGGTGGTTCCTTGGAAGGATGGTACCTTTGGCAGTTGCAGAAAGCTGGGTTGAAGCTTACTGCAGCTTCATTTTGATAGCTACTTTTCCTAACTATGTTTTGCATTTCCCCTGGGTGACAACAATATCAGCCAAATATTGTGCAGTAGGGTTTTCTTCTATTAGAAAGGAGGTTTTCTTCCTCCTTACTGCCTTTAGTCATAGGAGGATTTCCTTCTCCTTCCTTCAGCCAGGAAATTGTATAATTTGCTGAGCTTTCCAGAACAGGGCCACRAAGTGGGCAACACCTTCATAGCTGGAGTGAAAGAGAAAATCTCATCAGGCATGTAGAAGTCACTCAACCGTGTGAGGAAATGATGTGGCTCATCTTCAGTCACCTGGGGTTAGCTGCCCCTGGGATGCCATGGCCTGCAAACCATTAGTTGTTGGTGCATCAGACACCCATCCTCTAAAATCTCTAAGAGTCTTCAGTCTTTTCTCCCTTCTGGGATTATTTTGGTGGTAATGTGGTATCTCGCAGCCTTGCTTTTTTTGAAGTGGTCTCAAAAAATTTCTGGTGTCATCACTCAACATTGGAGAGTTTTTCCTCCCTGTCAGAGGAGATCAGCTGCTGCCTCGGTTTTCTAGGTCCAGCTCACATGGTCAAAGGTTTCCTGCCATGTGGAGCAAATCCAGGAATTTTTGTGTTATGATTTGACTCTCAGCGGACAAATGTTTAACTGGGAGGATATGTCTCCAAGTCATATCATACTATATGAAGATGTTTGCTGTAAGTACTTTTTCTGTCTCTGGCCACAGATTCCTTAGACTTAACCTGCTACACTTACCACAATTCACTTCATWTTCTCTCCAAAGCAAAAGAAACTCACTCTTGTACAGACCCTCTTGACATGATTCCATCTTTCAAATGACTGATTACGTTGTTACTTTTTATTCCTTTCCTGGTAAGTGCTGCTACACGACATATTCTTTTAATTCTTCCTTCCCATTTGCAACATGTTGCCCAAAACAGCCTCAGTCAAGAAAAATCTTCTAAAGGAATTGTTCTTCTGGGTTTGTACTGTGCTTTTCAAGAAGCACCTTCACAGTTTAAACTGATCTAAAGAAGTCTTGGCCATGCAGATACTAGCGGTTTGTCATGAATGTACCCTGGGGGCCCGTGATCTGCTTCAGTGGTAACAGAACAGCTACATGTGGTGACTAAGCTCCTGACACCCAGGGAAAACAACAATAATTTTTTTTTTTTTCCATCTGAATATAGTTTTGCTGTGTTGACATTCGTACTTTGAGTCCTTTCACTGTGAGCTGCTTCTTGCACTAGTGCTGTTTCAACTGCTGCTTGTTTAACACTTCCTTGTGGTGGGACTTCCCTTGTTTTCATAAAGTATTTTGTTTCTTTTCCAACAGAATCCTTCATGTTTCAGATTGCTGCCTCATCCCAGCTGTTTATGGATGCCTTGTGACTTCTGCTGATCCTRGTACCCAATACTAACTGGTAAGTAGCCACCCAGCCCATGGCTTTCRGTATGTTAGGGGAAATTGTTTTACAGCATTTACTTCATTTGTGGTTCCTGAAGTCCTTAATTTGCTATGCAGTGATTTACATTCTGCTATGATCCAGCTTTAGTTTATGCTCCCTGAATTCTGACTGAGCAGTGGTATTCCCTCTTGTCTCGGTCACATACGTCTACACTGTCATGTATGTTTTCACCTCCTGTCAACAGTCATGCATCATGCACCCTTTCCCCAGGAAATCTTGTGTGCTGATAACAAGTCAGCAGGTGTTTCCTACCAAATGTTGTGGCTGCTCATCTCTTCTTTCAGTCCCACCTACCTTGCCCAGGATGGGCAGTTTATATTCAAAATATRCTGCAAGGTCCTGAAAAATTATAGCCTATAGCATAGGGAGCCTACTTTTTTCAGTGATCAGTAAGTATACAGACTGTCATTTTTTATCTCTTTGTACCCATTTTAGAGGTTTGGCTGCTTTAAATCACACTCTTTTCTTGGACAGTGAGTTTCCTTTACCTCTTTGCATCTCACTCGTGGAAGTAGCTGCTGAAATACCTGAGTTGTTGGTACCAGAACCTTAGGAGGTGACTTATTTTTGTAGTTTCCAGTTTTGCCCATGTTTGGGGATACAAAAATTCCTAGCTCTTAGAAAAATACTATTTTACTTTCCTCTGCTAAGATATGGGTTGCACAGGTAAAAAGTTTTTTATGAAGTAAAATAATTTTCTGTGTTAGGACTGATTTGACAGCATGTCAAACATAAAAAGAGGAGACWCTGCTCTTCCCCTCTGCAGCTATAGTCAATCTGTAGTTCTATGACAACTGGGGTTGAAGAACTCCATATTTCATTAGTCCTACTGATGCAGACAATGTTAGAATCCAAATGGAAGCTGTCTTTTGCCCATCTTGTGTCTCATGAATACACTTTTTTCTCCCAGCTATCAGTTTATTCAAAACTGAATGTCACAGGTTTTCCTTTGGCCCTATGCAGCTAATTAGACCTAGGAAGCTAGCTACATTGTTATCCTGTTATTTGCAATGTACTGTAGCCAAGAAGAGTGCTGTGTCACTGCTGCTTTTTGAGTCTCTTTGGGGGTGCTCTCCAACTGCAGGCACCAACTGCACTGTACGCCCTGTACTCTTCTGTTTGCTTATGCGTCATGCTTCTGCAAAATGATTTACTTTGTGGTTGGACTCAAACAGCCTTATCAAAATTCAACTCTTCAGTAAAGGTGTAATGAAACATTTGGACCTCATGGAAACAGAATGTTTTGCTACTTTGCACAGTGGAGTTTAGGAAGAGGTTGAATAGCTTCTCAGCTGTTGAGTCAGCATTTGGAGGGAGGAGGAAGTAAGGGTGAAAACGACCTCCCTAAACGGCCAAAGCATTATTTTCTTTTAGCACGGTTTTGACGGTCAGAATTGTAAATAGTGTCGGAACACAAAGCTGCAAAAAAGGAAGATGATGCTTCAATCTAGATTCAAAAGCAAATTCACAGCTGTCTGTAAATTAAAACTAAGACCAGCTCAGTAGAGCCCACATCTGCCTGTAGCTCAGGCTGGTGGGGTACCAAGAAATTCTTACCTGCCAGGAAGATAGCTGTCTGCATGTGGTGCTGAGTCCCACTAATATGCCATCCCAACAGGCAGTGTGTCCTACATGGGGAAAACACCTACATAACATAGTGCTGTAAGTCCCAGACCAGGGCTGCCTCATATACATATATGCGTCCATGTCCAAAATTCCTCTCATCTGGGCTAGATTTTAAATTTAGGTCTGCACCCTATCTGCCAAAGGGTGCAGATAGAGAACTCGATGGGAATGAGGCATGGAAAATAATTTGCCTCTATTGGTGCTGAATCTGTTTGAAAATCCACTTATGTTTCAAGTATAATAATAAATTTGTTGAAAGTAAGCTTGATCATTTGATCCTATAAGTTGTTTGATTTTTGCCTGAGATGACATTCATAYAGGACCAATTTTATTTATGCTCATATTTTCTCCTAATGGTTTATGATGCAATTGAGTATGATAGAATTTCAAAAAAAATATTCTTATTAAAGGATGACTGTAAAACTTATATCTTCATCTATAGTGGTAAAAAGATTCTTTTAAGTAGCATTTTTTACCCATATTAGTTCTTTCTTCATCAAATATTTATTCACAAATTCTTTCTTACTAGTATGGGATTTCATAATTGAAAATAAGATTTTAGAAATAATATTAATAGAAAATAATATTTCCTCATTTTGTAATTGCTTTCAAATACTGATGGTATATATTAAAATTTTTTGTAGCAAACATAGAATTAAAATTTACTGATTGGTAGGGGGAAAAGAATAATTTTGATTCCAATCCCCACACAGACATCGTAATAACAAATTGTCATACATTGGCGTGGGTGTACAAAGGAAAAATAGGTGTTTCCTCATTTTGTAGGGATGATTACATTTTGAATTATGTTATATACATCTAATAGAACAGGGACACCTTGTGAGGTAATCAACACCCTCAAATCTCAAAAAAAAATTGGATTCAAGTTTATAAGATATTTCTGTTGACTTGAGCCCAGTTTGCACTTAGATTTTATGAAGTAATGATGGTATACCAGAGGAGACAGAATTTGTATCTATAAAGTGTACATTAGTTTAAGCTCATTACTGGAACAATATAGAATTATACTTTATTGAAAGTATAACTGCAGATATACCATAGTTCTAACAGCTGTAGTTAAAATTTTAAGCTCAGTAGAAAATGAAAAAAAATTTATAAAAACAAGCAAACTGACTTGCTATGATACTGCAGAGAAGCTAGAGAGAACTTGCACTTCACTGTGCTGTAAATGCATGATGGCAAGTGATCAACAATATGCATTTCAATCTTCACAACACTCATAAGAGTGTCAAAGTAGCACCAAATGGCTGAAATCTGATCAAAGTTTTGGAACAAGGACTCGGTGAACTCACAGAGGACTGTTTTGAGGCCAGCCTCTGCTCTTTCCCCATTCTCAGTATCAGTAATCTTGAAGGGGAGACAATCAGTCTCATTGGGGGAAGACTGAAGATTTCCTCCAGCTCTGGAGAGAGCAAGGTGTCCCAAAGAGGTACCAGGACTTCCTCCACTGACCCCCATGAAAACTAGGTCTGCTCTGACACTCTGAGAGGASACTTGGTAATCAGTCTACAGATATTTTGGCATCTGGGTATGTTACCCGACAGACAGACACATCATCTTCAATGTCCTCTCAAACCTCACTAAAACCTGGGACAATAGCTGTCYAGTCATACAAAGTTCAGGTATGCAGAGCAGAAGGACTCTTTAGATGTATACAAAGAGACATACCTACAAGTGTGTCCAAGGCGGAAAAGACAACAGCACAGCAATCTAGAAAGCTAATCACTTATCCTGGGCTTTTCTGGGCTCCATTGAGTTTGACTTCTCAGCATTAGGAATTGATTAGACAACGTAACTAGTAAGATGGGAAATAGCCCTTTCCCATCAATCACACAGCAAGAAGGCTCCTTACAGGTTCCCTTCAGCATCTAAATCGGGAGATCTGCAGCAGCTGCCCCCCACTAAAGAACTGACTGTTCAGAACCATTGACGAGTTTCATGGTTGCAGTGACTCATTGCAGGCAGTACATGAATGGGAAAAACAGGAAAAAAAGTGATTAAAAATGAAAAGTAAAAAAAAAGTGTTAAACCTCCCCAGCAGTTTTAGTATTTTAGACCACATATTTGCACTCCATTCTTCTAACAAAAGGCAATGATGAACTTGTGCATGTGCACACACACACACTCTTGCTTATTCTATGCTTTTTCGCCTCATCTGGCAGCCGCTTTCCGGTCCAGCAGACACTAACATCTAATGAGACAAACTTCCCATTTTCAGACTAATCAGTTGGCTGCACTAATTGCAAATGCAAATATGCAAATTTATATTAATTAATTACTCTGCTAATTAGTTCTGTGGTCTTTTTGGGGTAATAAATCATTGTGCAGTGGAAGGGAAACACGTCCTGTCCCATTTCACTCCACATAAAAATTTAATGTACTAATTGAAGAAAATATATTAAAAAAACCTGATTCTGATAACTCAGACTCTACTGATAGGTTCCCAATAGAAAGGTATGATTGTAAGAAGTCTTGCACATCCCCAGCAAATACCATCACTATGGTGCCTGTTAGCAATTTAATTATTACATTATGAGCTCCAGGAAAAGCCAGTTTTCTGTGCTGCAGGCTGTGACTCTGAGCTCCRTAGTTGACACATTTTGCAGCAAATGCTGTTTATACATACATGAAAGATAATCTGGGGGGAAATACTCTGCTCTACCTGAATGTTCTGATAAGGCTTGCACTCCAATCCCAGAAATCCGGATCTGCTATATATACACTTTAGTTCTGCAGCCTCATTAGATCACATTTGAATGGGTTGTTCAGCAAAAATGAAGAGTAGCTGAAGAAGAAACTGCTTGCAGAGACCTTCCCTGGTCTTGAATTTTGCTTTGTCTCTGATCCATTTCAACAGGGATCTTTCAATTCCCCATCAGGCACCACCTCTCCCTTGCAATCCTTGCCTTGCCAGCACACCCTGGGAATAGGGAGGGTCATTCCACTGCCCCTCCACGGGTGTTTTGCCCAGCCTCAGGCAATCTGTGGTCTTCCTTCCCCAAAGCAATATCTGGAAGGTGCAGCAAGTTCCCCATACTGACTTAATGCACCAGCAATGGCATGCAGAGCATCATGCTCATAGAAGCTTAGGTACCAAAGCCTGCCAAGGTGTGAAGGTCAATGTGCCAGATGGGGCTTATTCTACGTTTTTCTTGTTTTAGGACAGGAAAAATAACAATCCTCATAGCATAACAAACCCAATGGCACCTTGCTGTGAAAGAAAAGTCACTGAGTCCCCTCATCATATGAAGCTACACCAGCTACCAGCAATGCTATAGTGCGCAGTTCATCACAGGCATTCTAGGAGCCAAAGACCCTCCTAAGAGGGTAAAGGCATTAAGCAAAGTGTACCCTCTTATCTCACACAGGTTCAGGCTAACTAGAAATCTTCAACAGCTCCCGGGTTTATTCATCCTCTACTTGCTTTTTTTTGTTTTCACAGTTATATACCATTTTTTCCATAAATGTAAAACATCAACAGAGCAATTTCTTGAGAGTTTGAGTGTATCTCAAGTTAACCTGCCTTACAGACATCTGTTGGAAACCAGTCAAAGATGTTAGAAAAGTCAACAGAGCACTTCTAGTATCTCAGAAATTCAGACAACTCACATAYCATAGTCTTCCATTATTAAAAAAAAAAAAATCGAAAGCATTAGCAAATGTTTTGCTTTATGCTTTAAATTATTTGGTTTTAATTGAAACAGTAAATGAGATTTACAGGTAATTAAATTCCAAGGGCCTTTATCATTCTAGGTTCAACCAGAAGTTGAGCCCTATACTTCTCTCATAGTTTGAAAGCCTAGGACAGCTTCTTTTTTATTTATTTTGCTTTCCTATCCAAATACTGGAATAAAATACTGTTAAACTGATAACCCGAAGTCTTGTGACTTAGGCTCTGGGAAACAAAGGAAAATTAAAAAAAAAAACCAAAATAGCTTAAATTGAAAGAGCAGTTTATGGAAGAGCCAAAGATAAAGTTTATTTTTCAAACAGTTGCCATTTTTGTTTGAAATACTAATATACACTAATGACTATGCCATTTAACATAATGCAAATTAAAATATTTATTTAAAAGCAAGCCACCTTTGATCTTTCTAGGTTTGCAGGATCCTGCAGTCACATGGGATCCAAATTGTTTGTTATAGAGTGCAGGCCTCCCCACCTGCTGAGAGTTTTGCAGCTGTTTTTTTTTTTTTTTTTTAAGCCCTACCAGGTTTCAGAGATTAATATGTAAAGATTTTAACAAATCTCGACAGGTGCCTCTTAAATAATGAATAGATACTAGATAGTAATGTTCTGATTGTCTGTAGTGTGCTTTAAAGAGTTACATTTAAATTGTAATTGTACTGGGACAGGAGATGTAACTTAAGACATTTGACAAAGCCAATGGATTCTTTAATGGGTTAGTTTCTATTAGAAAGCTTCAACAGTACATGCATATTTTGCAAATTGCAGTAGGTGTGACCAAAATTATATTTTCCTTTTCCTTTTTCTTTTTCTTTCCTTTTTCTTTTTCTTTTTCTTTTTCTTTTTCTTTTTCTTTTTCTTTTTCTTTTTCTTTTTCTTTTTCTTTTTCTTTTTCTTTTTCTCCTTTTCCTTTTCCTTTTCCTTTTCCTTTTCCTTTTCCTTTTCCTTTTCCTGTTTCTTTTGATTTTCCTTTTCCTTTTCCTTTTTCTTTTCCTTTTTCTTTTTCTTCTTTTTGTAATTGTGTTCAGATTACTTGTATACAGTCAAAAAAAAGGTGATGCTAATAAAAATTCCATCATGATAATCTTTGTTTATGCCCTTTCACTTACTTCTGGCTGATATTGATTCTCTTGTCAGGGCTGTGAAATTAAGACTTTTCTTAACATATAGAACAGCAAGACCCATTTGGTATCCAAGATGAAACCCAGATGAGTGTTAAGATTGACAGTGTTTTCACCCTTGTAATTAGCTATTCACACAAATGGGGGTTTAGTTTGCACTTATGCTTGGAACATGGCACCTCTTCATACAGAGAGCATCATTCACATGTTAACATTTTCACTTTTGTTATTTTGTTGGCAAGTAAACCAGCGTACTTACTATTGAGTTCTGTTAGCTGTATATTTCATTATATACTTTTCATTATTTATTAGTGTTCTATTCAAAAAGAATTTAATGTGGGCAAAACATGAATAAGAACTATGTGATGCTCCTCTCCTTTGCTGTGTTCTGGAGGAGGACCTCACCTGCCTAAAGTCACTCTGCTACTTCCAAGTGAATAATTTCCGTAGGCACAGTGCTAGGGCACCACTTTCCGATATCTTTTTTCTTTAAGGGTAAAGATCCCCTTCCCTCCCTTGCTGAGGGAAGGATGGGTGGCCTCAGTACAACAGAATATGCTCCACGTTGCTGAGCTTATTTGCAGCCTTGTTCTTGGTTGTGTACTGACTCAGTAATGTCTGGAGGAAGGGCACAGAACTAGGAAGCCTTATGGCAATACAGCAACGGTTGCCAGAAATTCATCAAGGATTTTGATGGGTTCTGAACAAGTCTGTTCACTCTAAATTGAGGAATAAAAAACTCAGTGATAGAAAAGAATGCAAAAGGACGGCTAAAATATCTCTGTTTTGCTAGAGCTGTGACTGATTTGCTCATACGCACTAAGGGTTTAAACAGAAAAAAAAACAAAATTAAACATCCTAAATGGACTGTGCTCAATATGTACTTAGGCTAGAGAGCTCACCACCACAAGAAGTGGATTTCCAAAATATATGTTTGGAAAAAGGAGTAGAAATGTGTATCAGAGTTACCATAATTAATTATAGTAATGCTTTTGGGTCATGCTTCAGGGCTCTCAGAATTCAGCAACTGCTGGAGAACAGGCTGAGATTTAACAAGGGTAATGTCTTTTTAACCTTCATGTACAGACTTTAGGGGTCTTTCTTCATCAAAGGCTAATGCCAGAAAATATATATGAGATAAGAACGATCTTAGGTCTAAACAAACAGCAAAAATTACTATATTCTCAGTTGCGGACAATATCTCTATACGGTCCTTCCTCTTATGGGAATGAATGGCTCTTGAAATTTCATTTAGTCTCTTTTCTAATTCTTTATAAGCCTAGAATGCAATGGGAATGAAAAAAAGGATAAGGAAAACTTGATCACTCAAGTGATCAGGCAATAGAGGTAGCGTAATACGTAAGGTCTTTTGTACCAAACAAATTAATTAATATTGTTGTCTCTTTAGAAACAATTGCACCTACAATGGACAAGAGGACAACTATCAGGCTGGATTAAAATAAAGATTACATATAAAATCACTGGGGGGAAAAAAAGGAGAACAGACTAATTGTGGAGAAAAGGCACAGAGAAGCCCTAAAGGCAAACAATAGAATTAATAAGTATGGTAAATGCAAACCACCTAAGCAAAAAATAAAAATAACAATTGAGGAAATAACAGTAAAATGGGAAAATCATTTGTCTATGCTGAAGCTCCATGTCCTCAGTTCTTTGCCTCCAGGGACTCCAAGCACAAGGATGCTTTCTCACCCAAGCAGTAAGATATCCCGAGAAGGAAATTGAGGCTGCTGTTCATCTCTCTTACAGGAGTAGAGTGCTGCTTTCCTCTCTGCTCCCACATTGATGCAATACCATCATCACAGCTCAGAGGGGGCATCTGCGTGATGAACTGGACTTGGGGCCAGGCCAGGGGAATATTGAGATATATAGCAACAGGGGGGGCCCAGGGCTGGGACACTGTTTTACAGCTGCCCAAGGCAGCAGCCAACTATCTCTAATACAAATCCAGGTGTGAAGCAAGTCAGTGCTTCAGGGATGTGGACCTACACTAGTGCAGGTCAGAAAAGTGGAACTAAACCACCACATCCCTACTGGAGATAAAAGGGTCTGTCTGCTTCTCTTTTATTGTATTTCAAAGTCCTTTGCTCAGCTTGTTGGAGGATACTTCACTGTACCACACTGAGGCAGAAACAATGAGCCTGTGATGTAACAGGTTAAAATGAAGTTGCGGCTGGAAKGTACCTTGAAACAGTTAGGGAAAACAAAATTAGAGAATTCTTCCAGTGAGTTATCACAGAATTTCCACGTTTGTTTTCAATCCCAGCCGTGATGAAACGTTGAAATATTTGGTTGATATACTCCCTCACAGTATTTTCAAAAGAAAAACTGTATTTAAATTTGAGAAGCTTATCCTTTTCTGCTTTGATGTACAAAATAGAGAGAAACAGATCATTGCCAGACACTTAAAACAGAGAAATGCCTATTTAGTGAGAAGCTGAATGAAAATACTGTCTTTCAGTTAAATATTTTTTATCAGTTAATTTCTTTTAATGTCTTAATTATTTCTCTGTTTCAGCATTTTACTTATCCAGAACTGAATTTATCTTTGTGCAGTAACACAATGGGAACTATGAAAGTTAAGTTTGTAGCTGATCCTTAATTCACTTTACTCGTATAAAGCAAGTAAATTCACACCTTTTCTTCTGCAAGAGCATAGACACATTTGTCTTCTTTGACTCCAGCTTTACATAAACGAAGGTTAAATAAAGCATTAGCACACAAGATTTGATCAAGGCAATGGTTTTTTGAACATAAACTTACAATTTAAATATCTGACTTACATGGAAATGAATTATTCAGTTTCTCTGGAATAGAAGAGGAAGCAGTTAGGTCTAGATTGATTTTATCAGACTGTGAACTAGCTGTGCTGTAAATTGAGAAATACTTGAGCTAGACTGGGCTGGAGAGGAACAGAAAAATGCTTATGCTGTGCTGCATTACCTCCATATACTCCATAAACAGCAGTGTCACTGATCTTTTAGTTTTCTGCCCTGACCTCTGTCTATTCTCACACCACCTTCGCCTCAGGTAAATAGTTATCAGTACCATCACTCTTGCCTCAATCTATCACTGGTAAGATATTTGAGAAGGCAATCAGCCCAGCTGGAGAAAACATAAAAGTGGAAAATATATTTGTGCTTAGGAAATGGAAACATTACATTTATACTTGGGACTTGGACACACCAGGCTCTCAAGTTCTTCTCTAGCTGCCCAAGCACCCTTTTTTCCTAATCACTTGCAAATATAATCATTTGCAGATATAAATTGGGTTATGTGCATGTGGTAGCAGTGTGCGTGGAATTCGCAGCAATATTCACAGCATCCACCTCTGGGAACCGGTCCCTTATGGTTTCAGTCAGGAACATATGTTTTAAGTATGTAGTCTGAATAGAGGTTTTGTTATTTTCCTTTGAGGTTGAAAAAGAAAATTGTTTCCCTCCATGATAATCTCAGAATTTAGAATTAGGTCAATGGGAAGGGAGCATGTGCATGTGGGTTAGATCCAGAGAGTGAAAGTTGCTGAGCTCTCAGTGTATTTCTCACTGTACATCTGACTCACCATGGGAACTTGAGCGATAGCTCCTCTGTGTATGAAACACTCAGCGAACCAGCCGGCACTGAAGCTTAATTTCAGTTCATACAGTGGTGTAAGATCTTTATTTGCCGTGTGCTGTAAGAAGTGCAAAGTAACTCTCATAAGCATGAAAAGTAAAACAAAGTAAAGTAGATTTTTCTTGCACAACTCATAGGAAAATCCGTGGTGCTTTTTTTTTTTCCTTCCAGAGATGGAATTTCACCATTTTAATAGTTTTTATTCTGTAATGCTACTTTTTTTCATAAACAGTTATTAACTTTTCATCAGTGTCTCCACGGATTAAACAGTCCCTAACTACACACTGACAGCACGGATCGTTATGGACCCTTATCATTTAAAAGGGGAGGGGATGGAGGTTGTGTGTGTGTATTCATCTCCTTACTCACACTCTTTCACAAACTATAAGGTTTAATAGCGGTTAACACTAGACCACAGCACTTCTAAATTAACGATAGCCCTGCCAATTCTAATTGGTATTCTAATTAGTTTGACAATTCTACTAATTAAGAACACTAAAGTTTTTAACAAAGGCTATCTTTTTTGTGTTGTGCTTGGCAAAAGGGAATTGAGGGTGTAAGGGAGCCTGAACCTCTACTTCGAAGAATTGCTGATGATTAAAGAAAAAAAGATATTTGGGGAGCACCTAGAAACATTGAGATATGGTAGTTACACAAGAAGCATAGGCTATCTGAATTAAAGGATATTGTAAATGATAGAGAAATTGATTGAAAAAGTTAAAACTGAATCCACAATACATGGCTGAAAGAGGTTTTCCTTTTGGAAATAATGATTTAAGCCAGGTGCTATAGGGATTTCAGTACATTACGCAAACTGAGACATCCTTTTGTTTGAAGAAAGATCACTTTTCTAAATTTTCTTTCCTTCGGATATAAAACAAAAGCAAAGAAAAAAAATGTATTCCACAATGTAAAATTTTCACTGAATTTTTTTTTCATACCAATCATTTTTTTAAAAATTGCTCATTTCGATTTTACATATTATATGCGATTTTCAAAAGAAACATCCTTTTGAATCCCTTTGAARTGACTTAAAGATCTTACTTTTCTTAAGTATCTTATTTTCAGAATGAAATTTCATTACTGTGCACTTAATACACAAAGTTTTATGCCAAAAGATAAACTCAATCTTCTGAGAGAAAATTTTTTTTTTTTTGCCACTTTATGTTACAAGGTCGAACAGCAAATATCTTCTTCATAATCAAGATTTGCACAGAGTCTCTGCAAAAAAATCTTGTTAGTGTTAACTTGTGCCACAAGAACCAAATGAATAACAGACTGAATGGAAAGCGATATTTGCTCCAAACCCCTTCGACCTGAGCCTCACAGGTTTCACTTTTCCAACACCCAGCCTTCAAGACATAGTGCAGGAACTATGAATCTCTCAGGACCTGGCCTCATGCTGTAACGCCAATTATACTTCCTACATCGCCACCAAATCATTACTGCACTGCCTGTATTCACACTGTTCAAGGGTTTAGAGATACTGGGAGAGATGGCTATTCTAGTCACCATCTGCTTACATCAGCTGTCTTTAAAATTCATAGCAAAGTACCCTTTTAAGATAAATTTTACCTATATGGCTTTACATAGGTCCAAATGCAGAATGTAGAAGCCAGCACGTCTCTCTAGGCAGAAAGCGCAATTTAAATTTCAACCCAAGTCATGCACAAAATTCCTGAACGCAAGAATGAAACCTTGAACATACTGTAGTACGCTCCTCAGAATGCATGGCTTTGAACAATTTGTTAAGTGCATTTTTTTTTCTCTCCTGGTCACGCTGCAGTAATAAGACTTGAACTGCAATAAGTATTTCTCCAAAAATAGCAACTGAATTAAAGATCATCAGAAAGAAACCAAAATAAAGCCAGATGCATCAAATACATACTGTCTAACACTATGAACAATACCATGGGGAAATAAAAAGGATTTTTAACTTGCAAAAATATGTACATATTCAGTACTGCTTCTGCTGACCACTGACTGGTTCAGCATTTTGCAAACTATGCCCCGTATGAACTTTTCTCAGCACATCAAGAAATTAAAGAGGCAAGCTCACAGTAAGGCCACACAAGCCAGGTAGGAAGCTAATACAGCAACCAGCATAAGCAGGATTCAGGCTCATTAAGCCACACTCCCATCTTAGGAAAGGGATTTTGGCCTGAAAGGAAGGCTTTTTGCAAAATTCCTGGGTAGATTCTGGCCATGGTTCTTTGAAACTATTTGGAGATTCAAACTAGTCCTCAGCCAGCCAAAGGGCTGAAATGAAAACTTCAGGCTGCCAAAAGATATTACTCAATTTCCTTCGCACATCCTGTAAGGTAGGACCACTTTGCAGAGTGGTTACCTTCGAAACAAACATTGTGTACTCAAACTGCGGCATGAAGCACTGATTTTCACGATGACTGGTGGACAAGGAAGCTGGCGAGCTGCAGGGTTTACACAAATCAGAGATTGCTCAGACATAAGAAATGTTAATTACAGAAACTACTGTTTACTTCATTTTGTACTTAAGCGCATGATAACCTCACTCTATGGCAGATCACAACTTCATATTGATTTTGGCAAACTTGATTGACTGTTTGGACAAYGCTGTTTCTGAAAGGATATCCATATATTTCATAAAAAACCTCTATGCAGGTGTAAGCAAAATCCCCTCGAGCTCTAATTTTTTAATTGTGTACTTGAATACATGGGAATCCTCGATCTCTTCTTAATTCTCCTCTTTGTTAGACTAAGAATCTAAGAAATTTACAGCTTGCAACACCAGCATGTCTGCTTGTTCAGAAAATTGGTGAAAAGCACATTAAAATGCATTTTTATAAAGATGGGAAATATCAGTTACTCTAAAAGTAGATCTGAAGCTAGAAGTAATAGAATTGTTCATTCATCACTGAACAAATTTTTCTTCAAACATCAGTTTTTCCATAATGATTTTGCGAAAATATCATTACAGTCCTATCTGAATTCAGCACCATTTTACAGCTAAGATGAAATTAGCTGTGCCTTTCACTTTCTCAGAAGCTTGGGGATTGAATCCAGAAAACAGTTTTATAATTTCCTGTTCTATTTGCAGTCAAATTCCACCACCAAATCTCCAGGACTGTCAGGGAAAATTGATCCTGTGGGTAAAAGACCTCAAATGATCCAGCTTTTTTGAGGTAAAATGGGATGGTCAAGATCCTTTGAAGTATATTACTGTCCACTTTCCACTGCTTTCAAATCAGTGAAACATGCATATGGTTTTGTGTAACAGGAAAAAGCAGAAAAGCTAGATGATTCAGTAGCTGTACACATCATCTAATCTCCTTCTGAAAAATAATTTCTGGAGTGTTTATCAAATAGGCATTGGATCATTACCCCTAAAACTTGCACTGAGCATTTTAAATCAGTGGAAAAAGTTTAGAATCGATGCTGTAAGATCCTTATGCCTCCCTTTTCCTCCTAGAAAGCAGCATTTCCCTGCTTCATTCCTACAAATATTTAATTCTGGCAGTAGCTTAGGTTTGCTTATTTTGCTTTTTGCTTTTTTAATCTGAAATTACCTTTCTTTTCAATAAGGAAAGATYTCTAGTAAGGTTTTTAAGTACGTGCATTATCACATGTTGCAGATGCTGTTTGGCAATCGTGGATGCTAGGAGCAGTCAAAAGTGTAACACAGATTTGAGAAACGTAAGGGAGGCCATAGTTCATTAACAGCTTGGGATGCCTGATTGCACAGCTTTTCTGCCTTTTGAATGAAAATTTACTTATCTTAATCAGACCAGTATCTCAGGAAAAGTCCTGTCCAAAGAGGATTATAAATTCAGATAATAAAAGGCAAACCAAAAGGAGCATATATTTCCATTACACTAAGCCTGARTCATCCCGCTAAACACTTATTATTATTTCCTAAAAACAAGCACCTCAGCTGAGCTGTTATGAAACTACCTGCATATTTGTGCGTAGAGAGAAAGGAGGTCTCATAGGCAATTGTATCTCTGGCATTTACTTCTGTCAGCTACTTGCCTTCTCATCTTTAAAAATGTGCATTCAAAATAGGCTTAAAGGAATTGTTATTTCTAAGTTGGGAGGGTTTTTTACTTGTATTTATTTATTTTTCTGAAGTGTTCATGAATTTCAGCACACTGGCAAAATTTGTCTGAAGAATGCATACAAGAAGAAGGAAATGGTGATTCTTACGGAGCAGCTTGTAGCCCACCTGAACTTGGTGAAGTTTCATGGGGGTAAAGAAGTCACTTCTCTAGCCTGAATGCTTTCTCCCTGCTGAGTTTCAAATGTCTGCTGCAAATAATGAAAATGTCAGACTTTATAAGAAAGTTTGCAAGGAACATTGACAAAATTCCACTTACAAAACATACTATAATTTCCTGGGAGGGAACTGTCCAACAGAAGCTAATGTTACTCTTAASTTGTATTTTACAGTTCTGTCAAGTCATCATTAATTCAACTTTTCGGTTTCCTTGCATTTTAAGATCCGATTACTAGAGAGATGTCTTTACCCGAATATAAGGTGCAAATGAGACCATATGCCGAAGTCAATAGTACAGATTTTATTTAACAGTAAATGTGAGAGAGAGACAGAGAGAAAGAAATAGGAAAGGGGGAGAAGGGTTGGAGGGGAGAAAGAGAGTAAGAGAGAGACAGAAAGATAGTCACCACCTTGTAGATCCAGAAGGCATGGTGTTGCGCCTCTTCTGGTCTCTTTGGTGGAGGGGGTCCCACTAAAGAAAGTTCAATGGATATACATTCAGGTATGCGTGGGAACGCCCAAGCACCTCCCCCGTGGTGGAGGGGAGAGTTTTACACTTTTTACAGCACTGCGCATCTGTTGCAACACTGAATGACGTGCAGTTCCCTGGTGGAAGGCCTCAGAAATGAGTCTGTGGACTATGGCCTCCCCCCGCCAGACCCGGGGAGAGCTGATTTTCAGGACAGCTGCTGGGTTTGGCTTTCCTTGTGGATACATTCTTCTCTCAAATCCTTGTATACTTCTTAGACCTGATTTAACTGAACAATAGTAACACCTTTATCTTATCTCAAATTCCCATCTGGCGGCTTAACTCACAGTCCGAATTCCGGAATCCAGGAGGCATATTTGGGGGTAGGGGGGACAGGTGGGGGGTGGGCTTGGTTAGTGGCAGATGAGCAGTTGCTTCTTTATACAGTTTGCTATAGTGGCCAAAGTCCTTAAGTGATCTTAACAGCGTTTAAGGCAATTGTGATTTTTAAGTCTCTTACACTGCATCTCACATTTAATTTATAGAATGTATATATATACATATACATACATATAATTTTAAGTCCTAAGCAAACTGCTAATCTTGTGGTATGTGCTTTCTGTAAGGCCACTTTGCTCTTCTCTGTCAGTGTTGTAGCCATGTGCTCAGAGCTCCCACTTCTTCCTGAAGAGGCTTTGCCCCAGAATGGCCTCACCATGTAGCGTGCAGCATGTCATYGCTCCATGTGGGATGCATAACCCTGTCACACTGAGATGACTGCAGAAAGGGAGGAAAAAGTATYGGGAACCTCCACGCAGGTGATCTAGGGAGACTATGTCATCAGGCACCTCTTGCTGAGGGAGGTTTGCAGTGGGGAGAGGAAAGCAGTCCATTAGCTTTAGCAACTTTGCAAGCAAGTCTGTGGAAGAAAAAGCAAGCATCACAGCCCTGGGGTCTGCTTGGGAAAAGGGAAGCAGCAGAGGTCTCTTCTGGGGTCACACACCCCCACATYATCTCTACTAAAAGAGATTAGCTGCAAGGTCCATCAAAAAAAATGCTTTGATGGGAGCAGAGAGTCTCAGTCTCGCTGAATAGCTGTTTGACAGAGATTGCCATTAAAGAGTGAATGGTGATCAACAGTGTCAGGGTGTGTCCTACAGCCAAGTGTCCCTGCTGCAGCTTCTAAATGTTTCCAAACTTACTGATCTTAGACCATCCTCAAGGTAGGGTAGCAGAGAGCATGACGACTCCGGTCACCAAGTATGAATGAAAAAACCCAGTTTCTCAAACATACGATAGGGCTGCTTCACACCACAAAGCGATAGCAGTGATCTTAACACCCTGCAGTTTTAAGAAGTGACAAAGCTACATGACTGGTCTGACTAGAATATTTTACCCCAGGGAGAGAAGTATCTTAAATCCCATATTCCTGCAAAGTACACATCACCTCTTGATCTGGTATTAAAGATTTSAGGCTATCCTGTGCCTTTACTTTTCTAGGTGAAAGGCATTTTATTGATTTAAAAAAACAAATGTATTTTCCATTTTAAGATTATTTGGTTCCACCATCTCTCAACTCCTTTATATTAGTGTGAACCAGGAGTAACTCAYAATTAATAATATTATTCCAAACGTATATCATATCTAAATGACACCTATTCTAGTCATGCATTTCAGAATTCTTAGTGCAACTGCTACACAAACTAATTTTTGGTTAACTATACGCAATTTTGATTAATTAATTAAACATTAATCTGTTAAAGACCATTTTCAGATTTTATGTTCATGTTTTACTCAAGTAACTTCCATTAAAATGGAGTAAGTAACCCCTTCACAGCTCTTTCCTATTTGTCTCTAAGCCTATTCAAAATATGAAGCTAAGGATGTCTGATTAGACCAAGAAGTACATCCTCATTACAARGGGCTTAATGCAAAACACACTTGTATTTTGCCACATTAGCAGATAGGTTAAAAATTATATTTACGGACTGAACCAAATCCTCTTGACCTAATGTAGTTTATTTCTCTGAAGTCAGGGGTCTTTATTGGTGTCTGCTAATCTCTCCCAGGAGAAGGACATATATTATCTTAGCACTAGTGGAAGAATGCTTAGTCAACTTGATGGGAACAGCAAGTGCACCTCATAAAGCAGTCTGCAGTCTACAGAAGCATACCAGGGACATGGACAGGCAGAAGACGGCCGGGTCTTCACAGACAGACACACATCACTTCTGTCCCATGGTATGCTAGCTGTACACAGGATAGGCAGCTGGCATGCAACATGCATACGGCACATTGCTCTGGCTCTTCCCCCAGCAGTTCCTTTTGTAGGGACACAGTCCAGCCTTCACTCGAGAGTCCCAATTCTGAGTAGCCTGAAACTCACTGAGGCTGGCAGACTAGGATCCCTGCCCAAGGTATCATCCTCTTTTGACTATTTTTGTAAAACAATATAATTTAAATAAATAAATAAAACAGAAAACCCCAAACAAAACCCAAACCAACAAACCAAACAGACAAAAAATCAAAAGGACACACAAAACACCTGCCAAACAGGTATTTCCACCTCCTCCTGAGTATTAAACTCAGCAGGAGTCACTGTTTTCTACACTCTTACACATGTACTTGCTCCTTGTGGTCTGACTCTGCAATTTAGGATAGACACTAGACATACATTTTCCCTCAGTCTCGCTCCCAAGGCAGCAACTACCCTGGTGTTTGGGCTGTGCATGTGGGTGCTATGGCAGGAAGGCAAACTCATGTCCAGGTCACAAGCGTGGAAGAGGGAGTTTGGCATCACCTTATTGTCACTGTGGCTCCATTGCAGTGACATCTAGCATATACATTAGAAAGATGAGGAAAAAAAAGAAAAGAAAAAGGTGTATCTATCTTCTTCTCAACAGTTTCGTGCTGCCCAAAAGGTCCCATTGCTCCTGGTGAATGACCAAGACCACCACACTTCGGAATGTTCCTGAGTTCCTTATTTTGGTGCAGTTTTCTTGTTACAGCAAAATGGGGAGGTATGGGCCAGTTAGGAGAGGGTTGGAGAGGATAATTAAAAATCTAAAAAAAAAACCTAAAAAAAAAAAATAAAAGAGAGAAAGAGAGAGCAAGAGAAAGGAAAAGAGTAGAGACATTCCCTGGGGCTCTGATGACAGCATATTGAACTTACTTGAAGGACTTTCGTTGAATGCAGCACAGTGTGGGTCAGTCCCCCTCATGCACCGTGGAGGTTCTGCAGTCCTTGGAACTCAGTATTATTTCAGTGAATTTACTAATGACTCGGTATTATTTAAATGAATCTATAAATGTTTGGTTGTGTTAAATGTATTATAATAATATTGCATTTGAAATAAACTCACTTTTAATTCAAGACTGTCTGGGTATAGGAAAAATTTGCAATATGCATTCAGTAACGTATTTGGTGCTGTGCAACCATTCTATAGAGTGCATTTAACTGTATTTTGTGTATTATTCTTAACATGCATTCACAGTAGACAGCAAAGCAGCAGTTATTGGGTATGCTGTGAATGCATATTAACAGCAGTACATATTTGCATATCATGGATCCATAATACAAAATGCGTAGTAAAATCCTTATGAAAAGTTATTATGCATGCACAGTAGAGGCTTTTTAAACCTTGATATCTCAGCTATTTTGTTTCTCCACTATTTATTTGAAAATATTAAAAAGGTCAAATGATGGATTAGAAATCTGCAAAAATGTAATGTTACTCCTACTGAGGGAATACATCAATACAAAATAATGAATTTTTTGTTTTAGTAGCAGTATAAAAGTCATTCAGAAATGCATTTGAGTTGTTTAAAAAAAATAACCACCTACTTCAACAATGAAAAAGGATGGAGAAAATATTTTCGTACACGTGTATTTTGGAGGCTGGGCGATATGACTGAAAATTTTGTTGGTCCTTCCCTTAACATAGGACTACTACGTTGTTAACCTTTCCTTCAATTTCTCTTAGTATTTTTAGTATGTATTGAAACAATGTTTGGTTACTCAGGACATTTAATTTTTATATTATCATGCATTGTACAATACTCTGAATATGCAAAATCCTTGAAAATGTTGACAACCCTTAGGACCCTTCACAATATAAATCTTAATACATAAATTCCTATTGAGGATAATGGGATTCTATCCTCTCCTTTGTTAAACAGATTGTAATATTTGCAATAAAAATGAAGCGAATGCTATGAATAGTGCAGCACTCACTCTTTTTGAACAGTTTCCCCTTAAGTTTTAACATCTTTGTCACCTCAAATACATTTTTCTTAAAAAATAAAAAGTAAAAAAAAAAAGGCTTGAGCTCTGTAAAGAATAAGTGACCTGAATGTCTTCTTTAAAAAAACCCAAAAAACAAAAACCCACAAACTTTGGGGTGAGGTTTTTTTTAATGAAAGGCTCTAAAATCATTGAGTACATATATATAGATGTACAAAACACAGTCTCCCCACACCGGTGTTGTTCTGTGCTGCTGCCTTATTTTTTGTTCCCATCTCTAATCAAAAAAATGCCCAAACATATTTAAATGAAACTTTGTGAAAAAAAAAATAATTGGATCAGGGCTGAGAACATTAATGCCAAGCTTGGGCCCAATGTGAATTAAAGCAGATGAATTATAAACCCTTCAAAAGCAGGATTTATAATGGAAACGCTGACATGGACCCGTAACAATAGCAGCTCTGCCAAGGATTATTTTAATACTAAAAGCATACTCAGTCACTCACTATTTTAAAATAGAGATTAGTTAGTCACAAAAAAAGCAGTGATACACAATAATAATGAAACTAAACTTAAAAAAAAATGTTTCTAAGATGATACATCATTCCCCCTGTAACTCTCTTGATATTGCTTATATATGACATGTCACTCCTTAAATTAAAAAAAAAAAAACACTAACCCCTAACACGTGAAGGTGGAGTTTCCCATAACCTCCACGGCAAGGCTGAGCTGAGAGTCTTTGTCAGCTTCATTTAACAGTGTTTTGCCTGTGGAAAGAGACAAAAGGGTTAAAGGAGGAAGAGCAGGGAGTACAGGAGAGGCAGCTGACAGGAGAAACAAGGGCATGAAGAAGGAAACAGCTAGGGATGAAAACAGAAGAGCAGGGGGAGATTTTTAGGAGGTTTCCAAATGGAATAACTCAGTTTTTAAAGAGATATTGGGGAAACATTCACAAAAAGGCCAGGCAGACACAGAAAATGTGGCAGGGGGCAAATCCTTCGAGCATCCAAAGTTACACTTGTGAACAGGCACACTGCAACGTGCCAGAGCAGGTCAGGGACCAGTGAGCCCTGCCCCATGCTTTGGAAAAAAAGGCATCATTTATTAAATCTTCATGCTGTATGTCCAGTTTTCCACAAATGCCTCTTTTATTTTGCAATGTCAAAAACCACCAAGCGATGTGAGACGAGGATTTCTTACAGATGGTGCGAGGTTTGTTCCTATTATGCTGTGCTCTGGGGCAACAAGCTGTGGTCAAAAAAACCCCACACTCCAAAAATCACTCCCAGCAACATCACATAAAAACTACTTTTTGTGACCGTGCTATGCGTAATAGCACCAGCATTACTTCCCCATTTCTGCCTTCTTCTCCTTGCCTTTTCTTTTTTGTCCCTGGGTACCAGGTGCACTGGAGGGACTCGGATCAATACAAGACAGCATTTCTCATATAAACAATACCATATTAACAACCACAGGGCAGCTGTACCTGTAGGCAGGGATAGTACCAAATGTTGGCATGTGTACCCATGCAGCTAGACTGCTAAAAAGAAGCAACTACAGTAGAAATGCACCTACTGTATGTGAAATGCTGGTGCAGAATTTTTTTCTTTTCTTTTTTTTTTTTCTATCAGTCTAACCTTCTGTGTTGATACATGAATGCTGGTACCCACTTAGAGGGATGCCAGATGATCAGTGCAGAATGAAGGTCCCAGGAGAAAGGCTCACGTGGTTTTCTCTGCCCCGTGACGTCACTAGCAGATGGCATGGGTACCAGCTCTGGCAGTTGGCATCAATGTCACTTTTTAGAGATCAATGAGATAGTGCAGATATACACAGATCTAGACTCCAGGAGACGATGCGACATTCAGACTGAAAAGATTTGGAAGGCAAAAAATGAAAACTGATTGTTGAATGAAATAAAAAGCTAAGGTAATACAAATAAAGATATATTTCAGTTGGTGTTGGGTGTGCATGCAAGTGTTTAAAGATACAGTATCATTGTCTTGTATTTTATGTATGCTGTTTACTGTCTAATAACTCCTCCTAACATTTTATTCTTCTGATGCAATTACAAACTTTCATTGCTTTTATGTAATATTGCAAGTGTGTAGACAATACTGATAGAGTTAGTCTTTGACTGGGGTTTTTGTTTAGTTTTGTTCTATTTAAATAAGTCCCTGCATTTGCTTTGCTTGTCTCTTTGAAGACTATGGGATACAAGCTTTTGCTGCTCCCAAACTGCAAACAAAAGCAAAGTAATTGGGAAAAGGAAATTATTTTTCCATTCCAGGCTGGATTCTGAGCACACGTGCAGGATTACAGTCAGAATCTACAGACATCTCCTGTCAGCTAAGAGCTGGAGGAAGACATCTGAGCCTCGCAGAACATAAACACTGCTATAGCGTGCAGTGAATTTTTCAACTCCCCCCCCCCTCAATTGATGGGGAAGAAAAAAAAAAGGAGRAAAGAACAAGAAAAAAGGCAAATAAGTTGATTCTAACTAAACAGATAATATAAATTAGAATTTTTGCTTGAAAAAGGGGAAAAAAAGGTAGGGGGATTTTATTTTCTAACTCTAATCTGAATACGTTTAAGGTTAAATAATTCTGATTTTTGTCTTAATATGAAATAAGTAATATGTGATTTTAATACAAATAATTTTAAAAAATGTTTTGTTTTGAATTATATTATTGGCTGAGTGATCTGGGGGGGATGTTCCATTATTTTTTTATTTCTCAGCCACTCTAACTTACTAGAGTTTAATATCTTGATCCATAAAGGAAGAAATGTGAAGGGGAAAAAACCCACAACTTTGAGATATAAGTCAAAAAGTGATTTAAAAATATTTACCATCAGGTAATAGAGATACGGCACTTTTCAATTTTAAGACTGCACTCGCTCTCCCCATTTTTCCACCCAGGGGAATTTGGATTAATGAAATTTCTGTATTGCTTTATCACATTTTGCATTTCTTTGAATTCCATGATGTTGAGAGTTTGAAGGGTTTGTTTAAAAATAAAGTAAATGAGCAGGGAGCTAATTGTATATTTAAAATATTGATTTCGTCTATATTTACTTGTGAGAAATGTGGCTTTTTAGTTGAAGGGTCAAATGTTTCAAGTGATTTTAGAATTCTTAACAGCCATTATTTTTTAAAAAGTGGGCATTTGCAACTGGCATTTTATTAAAAAATATAGATAGAGCGTTTACACATACACACACACACACTCATTTACAGAGAGCGTACACACAGACACAAGAAAGGTGCATGAGGCTGTCTGTGTGAGTCGGGAAACTTTAAAAATGGAAATATTTAAACATTGTGCTGGCATTCTTTCAGGTAACTTAAGATTATAGAACCATGTTAACACTACCATTTGATGAGTCTGTTGTAATGCCAGAATCCCAGATGTGTAGAAAGTTTTCCAGAGAAAGTGATGACCAAAAGCAAATGAAGAACCCAGAGAGCTTTTCAAAGCAGATCATCCTCCGAGGAAAGAATATTAAAAGATCTCCTGGAGAAGATACAGAAAAAGAAGAGGAGGAGGAAGAGAGAGAAGAGGAGGATGAGAATGGCTTGCCAAGGCGAAGGGGCCTTCGGAAAAAAAAGACAAGCAAGATAAGGATGGAAAGGATTAAATTCAGGCGTCAAGAAGCCAATGCTAGAGAGAGGAACCGTATGCACGGCCTTAACGACGCCCTGGACAATTTAAGGAAAGTGGTCCCTTGTTATTCTAAAACACAAAAACTCTCCAAAATAGAAACTTTAAGACTAGCCAAGAACTATATTTGGGCTCTCTCTGAAATCCTGCGAATTGGTAAGAGACCTGACCTGCTCACCTTTGTCCAAAACTTGTGCAAGGGTCTGTCCCAGCCAACTACAAACTTGGTGGCAGGATGCCTGCAGCTGAATGCCAGAAGTTTCCTAATGGGCCAGGCAGGTGAAGGCACCCATCATACCCGCACACCCTACTCCACCTTCTATCCCCCCTACCACAGCCCAGAGCTCGGCACCCCCCCAGGGCATGGGACTCTCGACAACTCCAAGTCCATGAAACCATACAATTACTGCAGCGCTTATGAGTCCTTCTATGAAAGCACTTCCCCTGAGTGCACCAGCCCACAGTTTGAAGGTCCCTTAAGTCCTCCCCCAATTAACTATAATGGGATATTTTCCCTGAAGCAAGAAGAAAGCTTGGACTATGGCAAAAATTACAATTACGGCATGCATTACTGTGCAGTGCCACCCAGGGGTCCCCTTGGGCAGAGCTCGATGTTCAGGTTGCCTACAGAGAGTCACTTCCCTTATGACTTACATCTGCGCAGCCAATCTCTCACCATGCAAGATGAATTGAATGCAGTTTTTCATAATTAATGAGGAAAATGAAAATAAACAGTGGTCATTCACCTCCCCATCTAATTAAGAGCAAGCAGATGCTTGGGCACTGCGTAATTGGCACAATTCTATTTTACATGTTTACTAGTTCCTAAAGTGTGTTTCAACTATTGTGGGGATTTTTTATGTATTAACAAACCCTTTTTCTGATATTTTTTTTTTGTCTGTAATCACTGTGAGAATATGTTTCCTCCCAGAGGTTTTCTTCCTCCTTTTTAGCTTTTTATTTCTCTATTTGTTTGATTTGCTGAGCAGTGTGTCTGAACAATATTGCTGAAATAAAAGCAATGTGTAAAGTCAATGTCTATTTTGATTGTACAGTAATTATACAAATGCATGTTATTGCAATCAGATTAATAAAAATGATGTATTTATAATTGGTAGAAAATATATATTATGTATTCAAGGAGAACTGCATTAAAAATATTAAGAACTTTAAAGTAATTATCCAGAACTGAKATGGGCTTGCAATATGCAGAAGTGAGAGTGCAGCAATATTGAAAGCTATGCAAAAAAAAAAAAGGCAAACAAACAAAAAAAACAAAACAGTTTTTGGGTTGTTGGTTTTTGGTAAGCTAAGGAAAAACAGTGATTGTCATTGACATTATTCAGCCTGACTTTAGAGTGTTGCTGACAGGGGCCACACGGTCGTATTTAGAAGATGTTGTCAAAAATTTGCCTCAGTTATTCTGACCATATATGATCAGCACTTTTTTTTGTATTATTCTGACTTCAGATGTAAAGGTTTGTTATAAAAATGTATAACTGTGGTTTCTCACTACGTACTTCAAATACAATTAAACATAGATGTTTCCACTTTTAAAATACATCTATTAGCTGTGATACTGTATTTTGTCTGATACTTATTATTTCACAGTATACAGCTGCCTTTGGTCTTGCCGACACAGCTTTCTTCCCAGGACTCCCATAATGCTCAGGTCTGGGGATGGAAGTCATGAATGATCAGGGTGAACCTCATGCTATTTTCAGAAGGATGTACTAGCGATGCAGCAGATTCAAAATATCGCACAAACAGCTGTGTGCTAAATGAAACACAGTTTATAGGAAGAAGGTAACTTTATATCTCAATCAAATTCCACATTTCATATGGGAAAGGGCCCTGAGCTGACAGACAGGACACTAGCTGCTCTTCCAGCTCTGGCTCATGGGGTAGTGGCAGGAGCGTGAGAACGATAAGAACTTCAGAGAAAAGGGCTTCCTGGACTTTGCTAAACTTAGTCTTGACTGAAAAACAGCACCAGTAAACTGCAGTTGTGTCTGCAACCCACATTAGCTCAGCAGCTACAGGGGTCTGCATGGTCCCTCACACCTTAAAAGAGTTGAGCTTAGCTGAGCCTCAGTGGTTTTCTAACCAGCTGGAACTATTTATCTATAAGCTCCCGAGTGATAAAATGAATGAACAGTTGATCTAAAAGCCAACAGTTTTTAAACCTCTGAATGAGCAAGACCTCTTTACCAGGATTGATAAATAGCAGATATCCACACAATCAAAAGTACTCTGCTCTGCATGAGAAGGGAACACTTTTTTAAAAGCTGTGTAAAAAGTGCAAATTCCACATGCAAGTTGGAGACCCCTGGCTGAATCACAGTCTGGGTCACAGTTTTGTTAATGACATATCAATCTCAGAGGCTGACTTGAGTACACACCTGGACAAAGAGGGGGTGGGCCAATTTTTCCTAATAATTTGCCTAATGTCACAAGCAAGACTTGTTGTAAACAGTCTGCCCTGTCAAGCTCCTTCAGGACAACAACAGCCCGATATTCATCTCTTCTAAGTAAGACCAGGCTGCCCCCAATGGAGAAGGGTAACAACTCCCAAAGTTTGTATTAATGTCTAAATGCTTTCAAGTTTGCAGAGGGAGAGGGACAACCACAGGATTTTGCTAGACCAGCATCCTCTCTAGGCACAAGTATAAAACCAAAATGGAGTCTTTTGGAGCAGAGTCTTGGGCCACAGTTCAGGGGGTTTGGCTCAGGATTATCTCATGTGTCCTCAGGGTCAGGAAGCATGGAAGGTGCAGGCAGCCATTTTATGTCTTGGATGAAAGGTGATGGTGATGACTGTCAACTCAAAAGCATCCCTGGATGTTTTGCATTGAATATAGCAGGAGTTTGGGAAAAGAGAAGACTCTAAAATAGGTTGCATTTGCTGTTATTCAGAATTAGCTGATGTTCAGCAAAGCATAGAAAGGTGATGGGAGAGAGAAGAGGAAGGAGCCAGTCAATGAGGCAAAAGCCCGCAATCTTGGACACAGATTCACGCACACTGAGAAGTAATAATAATAATATATGACAAGGAGCTGTAGGCAAGAGGGCCCAGGAACAGGGGATCATTTGCAGGGGGGAAGACGGCCCCTACTAGGCAGTGGCAGCAAACTTATCTAACCAACTTTACTAAAAGAAGCCCCTTCTAGTAGGCTGAAAGTTCACCAAGTACTTCAGAGCAGCCTTGCTGCGCTGGGGGAGGGTGTTTGCCAGTTGAGAGTGGTGTGAGGAGGCAGCTGTRAAGTCCGGCACCAAGGAAAGGAAATGCCTGCTGCAATACATTCAGCACGCACCCAAGGGGCATTCATTCTTCAGGCTCTGCGATCTGAGGGCCTCCAACTCTGTGGCCCTATATTAACTCAATAACTCATGGGCCAGTTCCCATTTCTCCTTCTGACAGCAGAGGCAAAGGAAAAGGGGAAAAAAATCCCTGCCAGTTTGGATCTTATGTGCTCACTCCACGACAGATGGGGAGGCAGTTTGCAGCCAGATTCCCCCTCTGGTAGCTCAAGGCAAGCACCACGCTTGCTCAGGGCATTGCAAGTTGGAAAGTCACTCCACAATAAATAATGGAACAAGTAATAGGAAAATATTGAGATGGCATAAAAACCCTTCAACATTTCCTTTCTAGGAGGGTATGGATTATTTAGACATACGGAGGTAGGGAATTCCCTTGAGAGCAGGCTCTCTTGCATTCTCTTTCACGCACACAACAAACAGTTCTCTGCTCCTTCACTGGCCAGTCACAGAATATAAGGTGCTCCAAGCTCTGACATGATTTATAAAAGCCTCTGAAGTTGCTCTATTTTAGGGAACAAATCTGAGTGCTAATAAAGTTCTGGTCCTTTAAAATCACAGGAATAAAAGCCAGTGGGTTTCTTTACTCATTATCTCCACTTTTTGAGGTTTGTCTCCTTTCAACCCCTTTTATACAGCAAAACAAAACTGCTCATTTCTGTATGTGTTGTTCTCATCTTAACTGCCTTCAATTTCTTGAGGATAGAATTATGTAAAAGACCAACTGCTCCAGAAAAATTAAGTGAGAAATTTCTATTGTTCCCTGTCCTCTAGCACAAAAATAATGAAACCTTCTGTCAGTTTTAGAGATGGGAACCCCAAAGCTGGCAGAAGAAGAGCTATTTCATATGTGGCTTTGTTACACAGTGGAACACTTTGCTATTTATTATTTCCCAGAGTAACATTTTAGTGTGATTTTTAAAAATCACTGTGTGTTTTTATGGTATCAGAAACACACTAATTACTTAAGAATGGCTGTACTAGTTCAGATTAATCATCCATCTGACCTAATATTCCTTTTTCAATATGAGGGCATAAAAAGGTTGTCCAAATATGTCAGAAGAGGGCAAGTAAAATATAACTTTTTTTTACTATTAAAAATGCTGGAAAATAAACTAAATATAATGTTCCAGTCTTGTCAAAGACAGGGACGTGCCTGAATTGGAAAAAGGTCCTGGAGGCATAACAGTGTACTGTAATGTTAGCACCCTTTCCTCTGCAACACTGGGCTTACCAGTAATCACTGAGTAGGATACACTGGGTAGTACCAGGCTGTACCTCTGAACTCCAGCCCAAGAAAAACCTCATCAGGAGTACAATTTAAAACCAGTGGCCCAAGCCTCAGTCCTATAAAGCCCAATGCAGCCACAAAGAGAGAGGGAGGGGCAGCTCAGTGGAGATCTCAAACCTTCTCTGAATTGCAGTAGGAATACAATTGTTTTAAGACACATCCTGACTATTCTCCCTTTGGGACTGTCTGCATTCTTTCACTTCATAGCTATTTCTACAAAGATTTWAAAAATGTATGGAGACTGCACAAGCACAAATATGATGAGAATTTTTTTTCTATATTAGCAATTCCCTCTCCCATTTTTACTCCTACTTTATTCTTCTTTCTCTGCCTTGCCTATAGGGCTCTCAAATGGCAGAAAATTAAGTGAAATGCCATCAATAAAGATGAATGAAATCCCAGTGTAATACGTGGCAGAATCTTTCCTTGAAAAAGCAAAAAGTATTTGTCTAAACTAAAAAGTATTTACATGTTTTTGTTTATCAGATTGTGAATTTAGCTTAACTGAAAGCCTGTCATTATGTTTTATGGTCCCAAGGTCAAAGAAGGTTTAATCCTGGTACCAAAATCTTGCAGCCTTTGATGCACAAGTAGCAGCGACAGTGCTGCTTTAGGCTGAATTGTCAGGGAAGCAGCTTCCCTTACAAAATTTTAGCAATTTTCAAATTAAGAAGAAACAAACGAAAAACTAACCCTCAGTGATCTGGCTGTGGGTCTGACCCAGAGCTGAACCATGGCAGCAGGTTTTGATTTTGCTCTGGAGAGACACAGATCAGCGTGGTGAACAGCTGGCACTGTGCCACTGCAGAATCTCAAGGGCAGACCTGTCGTATCTCACCGATACAAATCTAACTACCATACACAGGGCTGCCATGCAGAATCATACTCCCAAGCCTTCTTCACCACACAATTAGACCTGAGCAAGTCATCTCACAAAATTCTTCTATGCTATGCCAAAAGGATGGCCTATTTTCCTGCAGTTTTTCCCCTCATCTCAGAGGATGTGCAAGAATGAGCTAGGAAAAGGGAAAGGAAAGCCACATTTGCGAGGAAAAAAGCTCTAGGGGAAAAAAGTTTCTTCTATTTTTTTTTTCTTTTTTTTTTTTTTTGTAATGCCTACAGTGTGGAGTCCCTATGACTTACAGTTGGCTTTGAATTGGCGACAGCCACAATGGTTGTCACAGACTTGTAAAGAGATTTCCTCCCTGAAACACCATTCTCTCTTGACTGTTTCCTTGTCACTTGCTCCTTAGACTTACATATTTATCCCTGCAACTGCATTATTTGCATTATTTAATTCTATTCTTGCATGATGTAATTCTACACCGTGTATGTAGAATATGTCTATAGCTGAAAATATGGACTACTTCAGGAGGTTAAAAAAAATTGCTGAAAAAAAGTAACATTTATGATTGTTCATTTTTCTAGGATATTCAGTGTATTCTCATCCTCATCCCAGTCTTGTAAACATTGTACTTTCTGATACTCTGTGGGTCTTTTTGCATTTCTGTAGWACATTGCTAAGCAGGTCTGAGGGTTTTTCGCCTCTTAGTGTTTTGGGTTTTTTAATCAGAATTGACTAGCATGTGAAATGGCATTTTTCAAACTGATAACATTTCCTGGTCTATAAGTATACCCACACATAAAAGGTTATAAATTCTGAAGTGCTTGGACATTCTGTTTGCAAATGCAAATTCTAATAATCAGCTGAATTGGAGGTTCTTGTGCAGATAGAGAATACAGTCTAAACCACATATAATAACATATATTTTGTACTCTTGAAAGCAGGACCCAGTTAGGACTTCGGTCCATTCTTTTTCTGTTGGAATTCAGCAGATACCAGATTGGAGTCTAAATCACATGGGAAGATACATGTAGCCTTATCCACAATGTTATTTATTTACAGACACATGAGCAGATGCACAATGCTTAGATGCAACAGAAATGATATTTCTGTTGGGCAGACAGCTTGCAAGCAAAGAGACTCTGACAGGAACTTCCTCAGAATCCAGGGAGAGGTCCACATGAATGCTAGTGGATATTTGCCCTGCACCAGGAGAAGCACTTGTAGGAAAGAAATGCCTTGTCTAGACATTGAGAGCACAATAAGCAGGACTCTTGCTGATTTCAATAATTAAGCAGTTGAGATTGCATTCCCAAATTCTGAGGGAGAGTTCATGTCAAGCCACGATGAAAAGCATTTTGTTTCTGGATTTACAAGGAGAGCTGTTCTTGTGCTTGCCATCTTTGTCTTGATAACAATTTAATTTTTTAACTTTTAAATTTTCCAATTTACTTTAGAAAAGTAAATATTTTCCCCACAATAGATATAATAACCGTTTTGGTTCATGTCACACCCATCAGTTTACATATAGAGGCACACCTACACCCATTGGGACAAAAATTTTGCAGGTTTCCATCAGAAAGCAGGGAAAATCATTTGAATGCAGGTAGCTATACTAATTTTGATGCCAAAATGGCAGAAAATTTATGAGTGTGGTAAGACAGTATGTGAATAGCCAGTCAATATGTCCAGCCACAAGTTCCCAGGTGTTTAGATACACAAATTTTCAACCCATGGATTCAAATTTGTCATAACCATCATGTTCCCACATCTCCTAAATTTCATATATTCTTATCCTTACTACACTTTCAGTTTTTCCCTTATTTAAAAAAATAATAGAAGTTTAGCCAAAAGGATAAACCTGTACCTGTGCCTCATCTCACATTCTGATGATAGGAGAGATAACTAAGCCCAGAAATCAGAATGACAAATATTGCAGCCACAGAAACCTAGCCCCAACATAAGAAGTGGTGCAGGATGTGAATAGATGCCACCAGAAGTATGAAGACAGCTTTCCTAGTGGATAAAGTAATTCAGTGCAAGATGCACCACAGCACCCAGCAGAAACACAGGTGAGGAAGTACCTGACTTCTGCGAGGAAAAAACAACTTCACGTTCAAAAAATATTCAGCTAATTACCTTCTCAGAGATAGGCACGTTATACRTGATCTGGGGTGCCAGTCTGCTTTGCCTGGACAATAAATATGTCCCGAATACAACTCTGTCTATTCCCATTTTGAATGAGGTGGTTGCTTGGCACAGCAGGTCATCTACCCCATAACAGTTACTTCAGCCTTCATGCTGGATTAACAGCTACTTCAAACAGCTGAGTCTGCCAAGGATGCCCTAGAGGAGATTATGCTGCTGTACCAGACATCCACATCTTACTTAATCACAGGTTCCCTGTACCCTCGGGTACTCACACAGATGTCAGCACATTCTGTAACATGGTGACTCTGCCATGAGTAATGGTCTCTACCACAGGCACAGCCTTGTGGGAAAGCTCTTCAGTGGTTCATTTAAGATATGCCTAGTGGCCTCCACGAGATATTAACAGTACATGCTGCCTGAGTGCAATATCTCACTGATACTGTGGTCATATTCCCTGAACTCTTATTGCTATTCGTTTGCTGGGATGTGTCCTCCCTTCAAATGTAGCATTCTTCTGTGCAAAAACAACACTACAGAATTAGTTTTAATACATTAAATATGTTATTAATGAACCGAGGCATAAGAGAAGATATTTTATATGGGACCACACACATTTCTAGCAGTCCCAGACTACAAGCATACACTGACTAACAACCCATGCCTTCTTAAAGTCACCAACAAGTTGTCTGGGAAGAAACTTCTCCTGCAAAAAGGATAAGTTATTGGAAGGAATGACTGCACACAAGGAGGGATAATCCCTGTGCTCAGATATCCTAGATCAGGGTCATACCTACCTCTTCTCTCCTGCAGGCCAGTATGTGTGAAGGTAGCAGTAGACAATACAGAGTCTTTGCTTGGTTTGTCCATTTCATCTGTGATTTACCCCAGTTTCTGCATTACATATAGGTAATCTGGTCTCCAGTTCACTCAATCGCTATGTGACAATTTACTTTTAAATATATAGAGAATTACAAAATAAACTCAGTCTCAAATTATAATCTAGCATTTATTCTTTTTTAGGAAAAAATCTTCAGACTTTTTTTTTAAATGTATTTAAATCTTACCAGTGAACATGATGCTGGTTATTAAAGACTAATTCGGGATAAATTAGCTTGCAGCTACAAAATTAATATAATTCATTTATTACTTGCAGCCACAAATCAAAACGTTGTTAGCACTGCTGCATGCGGTTTAATATGCACAGTAAGTTTCCATATGGCTTCAATTTTAGGTTCCCTGGTCACTACAGAGGCTCATTTGCAGAATGGTCTGTAGGCACATGAAGTCAGGTTGTGCTTACAGGCAGAAAAGCTGGTCAAGATGGTTCCTACAGAGGCACAACAGTCCAAAAAGGTCCCAAGCTACTAAGACCATTTGGGAATATCATATCCTGCCTAAGACCGAGGAATGTCTGCATGCATTCATAGAATTACAGATATAACAGGTACAATATACAGATATAATATTAAGTGCTTATAAAAAAGGCATCCATAGTCAGACTGCTATTACATGTTCAGCCTCCTAACCATGACAGCTTGTTTTTTAAAGCACTGGGCATCCTATACGTCTTTTAGAGACAACAGTACCAAAATATAATATGTTACAACATCAACTTTACAAAGCTTAAAAAAAGTCTACAAAACTTAAAAAAAACTGAAAAGCCTAAAATTAGACGAGGACTTACAGATTAGCTTGAAGTGAGCTACTGCTGAGTTTTTGCATAATGTACCTAGAGTTGTGCATGCACTGTGATTAGCTTGAACACATCAACTAGATAAAGTCAATATGTTGCACATACATTTCATTCTCCGTAATCTTGTTGCAGAACCTCGTCATGTCTGAATGAGCAATAGTGCTTGTTTTCAAAGTTGTCTCTGTTACCTGCTTCAACCACACCAAACTCCAGCAACACCAAGCTCATTGTTACTTAAGAAAGCCTGCTGATAAGCGATTACAGTGGATTTCTGTCCCTAGATTCAAGTCTGATTGATGGATTACCTGACTGAGAGCAAGAGCAATAAAACAAGTCCTTTCCAAATAAGAGCAGGCCATGAACATCAGCAGCTGATGCCACAGCTCTATTCAGTAGGCCGCAAGACTGCACAGTTCACAATAACACTTATTCCTTCCCTCTTTCTCCTGTTGAAAAAACCCACTCAACGAAGCATATCTCATAACCAAAGCAAGATATTTCAAAGCATTTTTGCTTTGTTGGAAGATTTCTAATCAGCTTGGTTAATAAAATTGTCAGAGATTCCCAGTATGCTTTCTCTTTTTCTTCAAACTGGCACCAGCTGTGGCATGGTGATCAACACCAACAGCAAATTAGGCCAAAATCATAGGCACAGAATTGTCTTTTTTTCATTAATAGTACTTGCAACTGACACTTTTTTGATAAGCGTTTGATGAAGTTCAGCAGCTGTTTTGCTTTGGCACTATTTGGCTGTGCCTGGATTTCACTTATAGCTGGGAAACCACATCAAGTACAACTCCAGTTATATCCAAACTCAGAATAAGAGGGCACGGGGCTGGGGCAGAAAAAGAGTCTTTTACATCCTAAGACCATAGTGCATCAAGTAACAGACTAGAAGTATGTATCAAATGCATGAGCACAACCAGAATTAGGATGTCAGGCTTTTCAAATGTCCACTGAGCTACTCAAGAAGAATGAGAAAGAGGTTCTTGATGACAGTTGTTTACCAGAGACACCTTTGAGGCATTGTTAGCTGTTGGTGGTTCAGAGTGGTTGTTGTCATCACAGCCCCTCTCCTGGAAAATACCTGTGCCAGATGTCTCTTGGGCAGCAAAGGCATCTGCATACCATTGCATCCAGGCTAGCCAAAGATGAGGAAAAAACACCGGGGATCAAAGCACTAACAATGCTGAAGCCCTGATTCTGAAGGGGTTCAACAAAACAAGTCTCTGATCTAGGCTCTTCTAGGATTTCAGGTTATTTTGACTAATTTCTAACCTACACTTTTGGGACAACCCTAGACTAAATTACTGTGAAAGAAGTGAGACAGATGGAGGAAAGAAAATATAAGCAGGCAGCCTATTATAAGTTAAGTCTTACTCTTTCCAGCATTCTTGACATCAATAACCCCCGTCCACCAGAAGGGCATCGCTGTAAAACTGGGCTCAAAGATATATTTCACTGAGTTTACACAATGATTTCCTGAACTGGGAGGGAGCGGGGGAGTTGCCTTCTTTATTTTAGTACTGTCAACTGTTAGTACAGAGAGTCTCTCTCTGGTGTGTTATGTTCTCGTGAGCTGGCAGATCTTTTGGGAGTATAATGAGGTCTGTGCATGCACCTCCATTTCTAACAACTTACTCCTCAGATGCTCTCCTGATTTTCTTGAGGCGTAAGGACCAGTTGACTATGCAAATGAAATAAGAGAATGTAGAAAATGAGTTTGACACAAAGGGAGTTGCTGGCAAATGCCACCGCTTCCTCCGGGCATAATGGTAAGAGACAGCTGCTTCTGCCAGCCCAGAAGCAGTAGCTGAGGGGGTTAGCAAAACTCTTTTGAAAATCTTTAGTCTGATGAATTACTAGGCAAAGGCTGCCTATACTTACAAGGGAGGACCCCCAAACCAAGGGCTTCAAATCTTGCTCTGCTGTTCTCTTGCGCTGCTGTTATCATCCACTGTAAATGCACGCCAGTGATATCAGATGATTTTTGTAGCAGTTTGTGAGTTCATTGTCTGCAAGCCCTTCGTGGAGGAGGAGCAAGACAAGAAATGGGCTGTGAGAATGTGAGAAGCACTGTCCTCTGCAATTTCCAAAAGTGCAATTTTAAGAATACAGTTATCATTTTTGCAGCTAGATGTTACTTTTTGGATCAAACATTTTGATATTTGAACAACCTCAATGACTGTACAACAAATAATCACAAAAATATTAAATCACTGTACACAAAACTACGGTTTTATTTTAAATTTTCATTACAGAGTGACTCCCTTGAGTAATTATCATGGCAATCATAATTCTGATACATGTATTTTGTCAATCTGTCTAATAAATAGTAGCAGAGTACTGTAACTGAAATGCATACATAAATGTTTTAGGATTTAGTGATTCTTAAATTCTGTGGACATCGTTATAGTAACCAGTAAATACTGATACTTTTCTTTTACCTCTAAACGCATCTGTCACTTGGAAATCTGTCACAATGCTTAGAGTACCACTTTGTGGGAAAAAAACCACAAATGTTTATTGGTAGTATTAAAGGAAATGCTTGATGTTTTTTAGCTCTGAGCAGAATAGCTGTCTGGAGTGCCACACATTATGATCAGCACACAAATACAGAATAAAATCATTCCACAGGGGAAGATCTTCATTTCAAACAAGGGAGAAAACAAACTTCTCAATATTAAATGATTAAAAGCATACCACATTGGAAAAAAATAAAAATGGACATTTGTGCACTCACTTCTGCTGAGAGGATAGGGGCAGCTGATATTTTCTAAAATCCCAAAGTGAGCAAGCAGTAAATAAAATTTACATTTCCTGATTTTTCTACCCTTTCCTCATCACTTCCTAGGACAGCAAAACTCCTTTAAACACATTGGGTTTACTCAAGTATTAATGAGGATAAGCATAAAAACTTGCATTGAATTCTGCCAAAGTTTAAAATCCTCCACACTTCTACCCAATAACAAATCCAAACATCCTGCTCTTATAGCTTTTTTTCCCCCCCCTCTCCCTCAGAACACTTCATATTTGTGAGCTGGCACCATTACTACTGTTTAAACGCATGAGAAAACCAAAGATGAAATGGCTGTCCCAAGAAGTTACAAAGTGAGCAGAAGCCTAGTGATCCACCTCCTGAACTGAGCTGAACCCAGATTTCTTAGATCAGATTTCAGACACGTGACTGAGCTACCTTGGCTTAATGGCTGCCATGCATCAGCTGAGCCCCAGTGAAAAGAGTTTAAATTAGCATGTGCTACCCTACATTTGCAACAGCTCAGCTGCTACACAGGAGCTCATTAAGCTATGGTAACTTGCTCAAGAGTCTGAGACCTCAATCTGATGCTCTACCCAGTGGCCCACATAACTGCCCAGATCATGCTGTCTGCCTCCATGCCAATAAACCTCCTGAGCCCATCTTTCACAAAGTAAGGATGTGCCCAAGAAAATAATCTAAGTACAATTTTCCAGTGAGATGCTTCAGAAAAAGATTTATTCAGATAAGCAGCAAGATCTAGATCTCTCTGCAATTCAAATAAATTTTAAGGATGGTACTAGGATTTCTTCATGTCCTGTCTTTGTCTTCTGTTTTATATACCATGTTTTCTTCTTCAGCCCACCCACAAGGATTACACTATACATTCCTCTTACCTTAACTATTGTAATTCCTTCCTGTGATCTCCTCAAGACCTACTTCTCCAGAACACTTCAAGCAACTGCTTTTTCCTAAGGAAGAAAAGAAAATTTAAAAAAATAGACTGACTCCTCCTTCGTTTAGAAATCCAGTTTCAAGCTCTTAATATCACTCTCTCTTCCTCTCTAAACCATCTATTCATATATTGTCTATCAGAAATGTAGTGCAGCAAACTTTACTTCAGCTGGTGCCATGTGAAATGCACATCCTGGTCCTTCAGCCCTCTAATAGGAAAGAGGGCACCCATTCATTCTTGCTTACTTCCTTAATCTGTCTTTTGGAGTATTGTAAATGTATAATTTATTAAATATAGGATACAAATCACATTAAAGTGTTATGCACAATTAATTTATATTTTATTTCTTGTTATTTTGCAACCTGTTATATCTACCAAGAGAAATAGCTGTGAAGATAACTGAATTATATTAAATGCAGAGCAAAAGTGAATATCTCAAAATACCTGAACCAGTACAGCTCTGTATCTCAAGTTTTGCAAGGGTTTCAACCTTGGGGGAAGTGTTATCTCAACTGTTGTATCTACAGACCAAAAAATTGGATTGAGCTGAGAAATTTTGGACATGTATAAAATTACCAGGATAAGATTTGCAATTTTTTCAACCTAATACAACAACAAAATCATAATTTGGAGTGGGTAAATGCGAGAAGATGACTTACTGTCTGATTCCTCAAACTTACCAGAGCAGCTCAAGAAAAAGCAGGCTGGTCTTGTCCCATCTGGCAGTATTATCATAGCAATTTCAACAGGTAAATATAATTTCAGCTTTGTGCTGTGGCACAAAAGCATTGATTAACTGTGAGTTACCCCTTAACATACTATGACGCTTTCCCTAGACTTGTGCCTCCTGAGCTCACAAGAAACTGAAGACGCACCTTAGTTTTAGGAGTACCTTCCAGGGCTGATGGCTGGGCTGTCCTAGYACAAGGTCTGCTAAGAATTGCAATTTCCTGACTGAGGGAAGAAACTGGAAAGGGAGGATTTCTGTAGTTTTTCCATCTGTTTGGACTGACACCTTGCTTCTTGCTCAGMCCAGTCCCACCAGCTGTGAAATAATGTGGCTCTAAAGGAGCCATGGCCATTACCATCCTTCACATGTTCTCTCAGTTTTCTGAGGGAGATGCCTCTCACAGCTTCTATCTATGAGGCGATATCATGGTTTTAGAAGTCAGACTGTCCATTGGGGCATCCTGCAATCTCTCCACTGTCCTACAGAGGAGCTAGGAGGCAGCTGTCAACAGTCTCTAACCAGGCAACAATGGCCAGGGAAGGGGCTGGCCCCAGGTTTGCTTGATATAGACACCAAATAGCCTTCCCTGGTGACAATTTGTTCAGATCATTGACAGGTTTTGAAACTGTGTATTCATAGCAAAGCCTCTGGGAGAAGACAATAAAAATTTTGTTCTTTGGCACCTCCACAAGGGAATCCATATTTTAGCTCAATCAGTAGGTACTAGAGTGATAGAGGAAATGAGATGTGAGTCCCTTTCAACAAAGGTGAAAGGGTATCTGTCCCTAAGTGCTTACATCTAGATTCTGTGCCAGCAGCAGAAAAGCATACAAATGGAAATGAACACATTTTATAATAAAAAAAGGCAAACAGAGAATATTACCCAAAATTAAGAAGAACAGAACAGAACAGAATAGAATAGAATAGAATAGCTCTGCAAACTTAAAATATTGCTGGAGACAAAATCAAATGCATCTTATTGCATTTTGCCAGAGCTAGGAAGAGAGTAACTAGTTCATAAATTCCGTCAGGAGCTTGGGGATTTTTGATGTAATGAGTTTTACAGTTTCAGAGGAGACTGCTTTGCTAATAATTATGTAACAGTAATTAAATCTGAAAAAGGTTGTACTCTAACTATGTTGATTTATTGCAGCTCCAACAAAGTACTTCTAGAGTGTGCTTTGGAGCGTGCACCTCCTCCCTCCAGTTTTCTTTAAATTCTCACAGAGCACTGGGTCACAGATGGTCTGAGATGCGATATTTTCCCTATTAAATTCCTAATAATCTTTTTCTGAGGCTGAGTCATGGAAGCCTGGGGATTTCTCGTTTTAATTAGAAGGTTTAAGGAGCTAACTCTGTTTGAAATTTCCTCTTAGGAGATATGGGTGCAGGTGATCCCATTCAGAAGAATGACACAATATCGAGGCCAACATCTCATTTCCATATTAGATTGCATCTAGTTTGGCATAACTCCTGATCTGGATGCTGATGATATGTTGCCTGAGCTGGAGGCACAAACTTTTACCTTTTGGAAACAGGATTATTTTAGGATTCTGTCTGAAGACATTTTAAACTCCAGCTGGATGTTTCCTACCCTATACTACCATGCTCCATCACCCTGCGTAGAAACTATTTATAAATGTGAATTATTTATTAGTCTGATTGAAGAATGTAGTTTATATCATTTGGAAAGCAGTGCTGTTAAGGATGCTTATACAAAGAGATATTGTCCAAAGGGCTGATTCTCACAGTGTTTGAGATATTAGTGTTTCAGATTAATTTTATCTGCAAATATTAGAAACTAGAAATAGAATATTCACCCAACAAATCGGTTTATGTACTTTAGCATTCACGGTATGTGAAGAGCAACATCCCACCTCTGCCATCCAAAGGGGGTCATTCTTAGGCCCTCATAGCTGAGTTTGATCATTTCATAGAATGCCTGGTGTTTAAGAGTTAGCCTGGTGTACTATACACGTGTCTCTTGATTGTGAAAAAAACCCCTTCTTCTTAGAAGACAGCATTTGAAGTTTCATCATCTTACACTCTACAGCTGGTTCCTGTGCTTTAGGAAAATAAAGAGCATCTCTTATTCTTCCAGCATGGTATGCAGTTGTCAATAAGTCAGATGAGACATTACCTTTTATAGCACTAGGTATCTTTTTAGTTTTTGACAGACAGAAGTGACTGTATTTTGGGAAAATATAAAATTTCACCCACTCTCAACTGCACCACTTAACCATGCTAAAAATAAAATTTTATTGGAAGTAGTACTGCAGCACATAGACTTGGCTGTGAATAAAAGAAATAACCTTTTCTATGTTAAATCCTGCTAGTTATGCCATCTCCATGAATGGGTTTTTATAAGCCTCAAGTTTTAACTTTGTTATGCATTTAAAAAATATTCTGCATGTAATTGTTCAAAAGCTTAAGTTGTCATAAATTGTTTAAAATATTTAATTTCTATATATAATCCATTCATTTGTATATGCAATTTTTATACCATAGTTGCTGAAATGCTCTAAAGTTTTGGGATTTAATTTAATGGCAAGTATTTCTCTTTTGCATCACAGAATCAATAAACAAAGACACAGAATAGTGCTTTATATTGTTTTCCAAAGATCAAATCCATCCTTACTGTCTGCAAATCACAGCCTGCAAATGTCTCACAAATCGCTTAACTCCCAGTAAAGTGCTACACCACTTGTGAAGGAGGAAGAAGCCATACTAGTTCATGAGGAAGAAAAGCCAACCCTTGCCTGGAATATGGTGAGAAAGAAGAATTTGGCCCTACCTTAGATTGCACATAATATTTTGTATATGAAACATTAGTGTGTGAACTGCAAAACCAGCCGTTCTTCTGAATGCCCACAAACCCAGCCGGTGTTGTGAGCATTGGCTGGATTTGTCCACTTGGTTCATAATGCCTTTTGTGAAGCCCAGGAAGGAGGTGGCTGGCAGTAGCTGCCTTGCCAAGGCACTTCCATGGAAGCAGCTTGGCCTCTGTGGTCTATTGTTATAATACCGTCTCTTGTCATCGGAAGGAATGTACATCCAGTGCTATAACTGTGTGGAAAACCCAATTGCGTTAATTTCTCCCAAAACTGATGCAGGGAACAAGAAGTGTTGCTTTTTAGGCCCCATTCACATAACAGTTGAGATGCAAAATGAACTCCTCAGCAGAGAGCCAGCAGAAAACACAAGCAACAACAGTTTTTTTCCAAAGCAATTAGACTTCCACTTATTTGCTCCCCTTTGAAGGGCCAAACAGTGAAAACAACAAAGAAAAGTAGATTCAAAATACTCTGTAAAGCAAAGAGTTAAAGTGGCAGAGGAAATCAGGTTCCATAATGAGTTAAAGGGAAAATGTCTCTGAGTTCTGATTAATGACTAGGGACACCTAGAGCTGCTTTGGCTGTCTCAGCAGTACATGACTGGTGCATCAGGGTAATGTCTAATAACTAATCTTTGACACTAGAATTAAGTCATTTTGCAAGAAAGCAGGTCATTAGAAGCTAAATTGAAATATAAGTAATACGACCTCTATGGAGGATTGTAAATTAATTGGTTTTTAACAATAACACTTCTGTATTTTATTAAAGCAGTGTAAGAATTCAGAGAAGAAAAGAATGTAGCAGATAAACAGGGCAGGTGTTGATGATGCAAATGAAATAGATGACAGATGGTTAGTAGCACGATCACTCACTGTGTGTGTATAATGGATAGAGGTAATCAAATTCCTTTGTGAATTGGTGACTTTCTTTACATCAAGAACTATAACTGTGCCATGCTTATACAGCTTCTCCTTAAAAATTACATCCACTCCTTGTCATTATCCTGGGGTGCAGGACACTCTTATTTGCATACTGTCACAAAAAACAAAAAGCCAGGCATGCAAATAAAACCCCACCTGGGCAACCAGCTACTTTTGCAAAGTGGTAATGGGATGCTGAAGAAGTGTCTGCCATCAAAGAGCAGCTCAGCCCCCAGAGCAGCCCAGGTGACCCCTGGTGTAAAGATTTTCTCCAGCCCTGTGGATGAACTGCTGGGCTGAAAATCACCCCATGATATGGTTGCTGTCCCCCAAATGCCAGCTCATGGTCCTGTCTTAGAGGAAAGGGACAAGTTAATGTTTTAGCAGAATAACATGGCATCTTGCTTGCTAATGGGTGCTAAACTCAGCTCATTACACAAGAGATATGCTGATTTTTGAGAGAGATTTGTTTCCTGACCTCACAGAGCTATGCTTGGTGATTCGACATAGACTGCAAGAGAAGATCACCAGGCTCTAGATGCAGAGATAGCACATCATTATATATACATCATTATATATCCCTTACACACATACACAAACACACCCAGAGAAAAAGCAGAGAATGCTTGCTTACTTTACAGAAAGCTGCCTGTGTTCTGAGCCAAGCAAATGAGGAAAAATAATTGATCAAGGACTTCAGACCTCGTATCGGGAGCCATTCTATTAGCAGAGCAGCTTCCAGGACGGGTGCAGAACAAACTGCCGATGCAGTAGATGGGAAATGTTATCTACACACATCACTTTTTTAGCACTCTGCATTTCATCAAAACAAAGCCGTGCGTTTTCTGTGGAAGTACTCTGCACACAGCAATGTTGGGAGAATGTCCACAAGATGTTTATAGGATTGCTGGTGAAGCCAGGTTGACATTACTTCAGTCTTTGCTCTTACAATTACAGGCATAACATTGCTGCACCACAGGAGTGCTGTTGTCAGGGTGTCTTTAGAGCAGGATAAAAGGGCAATGGCTTTCATGGACTAGCACAGTATTTCTGTAAGGATATGTTCTGCTGAAGCACCTGCTTTGCACACCCCTTCCTCACCCTCAAGAAACAAGTCATGCCTGCAGGGGGAAGAAGGGTGGCAGGATCCTCTGCAGCATCCCTCCGCCACAACTAATTCTACTAAACTGCCAAAACGTCTCCTAAACTCTAAAACTGTTCAGCAGACGGCTTTGTTTGCTCTAAGGCTAGAGTTATTTTGGGGTCACGGTGTCAGCTGCTTGTACCCTTCTCTGTCACCAGAAGCTGGAGCCTGGATAAATGCAGATCACTCACCATGCTTATTGAGATAAGCATGGTGCAGAGTAAATATTCTGCTTGAAGCTAAATGTCAAGAATTCTAGCAAGCTTTTGTGGGGAGACTACAGATATACACAGATGCTAAAGGAAGTCTACTACAGTTTATATTATGGAATCAAAAACTTCTCCATATTAGATGACAGAGCATGTTATTAAATACCTTTTGTAATATATCAAGAACAGAGTTCTTGATGCTGTTTTGGAGCAGAATGCTTTTTCCCGAAAAAGCTACATCCACTCCCTATTTAAGTGAAACTTTAGCAGGTTGCTGCCTCATTTGAACAGGGGAGATAATGTACAACTCAGAGATTACCATATGAAATAAAAGACTGGAACTATATTCAAGATAACTTGATGATTCAGTTTATTCATGCCATATTTCTGTTTTATTGTTCTTTAATATTACACAACCATTATTTTGGTTTATTCATGTCTATACTTATAACTGACACCTGCAAACAGTTTAACAAAGTTATTAGGTGTCTCAGTTTCGAGACCAATTGAAGAGACAACTCTCTGGACTAAGTGCTCTCCAAAAGGGTTCTAGAAATCCCTTTTCCACCAATACGGAATGAATACTAATAGAAGAACGTGAAAAAAACACAGTTTATTAACAAACAGAATGCCCACCTGCAAGGTGAGAGAGAGAAAAAATAAATAACTGTTAATCATTAAACTGTCAGAACCCACTTCACCCCACACACACTCAGAGGAACAAAGACCCCAAAAAATGTCCAGACAGTGGGGGGCCAGTGCTGGAGGAAATACCCCTTTTCTGACATGTGGTCCGAGATGGCGCCGGCTTTCACGCTGAGGGGAGTAGAACTTGCATGGGGCAGTTCCAGCAGGTGAGGGGTGGGGGTGAGGGGGGAGGGGGGAGAAACCCAGCGGCTACCTGGTGTCGACCTCTTCTCCACGGCAGTCACAGCAGATGAAACAGCTGGGCTGGGGCCTTTTGGTGTGCTCTCTCTCCCCAGCTTGGCTCCCTGAGGCTTGGGCTGGAACGGAGCAGCCTCACTTCCCGCCAGGTCCCGCTCCCACCGATCTTGGAGCAGCAGCTCATTCAGTTCAGCTCAAAGCAGCCAAAAGATGCTACTCCAGCTTCTCCAGGTGAGGTAAAGGAAAAGTTTTTTGCCTGGGCCAAAAACAAAGTTAGCTAAGCAGAGAAAACCACATTGCACAGCCAAGAGGAAACCAGGCTGCACCGAGCCGCTGGAAGCCTGGGCAGCCAGCCTTCAAAAGTCCGCGCGGCAAAAGCAGGAAGAGTCCACCTCCCCACCCGGCCCCTCTGACCTCCGGATTTAAAGGTACAGGAACCATGTTTCGGCATAAGCCGCAGACCATAATAAATCACTCCAAGACTATCATAATAAATCACTCCAAGACATTAGGGAATTTTATTATTTTTCCCATTGGAAAACTGCATATTATTTACTTTGGGTATGAAAATAGACAAAACACAGAATCTTCACGTTGTTAAAGAAACTGTGCATAAACTCTTTGTTGTGAGTTTGAGTTTTCCAAAGAATTTTATCCTGTCTGCTGGCTGACAGGGAGACCTGTGATGGGGAGGGGTTGCTTGGGAGATAAATGGGCAGTAAGTAAGAAACAAAAGAACATGGTCAAGCACTCCCACATGCCACAACTGCCCAGCCTGAGAAACAGAGCTGGGGAATTGCACCATGATCTTGCAAGAGGTGAAGACAGTCAGAAACTTGGCTGGAGGAGGTGGGGGCAGGGCTCTGCCTTTTTTCCGACTCGGCGGTCGGTGAGGAAGGTCATGCATGGTGAGGGGAGCGAGTGATGGTTTGTCCCCGAGAATACCGCTATGTTGTGACTTGCCGCCGATGGGATTGGCTGTCTCTGCTGGGGTCCTGCCGTGCCTCAGGGTACAGTGCTACGTTGTAACTTGGTGCCAATAGGGGATCGGCTGTCTCCAGCATGCCTGCAGTGGTTGGATTGGGTTACACTGTAGCTGGCCATCCGCCCGCGGGTCTGCCTACCCCCCGCACTGTTCCAGCCACTGCTCTGAGGATACCGCTGCAGTCCAGCTCACTGCCTGCAGTGATCCCTGTGAATTTTGCAAGGGGAGCCCCCTCCCCTCTTGCCCAAGACCCCTGTCACCTGCAGAGGTCACTGCACTGGCGCCACAGCGCCCCCTGCAGCTGCGGGGCAGTCACTGTCGCCGCTCTGCCTCAACACGAGCCAACAGCGTCCCCTGCCGGTTGTACCCATAATTGCCCCAAAAAAGGAAATTGCTCAACGAACAAGAAAGGCTGTTATTGGGTTTTCTGTTTGTTGTTGCTGTTTGCCTATCTCATTTTATATACATATATATATATATATATATATATATAAAAAATATATATATATATATATGTAAAGAACTGTTATTCCTTTAACCATATCTTTGGCTGAAAGCCCTGTAATTTCCATTCCAGGAAGGTTCCCACCATCCTTGGCAGATATCTGTCTTTTTAAACCAGGACACCCTTCAATATCATAAGTATTTGGAATACAGAGGATGAATGTCACTGAATGATACTAAAAGAGCCATTTAGAAAACATTTTGTCACTGCCTTTAAATAACACCTGCTTAGGCATCTATCCTGGTTTGAACGACAAGTGTCTGTCAAGGAAGGTGGGAAACCTTCCTTGGATAGAGAAGATGACCCGCTTCCCTCCTCCAAATTACTATACCCTCAAAATTACAGGGCTCTCAGGCAAAGATGCGGTAAAAAGAATAACAGTTCTTTACTAGGGTTATATATCTATATATATATACATATATATAACAAGACAGAAAAATGGCAACAATAAGAGAACAGACAAACCCAGTAACAGTCCTTTCTCTGTCGTTGGGTGATTCTCTGTTGGGGCAGAGAGGCTGCTGTGACTCCCCCATGGCTGCAGGGGGCGCTGTGGCGCGAGCGCGGCAACCTCTCCACGTGGCAATGGTGGCTCAGGTGAGAGGGAGAGGAAGAGGGGCGATCGCTCCCGGTGCGAACCCACAGGGCAGCAGCCTGTGTGCACCAACCTTGGCAGCAAGCAGCGCAGGCAGGCAGGGTTGACTGGGGAACGATGGACCTCGGTACCACCCACTGAGGGGCCAGTGGAAGGCAGGAACAGCAGAGACCGGTAGACCCCAGTGCCGACCCATGTGCAGCAGAAAACCCAAGCTGGCGGCAGAGACGGGCAGAGGCGAGCAGCTCTGGGCGGTGACCGGTCACAGTGCAACTCTGTACCCTGTGCCGTGGCAGGACCCTGGGGGAGACGTCACAGTGTATCTGTGCTCTGGAGCGAGCGGGCGGAGAGTCACAGCGTAGCGGTGTTCCTGGAGCAAAACAGACACGACTGTTGTCTCTGAATGCCAAGCCCAGAAGAAAGCAGTGACCCCGGTCTCCGACTCTCTCCTCAAAGTCTCGAAAAGTCCCCTCCCCTCTCGTGATGATAAGCTCCAGCCTCTGGGGAAACAACCCCCTTGCCAACATTTCCAGCTCTTATTTCTTTAATTGGGGGAAATTTCCTGGACTCTGGGATGGGCAAGCAATCCCTTTTGTCCTTAAGTATCACCCGTTCTGGGTGATCAGTGTGGAATGCGAGTGGATAGACAACTTTCTTTGTTCTTAAGTATCGCTCATTAGTTCCCGGCCAGCCCCTCCCCGCCTACACAGTCTCCCTGCTAGATGGGGGAAGAAAGAGGAAAAAAAATTTTCACTTGTCCAACCCATAACAGCATCAAATCTTTGTTGTTGCTATTGTAGCTTCTGTTCTTTGCCTGCCCTGCAGAGACAAAACTGCAAAGAATGAGCTTGATTATTTCCTTTTAGAAGCAGCATTTGATTCTCACAAATCTGTGGTACAAAAAACTCCAAAGACTCACGTTCCTTGAAGCAGGTATTCATTTATATGGCGCCGGATGCATGGGGGATATCTCCTCCTATCATGCATACCAGGCTCAATCACTTCCTTATTCTTATGTTGCGATCTCATACATATTAACAAAGGGGGAGGCTTATTCTAATACAAAGGAGTGGCTAAGCTAATGACTTCCCAGAAATAGGCTGTACAATCTTGTGCAGCCGCAGTTCTATCTGGTGGTCGTGGGAAGGAAGGCTTCTTGTCTTCCTCGGCAGTCGTTGGAGGAAGGCTGCAGGTCTTCCTCTGGGTTTAACTCTTCACCTTCTGCCGCTGGGCATGCGCCATGACTGCCTCTGCTGTGTCAGCCAGTTTTCCCCCAACTATCTTCTTCTCTTAATCTCCTCACTGCCAGGTGCATCCTGTTGTCCTGCTCTTTATCCTGCTTGGCTAGGTTTGTGTAAACATCTTGGCTATTTCTTAACACAGCTTTATCAATTTTGCTGATTTCCGCATGTGCATAACTTTTAGTCCCTCTCACATTGACAATGAACTGCAAAATGGGCCAGTGTGTTAACCCTAACTTTGTGTTACATCTAACTTTGAATTAAAAGTTGTGGCAGAGGAAAATATGGACTGCTGCATTTTCACCACTAGTGGTGATTAACAACTAGAGAAGAACGTATTGGCAGTCCTGAATGGTAGGCTGAGTTTATAAGAGAATTTTTTCTAAGAAAGACTTTAGCATAATGCACTGCCTTGATTTAAAAGACAGATGTCTGCCAAGGAAGGCRGAAACCTTCCTGGAACGGAAAGATGACACCCTCCCTCCAAATTACTTTAACTTAGAAACTATGGGGATTCTAGGCAGAAATACGAGAGAAGGAATAACAGTTCTTTACTAGAAAATATACAGAAGAGCAAGCAGGCTTGCAGCGCCGAGACCGCAGCATATCGAAATCCCAGAACCTAACATACAAAAGCAGCTGTGGCCAGCCCATAGCATGGAGGGGTCCATTGTGGGATGGTCCCAGTCTAAAGCACTACCCCAGGTGTTGGCTCTGGACTCCCGAGCCGCAGGGAAGCAGGGAAGGAAGCGGGCAGGTTCTGGTTGCAGTGCGGAAAACCACAGGGCAACAGTATCCTAGGCCAGATACACTCACCCTGTCACCTATGCAGCCGTCCTCCTCAATCCTCAAACTGGAAGAGAGGGCCAGCCCCAGCCCCACCCCCCGCAGGATCCCAGGTCAAAGTTATACCTCTCCTATAATCCTCCAAGCCGCAGGGGATCCAGAGGAAGGAAACAGTGACAATTCCTGCTACAAATGACCATGGCGTATCCCCATCACCATGAGCCACCCCCCAAGACATGCACACAGTACAGAAACTAGCAAGGAACAAAACTGAATGCAGGAAACATGCACACACTACCTTTATGATTAAGTTTCTGAGCCAAAAGGTATTTTAAAATGAATGAGAACCCACATAGAGGTGTTTAACTGTCAATTGTTCATAGGCAAATATGAAGAAAGATACCAGAACAGGTAGCAAGTGCGACCATGGCTTTCTAAATGGCTGTTAAAAAACAAACAGAAGTTTTACCATCAGATCCCTATGACAAGACTGGGTCCAGTGTACACTCAAACCTGGGACCCCAGCTCAGGCCTATCAAGCATTTGACTACTGTCTATGTTAAAATAGCATTTTGTCAACACTGTTTTGACAAACTACCGTGTGGTCATTTTATACAGATGAGAGATCTTAGAATCAGTTCTCACTAGGGTAAGACTCCTCTCCTGTGGGGACTGGAACTACTATGTCTCCACCTTAGTCAGAAGCTCCTTTAGGAGGCCACACAGTTAGCTTTGTGTCATCGCGGATTCACATTTCTGAGCTGGTACCTAAATTCACAGAAAGTTGTGAAGAATTACCCACTTAACAGGAATGAGAATTTGAATATTCATCGATTTCAGTTGTTCCCTGAAAACTTGGGTCATTTTGACAAAGAGTTACAAATTTCCCAAACCTGGCAACATTCTGCCAGAGACCTCAATCATGCATTCCATATTTATATTAGCAGCTATACTACAACCTCTCAACTCTGTTCCCATACTTCTTTGTGATCATCACAGAAAACTTGCATTGACTAATATGTTACATCTCACTCACCACCCTAGGGCAGGTGTTGGGGAAGTAAGGAACTAAATAAAATTAAATTAAGATAGATTTCAGACAAGTAACTCCTTTCTAGCCCTGTGTGTCTTTTGATAAGTGGGTCTTTGGAAAAATAGCAGAAATGCCAGATTAAATTTCCCTTTTAGGAACGCAAATCTCTTCTGGAATTACTGGTGTTGGAAAGCTGAAATATAGAAGAAAGTTGACAAGGAAAAGAAACACCCTTACAACATTTTATTTCTTGGCTTTTCAAAATTGCTGCTGCCAAAGAGGATCTGGAGAAAGAGTCTGGTCATCGCTTGTTTGTTCATCAAAAACCTTACTGTGTGGCAAGCTGGGAAAAGGAGCAAACACTAAGATATAATAACAAAGGTACCTTTAATTTTGCTAATTTGAGGAATCCAAATATCAAAAGACTCCCCATAAATTACATGGGTCTTTTCTTTGAGCTATTTTTGAAGACATAAGAGCCCACTGCAGTTAAAATAATGGTCTGCATTGAAAGAGTTGGATGCACCCCTATTCCAATAACAAACCACAGATTACCTTATATTTACACTGTGCAGCATTTGCAAGGACGAGTAGCTCTGCGTCACTTCTCTAGTCTGTGCTCTCTTAAGTGACAACTAAGCATCACTTTTTCACCTTGCCCCATGCCATGCCCATATGACTTGTTCTTGCACTGAAGCATTACTATCATATTTGTCTCACAAGTGGTAGGCGGAAGCTAGGATTTTGGTGGGTTTTTTTGTGCTGCTTTGTTGGGGGGGAGGTGTGTGTTTTGTGGGGTTTTTGGTTGTTGGTTGTTTGTTTGTTTGTTTGGGAGTTTTTTGAGACAGGAACAGCAAAAAAACCTTTTGCATCAAAGGCCTCAGAGAATTTTTGGCTGGAGTTGGGATAGTGACATAGAGTAAGGGTTGAACACTAGGAGACAGAATGAGACACAACTCTGTAACCTGATACAAGTCAAACGAGGAAACTGGACAGAAAGAGCCTTTAAAGCAGGCTCTTGGGATCTCCTAAAACAGCTATCATATTTTTAGAAATTGAAGTTTCTAAGTAGGATTTACTTTTTAAAGGTGTTACAGAGAAGTAAATGGCTTTTCTTTTAAGATGTGTTTTTAACTCAGAAAGCATATAATTTCTATTACATAAACCTAATTTTGTGGCTGATATATTATGTATGTTTGACAATGAACTTTCCATGTTTGTCTTTAACTGGAATTTTGGAATAGGAATCCGAAATTAAAAAGCTATTTTGTAAGGATTAAGCATTGCCTCTTCTTCTAAGGTCTAAAGACTCAACAGACCCTAAAACTGCTGAGGGACTTCAGATACAAAGTGGCATCTGATGCAGGCCACACAGCTTCTCAGGATTTCACTGCATGAGGACAGAAAGAAATGGCTTCCATGGCTATAGGGGAAAGCAAATCACCAAGAAAGGGAAGTGTTGCGGTAAAGACGCCTTCCTTTCCATGGAAGGGCAAAAAAACTCCTTATCCTTGGATATGTGAGAGGCTTTAATGGGAAAAGTTAAAGATACGGAAAAAGGGACACAAAATATTTATCATTAGCTAGATGTAAGTCTTTTCCAGACAAAAGCCCTGCCAAAGTAGCCAGCTGAAAGACTGTATCTGCTTCCCAGCAACCATGTCGCACCAAAGGTGAAGTTAGAGCTGCACAAACCATAGAAGTTCGTTTCTGAGAAAATCTGTAACCTAAAATTAGCAGTAGACAACACAACCCAGTGATATGACATGCATATGTCATCCATGACATCCATAATGCAGTCACTCAAATATGTCATAGAAGGATTTTGAGTTGCTTTCACAAGAGTTTGACTGTTGTGGAGCAGACAGCCAAAAGGAGTTTCAGAATAGGTATTGTGATAGGGAACTGCACTGGAGATGAGATGGACAAGGTGCTGCAGGAAACACCCAGAGAGCAGCTGGGGAAAAGACTCAGGATAAACCCAAGCAGAAAAGAAAGCATCTGCACTGTGGCACAGTGATAAGCAATTCAGCCTCTGCACTTATTGAAAATGAACAAGGGGAAGTTGCACTACCATTGCACTATTCAGAAATTACTTAAAGCTAAGCAGCTCCTTACAGTCTGAATCAGAATGGCAGCCAGCCAACACAAGGAAATGTGAGCCTCTGTGTAACACAGGCACTGCATCCAACACTGTCATGGCAGAGACTCACAAGTCACAGTTCCCAACGACCGTCTTCTTGTCAAACTTAAAAATAAAACTCACTTATCAATATGAATACAATGCACATCAACAGTTGCTTATAAATAACCTGTTGACTCAAACAGAAATACTCAGTTGCAGTGGCACGGGACTTGCACATCCCCATGTGACTTTTGGGAGGCAGCAACAAGAGGTACTTGATCTACTGCCCTGCCAGCGGATCAGTTCTCACAGTCATCTCTGCTTCGGTTTAGTTTCAGGGTCTCGATATAAACAACTGATATAGCACCCTCATTGCTCTGGCGTTTTGATGAGCTGCCACATATCTTTCCACAGGAGACCCACAGCTGGTGAGAATGGAAGCTTCATGCAGCTGAAGAGCTACCTCATATGCTGTGTCCATCATATGCAGCTACAGACTCCTGGTCTAGACACACACAACATCCCTCATTGGACAACTGACAACACCCATGTGGTCAAATCATACCAAATACCCCATTTTCTGATCTTTATCCTTTCTGACACTGACATCAGTGTCTAACCGTGCAGATGCTGTGCTCTGCAGCCATCAGTTGAAGAAAATGTCAGCAGGTGATGATTCATGGCTCGTTGGTGCTTCTCTATAATTTAACAGCAGTATATGCAAATTAGGTCTGCCTCCACTGTCTTTTTCTTAAGAGAGGTGATATTATTTTAATGCTGTTTTCCAGCAACCTCCCTGTTAGTGGTTATGGGAGAGTAGCAGTTACTAGTGAAAATCTTTTCTTGAAATGAAAAAATAGGTTACACTTGTGATAGTTCATTTGTGGAAGTTACCATGTCAGATATAAAATGTATAAGGAATAGATTCAATAAGAACAAATATCTAGCTGTGAAATCTTCTAGTAAAAAGAAAAGAAAGAAAAGAACATCAGATTAGGAGAAACACGTTTTCCCATTCTAATTTAGATAAATGTATGACTGTTTTCCTCCATGCAGATGTACATTTACTTTGCTCTTTTTTTCCCCCATTACTAGGTTCAGTAAATTTTCTTGGAAGAGACTCTTTTTATGGCCTCATCATAAGTCTTAAGTGACCTTTATTATGCCACTTAATAAAGGTAAGAGTCCCCTTCACTGTATCTTTAAGCAAAACTCCTTTCTGTACCAGAACATTTCTGAAAGTAGGAAGAGGAACAGGGAACATGCTATTATGCCCAGTATGTTGTAACAGTGTTATTTGGGTTTGCTGGGTCTCCTCCCAGTGCTGGTCAGCTGCAACCCACATGGCAACCAGGACCAGAACTTTACAGAAAATTTCTTGAACAGTTTCTCTTGGGACTGTGTATCATCACATTTTTTTCAAATGCTGAATATGATATATCCAGAGCAACTACATATGTCCTAGATTTGAATCTCATTCACAATTATAGCTGAGGAAAAAAAAAGCTGTCTTGTACCATTACAAGAAGATAGGGAGAAAAGAAGAAGACAAAATGCCAAGCCAGGATGATTTTTTAGAGTCAGTTTTAGTAAAAGCTGATCCCTCATAAATGACGAGATGAAACTTTTTGCACTTTGTTACCTATTGGAGATCAGCAATTACTGACACCAGCTCCAGTTTTCACATTCAACTGGTAAGACCTAAACCTCTTCTGCTTCAGCAGTCTTGTAGTCCACCTTGCCAACCCTGACAATAAGCTAAAAATCTCCCATTCATTATTGTAAAGGAGCAGTATCTATAGCCTGAGAAGTGACAGTGAGCAGTTCAGCTTCTGCAAATACTTTAATAATAACCAAAAAATTCTCTTTTTAACTTCAGCAGCTGAAGCACTTGACTTACAGTTGCTCACCACACCTGCTTTAAATACCTTACTTAAGGTTGTTGGATCAGGTAGCTAAGGAAGACTCAATTCTTCCATCACATGGTGTTTAAGTCCCCATATTTGGCATTATTTACATAACAGTTCATGTAAATCTGGAAAAAATTAATAAACCTAACCTTTTAGGACTACTCTCCAGAGAGAAGACAGCATTTTTTAAATTTAAAAAAAAAAAAAAAAAACAACCAACAACAAAAACCCCACCAAAATAAAGCTAAAATAACTTGTTCCTAAGGACTAAGAAAACCCCCCCAGTGTCTTTGGAAATGCCGCTCTCTCTTTCAGCTCTTTACCAAAGCAGAGCAGATTTTGAATGATCATCCCCAATGAGTGAATTGCCTGCTGGGGTTTATAACAGCAAAACACATTTCATTTACAAACGAAATGTTTTTTTCAGCTTGCTGTATTAAAGCAATCCCCATGCTCTCCTGTCTTATGAAATACCAAGCTTTAACATGTTGGTGATGCTTTATACATACTGACATTCCTGTTTATTAAATACACGTATTGTCAATTGTGTTATCCCTAACCACATTATAATCTCTATTTACACCAATTTAATTGGTACTGCTGCTCAGCATTATAGGTACTAATAAAAACAACTAAAGCACTGAAAATACAGCAAATGTTTTCTCAGCTGAAGGTCACACTCTCCATTGACCCAATCCCCCTTTATGTCTCTCAATTTAGGGCAGCATGAGTGAAAAAGACTGAATTTGCAGCTAATTTTGTACTATGCCACTTCTCAAGGTCCTGCCATTCTTTAATCACAGGAAGCTTCGTGTACAAAGGATTTATGTGTAACTGTATTGCAAGCAAGGGTCTACTCTCGTTTAACCCAAATCCCATTGCAGTCAGAGCAGGTCCACCCTGACAATGTGTACCAAGCCCTTACTGTCCATAGCACATGCATAATTATTAACCAACAGCAGTATCAGCTAAAGCTATTTTTAGAAAAAAAATTAAATCAGAGATACAGGTTTCCCCAATATACTTGGTACAATGTTTAAAAAAACCTACTTCTTTATTAAATGTTAAGTGGTTCTGAAAGAGCAGTTCCTAGGGGGGCCCATTTAATTTCTAAACAGTCCCACTGGGTTTCATCTCTTCTGAATTCCATGGGGAAAAAGAGATGAAACTGCATTTAATAGTAATAATAAAAATCTGATAACAGGAGGGTAAAACATCTTGCAAGCACTGCAATCACCCCAGGGGAAAAAAAAAAAAAAAGAAGAAGAGGGATTATTTAAACAAAAATTAAGGACAACTCAAATTTGAATATTATATCTTAGGGCACAGAGCCAAATGCAGATGCACCTAGCTATGTTTTGGACCAAGGCCAAATTTTCTCCATCCCAGTTGTTCAATTTTATAGTGAGGGAACAAAAGGGGGGGTTGATGTAATATGATCATTTGGTAACCAATGTTTGGGGGCTTGTTAAGGTGCAAGTGAGGGCATTTATGTGAAAGTAGAGAATAAAATTAACCGTGTTTTTCAAACCAAAGGATAACGTGTCATGTAGCATGGTATTTTGTGATTATTTTCGATAACAGCACTGCAGCTCAGCACGATTTACAAGCAAAGGCATTGTGTCAATCCTCTGAGTTTCACTTCACAATCATCTCGACAAAAATCAAATCTAGACACGATATGCAGTGACAGTCTCAAATATACTATCGCAATTGTGTTTCTATCTGCAGGCAAACAAACATCTACAATAAGGTTTTTATTCTTCTCTCATAGCATCGATAAAACAAATTTAGCAAATCCCAGTGTCTGGGAACATGCTAATGTTGGGGGTTTGCTCCAAATTGCAATGCATTCACTGAGCCCTTCATACCAGACAGAGGGGAAGGGAAGCCGACATCTCTGGACTGGGACAGAGAAGAACATGTGATTATCAGCAACGCAGAGACCCACGCCCTCCCTCTCCCTTCCAGTCATGCTAATGTATTTCAAGGTGTGGAGGATCACTGAGTGGGGAAGTAACAGCTGTAGAGGCAGTACCAGCCTCCGCAGAACCATGGAATATTAGCAGGTACATTAAGGCTGATCCTGTTGTCATTATTTTCCTGGCTGACCTCTCTATAATGTGAAACCCTCCCTGTAAGGGTTTTTGGGCAGCAGAGTAGAAGTACCCAAAGAGTGGGTACCCAAAGTGGCTGGGCCCAGCTGAGGTGACAAAGAGCCTCTGTGCCCCCAGCCTGGACCTCCATCACAGTGACAGTTTGGGATGGATGCTCTTCTAAGGGCAGAAAAGAAACCCTCCCTCTCAATGACTACCGTAAAACTAGTGAGAAGCTCAGTTAAATAAAAGTAATGATAATCCTGGGGATTTGTAGCTGCAGGAAATTAGAATAGCTGGTTGGAGGAAGAATGGAGAGTCTCGCATATTTGGGATATTTACAGTGGMCAAAGAAACCCTCTGTAAGGGGAAACACAGAAGCCCAATTTCTGAGCTCCAACTGGGGAAGCAATGTGACAGCCAGAGGATAAGGACTAGCACTGGAGCATGTGTGGAAGCAAGAGACCACTCCATCACACAGGGCTGGCTCTGACGCCATATTACCCTCCTGCAGAGAAAGGGAAGAGTGAGGCCAGGCCAACCATTACTGCCATGGCTGGCCCTGGTGACCCAGGAACACCCTTGACACATCCTCCCACACAGGCAGAGACAGCAACAGGTCTTAGAGGACCATTTTGAGTGTTCTCCAGGCTGTTCTTGGGCACACTTCTTTAAGCCTAAATTCAGCTTGAGTACAGGCGGCTGCCTCAGAGTTGAAGTCAATGAAGTTGCACCCACCTACACCAGATCTGAATTGACTCTATGAATAGCTATGTACAGGCTAGGATATTCAAATTCTGTAGTTGCCAAAACCAGACATCTGTGTCAAAGCATTTGACAAGTTCACTGATATATGTCAGCAAATTGCCTGAGGTACTTGCTAAAATCCACAGTAACTTTCTCATCCTGAAATACTTGATCTGCACAATGATTAGAAAATGGCTACAAAGGCAAAATGTTAATAAATGCCTGCCTGAGAATTTAACTGTATGGTTGTATTCAAGAAATGAGACTGCAACTTAAATTTTGTTACATTCGAAAGAAAAAAAAAACCAAACAAACCCCACAACATTCAAAAAATGTACCTTCAAAAGCATTGCTACATGACAAGGAGCTTGTGGGATGGGACAAAATACTTTTGTGATTACCAACTCAGCCTGGAATCATTGCAGGAAGTTCAAGATGATAATGATCATCAATTCCAGAGAGCAATCTCTGTGCAATGTAACATTGATGGGTCAAGTGCCCTGTACTGTTTTCTAGCTTAATAATAGAGTTGCACACCAGATTGCTTGAGGAATCCATATGCCGACATTCTGACTCGCTTGCCTCAGCCTGGGCTGCACTGCACATTGCTGGTGTATCTGGATACCACATTCAAGCGAGAAAAAAAGCCAAATTGAAAAGGAAAAAAATTCCATTTTGTCTCCTTTTATCATCAAGAGAACTCAGAGTTTCTAAGATGTGGAAAGAACCATGAGAAAATTCTGTGGAAAGGAATACCTAAGACAGAAAAACATCATCTCTGTTTTTCAGGGAAGGAGTGTAGTTTGGGTTCCAGAAAGACACAATATATATGTTCTGTTTTGAAATGAAGGTGGCTTCATAAGTAACACCAATAAAGAATACCAAAACAGCCTATCCAGCTCTTTGATCATTAGAACTTGTATTATAAATATGTATTTTTATTTTTCCTCTGGCATCAAAAAACCCTGAACTCAGAATTGCTGCAAAACCACAAGTCTGTGCTCTTCTTATGCATTCACTGATTAAACATTTGGGAAAGAAAAGACCGAATCAATGACAACAATATAAAAAAAAAAAAATAGAAAAAAATCCAGCAGATATTTTGAACAGCCCGAATAACTAAACAAATAATGTAAAAATAAAAAGTGAATAATTAAGTACAGGAGAATATTTTATAAAACAACTGAGATAAGGTAGTTGTCCAAAACCAAGCACAAGACAGTTTTCCTAAGAATATGAAGCCACCTGAAAAAAATTATTTGGAAAATCTTTAACAACCCTGAGGAGCAGAACGAATTACTTTGGTGCACTGCAGTTGTGACATGGCTGTATCTGTTCTACATAACAGGTAGTAGTATCTTTTCACAGCACAACAGCATTTGACATCAGTTTATGTAAAGCTGCATTGCACAGAATAGCCGTATTTTAGAATTTACTGTAGCTTAAGCTATGTTACTCTGATGGCTGCAAGATTTAGTTCAGTAATTTTATGCAATTGGCAAACAGGCAGAAACAGTACAATTTAACGTCTATGAATTGCCAATTTCCTCATATAAATACTGTAAAGAATTCTGCAATTATCCAATTATCTAAAGATAGTAAATTGCAATTTGGAATGCTGCTTATTTATTAAAGTGATTTATAAATGAACATAAGCACATCGACTTAGAGAATTTAATCCAGTGACTCAACAAAAAAGTTACTCTGCCTAGCCTAGGTGGTTTTGTAATTGTGATACATTAGGGAATTTCACCTCAAACTCGCCCTTCCTTGAAAATGAACTATTGAGTTGTTTGATGGAGAAGTGCCCAGGAGGCCTTTCTGGAGTCAGAAGTAAAATTCAAAAAAGTTTAGTACAACTGAATTCAGCACCCTAATATTCGTGATTTGGCCCATCAAAATTGTTCTTATCAAATACGTTATGCTCACTACAAGGTATTTAATTACTTTCCTTTCTCTTGCCTATAGGCAAGAGCAACTCCTCTGCCCCCATCCCATTGCCAGGGCTGCTCAGAAAGCACTTGATCAAGCAGCAAATCTAGAACACCAGAGTGGATGTGAAGGCAAAGTTAGCCTTAGATAACTCACAGGAAGGGAAGTTTCAGCATACAAAAGTAATTGTGTGAGGAGAAAAAAATTGTTCCTTGAAATTTGACATTCATTGCTTAAATATTGGATCAAGCCCACAATTTGGAAGGAATCAACAAGCAGAAAAGCTCCAAACCTTTTTGAGCCACAAACACACAGTACCAAAGAAATGCGTATAGAATGCATACAATAAGGTGGAATGTGTTTATTGTAATAAAGAATGTATATAAGAATACATAAATAATTGCTTTTGCTATGTTAGCAGTAATATTTTATCTACAAGCACAAGGTGAGAATTTCAGTGGTCTACATTTACACATTATCGTCTATTGTTTAGTTACATAAAAGGTTTTCTTGGGGAACTGTATTCACCGGTCCATATATCTCTTTTTGACATGATCCCAGAAAGAGAGCAGAAAAAAATTGACTAGCAAAAAATTACTTCTATTCAATCTCTTGTATTGTGTTCATCACTACAGTATCAGAGGACCTTCCATGAGAGCAGAAAGTGACATGTGCCATGTCATATTTGTTCTTTCTTCTTCTCCTCAAGAGGAAAATTGTGTGTGATGTTTTCCTTTTGCTTTGTTTCTTGCACTCTTAGACTGCTGGTGAAAATTTCTGCTGGGGAAGCTAGTGTGAAAGACTTGTGTTAGTGTCAAAGATGTTAAACTCTATGATGCTATTTCATCTTTGTGCAGAAGCATTACAAGAGAGCAGAGAATAACTTTGTCCTTCGAGTAAAACCATCTTTTAGCCATATATATACAAAGTTGTTCTCTCATTGACCTAAATATTTACTGCACAGAGCATGTGCTGAGGGCTGAGTCATAAGCATTGTAAAAAATTCAGAGGATTGGTGAAAACATGGTCACAGCCATCCACTAGAAATCTTTAAAGTTTAAGCTGAACTGTCTTCCATTAGCAGACATGCTAATTTAGGTAATGAAATGTTGAAACCACTAAATCACCAAGAAGAGCCTGTTAACATTTTCCCAACAATACTCTTCCAGCAGAAAACTGGTGTTCTGRCTAAAATAATTTTTATGAAAAGGATCTGCTTTCCATGGAAATGCTGCCTGCTTGTTGAAAAAATGAAAACATGAAAACTTTTTGAAACCCATTCTCTGAAAAGTTTTAGTCACAGACATAAACTTAGCTTCTTTTCACACATCTTGACAATGTTTAGATCTGTTGACAGTGTTGTTATCAAGAAATGCCGAGGGGACACGGACAGAAATCTGTTTCATGTAGCTCATTTAAGATAATACCTTCTCCTACCGTTTGCTATCCCAGCACAGCCAGTATGTCCAGAAATAGATAGAAACAACTGTGTGCAAAGGGTGGTTGGTGATAAATCCATCAAAATTAAAATTCAAGGTTCAAAAACCTTGACAACAGAAGGGATCCAGATTTGAATTTGACAGCAAAATGAAAAGAGCAAAATTCTCATTATACACTCTTCCATGGTGTTCTGGGGGATTTAATACTAGAAAGTTGCATCACAACCAGGTGCAGGTTGCCATTGCTCTCCTAGAGGACTGACAGGCTCACTGTCACGTTCAGGGATCCGTTTCAGTTAGGCTCATGACACTGCTACCGCGGTTTGAGGCCAAGAGAATGTTAGAATAGTATCTGCATAGAGAGGACTGGACGTAGCACCAGTGCTGAAAACTGAAAATTGATTTTAGCCTTATCTGTTCAGGGTCTAAACAACCTCTAAATTTCTTTGTTAAGTTCTGAGATTCAGAGTAAATCCACCTTGAATTTAATCAGCAACTGCCTGCCAAATTTATTCTAATGTAATAGTGTCCAAAATAGCTCATTTGTTCTTAAATTTGCCTATTAACTTGTATCCTAATAGTCTATTTTCACTTGAGGAGAGTAGAGGAGAGGGGAGGGGAGGGGAGGGGAGGGGAGGGGAGGGGAGGGGAGGGGAGGGGAGGCGAGGCGAGGCGAGGTGAGGCAAGGCAAGGCAAGACAAGGCCAGGCCAGACCAGGCAAGGAAAGGCAAGAGGAAAGGCAAGAGGCAAGGCAAGGMAAGGAAAGGAAAGGCAAGGAAAAGAAAGGGCTCATCACTGACAAAAAAACCCTTCTTTATTTTGTTCAAAGTCTACCTTTCTGAAGCTCACTCTTCTCAAAATTTTAGGCTAACACACCCTGTAACTCCAAAGCCCAGGTGCTCGGAGGGGAGGTAAAATTTCTTATACCAAAGAGACGACCACAGTGCAGGATTGAGGGTACCCAACACAAAACAAAAAGAGATAAGGTCAGGCCCTGGAATCTTATCCCCTCCTTTTCAACCTCCTATCAGCTCTCCTCCCAGCTCTTGGTCTATCAGATGTGTCAATAGTTGTATCAGGTTGCATAGCTTTGGGGTTAATTGAGTTCTCAGGCTCTCAAACATTTTCACCACCACCATGTTGTTAGCTCTGCACAGATGAGGTTTATACTTAAATGAGCTCTGAAGGGGTCCAAACACAAAGCTGTTGCACTTCCTTTCTGGAGATGTAAATGGTTTCTTTAGATATAAAATGATAACAACTGAGCACCTTCAATAGAAGGAGTCAAGAACTGAGAATAGATTTGCTCCTCACCAAGTCACCTGGCGTGGAGAGTGTCTAGAATCCACACAATGCCTCTGTTGCCCATATACGTTCCAATGTTGTGTCCTGCTGGTGGTTTCCTGTACACAGGACCATGTTGTATATTTACGCTGTGCTCAGTAAAAAAGGGCAGAAATATGGTTAAGGACTGGCCAACACGTACAGATGCCAAGCAGAAATATTAAAAATCAATACTAAAAAATGAAGTCATGTAAAACATTTCAAGAAAACTCTACAAACATTGATAAGACATGCAGCTTCTCTAACATCATTTCAACCAACACTGTCCTAAGGCAGGGGGTCACCACAGAAGAAAATGCAAGCACAGGTGTAGTGAGGGTTTTTCTTGTTACCTGCATATTTCTGTTGGTTGAGGGTTCTTTTGCCTCACATTTTGTTAATATCTACATGCGGAGATTCTGCAGGGAGAAAAATAATGTTCTCGTGAGACAAAGCTAAAACCTCCACTGTTTTTTGAAGGCACCCTACAGGGAGAACCTGGAGCTGGGATTGACATACTGAAAATTAGTTTCTTCAATGTGGGTTGCATTATTCCGCACTTCAAAGGAGGATGGGACAGACTGTTTCCTGAAAAAGGCGTTGCATGTTTTGGCTGTGGGCAGCACCAGTTCTTCAAAATCTTCCTTCTCATAAACCAGGGAAGAGCATATTCATATATTTGATGTTTTCAGTACAATCTCTTTAAGTAAGCCCTGAAACTTCATGTGAACAAATGTCTTCAGTGCCAGGAATGAAAATAGTGAAGACAGTTGTGTGATTTTTTTTTTTTAATCTATTCTCCTGTCATCATGAATACTGGTGAAATCTCTGGAGGTAAAAGTCATGGTATTTCACCATTATTGCCAACAAGGTATTAGTAAACTCCATTATGAACTCTCTGGGGGCATGGTAAATGAACAAAATTATATGTTGGCCTTGGGCCTGTTTTCTGTTTTTAGATGAATGAATTAAATCAAACCTGTCTGATCTGAGGGACCACTTGGGCTATAAGTCTGAAGAGATGATAAATGGAATATATCCTTTCCTTCTCTTAGTTTGTCATGAGCCCTGTGGTCTGCTGAAAGAAAGGAGGAAAAGGAAGAGACAAGAAATAGACTAACACTGGGTTTGCAGTGTCTACTGCCTGGGTGTCTCTGATAAAGGCTGTATCATACACATCATCTCTGAGAAGTCTGCATATCGTTTAGTGGCAGGTAATCTTGCAATCATACTAGAGTTTCTAGTTGGAATAAGTAATAAAATGTTCTTCAGTCAACAACTGAAATAATTTCCAAGCCTCAATGTCCACTTATAAATATGCATACCTGTAAGACTGGCCTGACTCAGGCATCTTAGCTATGTTCTTTCACTGAATATCTCCATGAAAGAGCCTCTCTCTCTGCTCAGTCATGGATGGAGCCTATATTGCTAAGTGAGTCAGTAGGTTAAGGTCCCTAACAGCAATTTCTCATGCATTTTCTCCTGTTGCCTACTTTTCTCAAATGCAGTTGTTTTTATCAATGGCATGTTTGGAAAGACAAACTCCAACTTCTGAAGAGGAGTCTGCCCCATATGCCAGTATTTAAGGACAGCTGCTAGGCTCCCCACTTCTCCAAGGAGATGAGTAACAGTGGTAGCTGAAGACAGCAAGATCTAGTATGTCTGAAACTGGTCTGGAATGCAGGAAGCCTGGATTTTATTCCAAATCTGTCACTGAGTGTTATGTGAGTCACCTTAGGTAAATCTTTTTCATCACTCATTAGCTTCTTTTCCCTCCCAATAATTTTTTTTATTATCTCTTCATGGTATAAACTCATTGAGATAAGAGTTGCTAGTCTTTACATATAGAAAAACAGAAGACCTAAGCTAGCCATTACACAAATCATAAATACAGCACTTCAATTCTTTGGTATGTGCCTGTAATTTTTAAACACTTTTGAAACAATCAGTCAAATCTGTTTTTCCAGGGTAGCAAATTGACACAGAACACTCAAGCGAAAAGCCTTAACTTCTGAAAATCAGTAGCAAACTATGGACTACAGCCTTGAAACTCTGGTTGCTACCACCTGATCCAGTCCTTGTTCTCTTTCTATGGAATCTGCTAAGTTCGATACACTGGAAGAGCTTGATAAAAAAGTCCTCTTAACTTATATAACAAATGCACAAGTGTATTTTAGCTCAGAAGTATTACGGATCCAGAATTGTCTTTACATGTCACAATTACATTTTCTTACCCATGCTTTTACCATGTGTTGTAAGCATATGGCATGTTGGCAATGCATGACAAAAATGCACAAAGTATGGTGTCAAAAAAATATCCTACTAAGAAGTTTGAGAAGCTCTATTTTCTGTTAAGTAAGGCATCTTCTAAAGTACTGATTTTCCTGTAAACTGAAGACTCTTTCTACTGTTGCCAGAGGCTTTTATTTTCATACTAAATAGAAACATGCAGCTCTGAAAGGGACTTGATATTCTGGTCCCTTGCTGACAATAGATACAGGTTAAATTGTCAGCTGGTTTATCCCAGTTCAGAGTGTAGACCATCTGGTATGGTAGGATGGGCTGACAAGGGGAAAGCAGCAGATGTTGTCTATCTTGGTTTCAGCAAGGATTTTGACACTGTCTCCCATAACATACTTATAGGTAAGCTCACGAAATGCAGGTCGAAGGAATGGACAGCGAGGTGGATCAAGAACTGGCTGAATGGCAGAGCTCAGAGGGTCATGATCAGTGGAGCAGAGTCCACTTGGAGGCCTGTAGTCAATGGCGTGCCTCAAGGACCAATACTGGGTCCAGTCTTACTCAACTTGTTTATCAACGACCTAGACGAAGAGATAGAATAAGCACCCTTAAGCAAGTTTGCTGACTAAGGGAAGTGGCTGATACACCTGGAGGCTGTGCTGCCATTCAGAGGGACCTTGATAGGCTGGAGAGCTGGGTGCAGATGAACCTAATGAAGTTTAATGAAGGCAAGTGTAGGGTCCTGCACCTGGGGAGGAATAACCCCAAGTATGAGTACAGGTTGGAGGCTGACTTGCTGGAGAGCAGCTCTGTGGAGAAGGACCTCAGAGTAGTGGTGAATGACAAGTTGACCATAAGCCAGCAGTGTCCTTGTAGCCAGGAGGGCCAATGGTATCCTGGGATACATCAGGAAGAGTGTGGCCAGCAGGTCAAGGGAGGTGATCCTGCCCCTCTATTGGGCTTTAGTGAGGAGCATTGTGTTCAATTCTGGTCTCCACAGCTCAAAACAGACAACCTAAAATCTCAGCCTTTTGTCTTTCTCACTGGAGGGGGTGGGGGAGGAGCTGTGTGGAGTTGAACTTCCATCTGGACTTAAACCATGACAGGTTTTAATTGGTACCCAATGTGGGGCACAAAATGTTGAGATAACAGATCTATTCAGAGTAGGTTGGAAACAAATTTGATCTAAGCTTTTGTGTATTAGGTACAGAGCCACTGGTTACAATGTTGCTTGATCTGTTCATGTGGTTGGGGTATCTAACCCTGTATATGTTTCACTATATGCAATATGTGCCCATCATTTCAGAGCAGAGAGAGGGATCAGGATTGCTTTGTTGATGTACTTTATGATACCAATTTATGGCATGATRACATCAAGAGCAATGAGGGTCATTTGGGATGTGTATTCAGGGTTGCTCTTCTGCCCTGGCCTTGGCTTCTACCACTGGGAATTAATTACCATACCCAGGCTGTGAGGGGAACAGGTGAGGACAATTTTTCACCAGCCTTTCATCCCCTTTTCCTTCTTCAGGCCTGTTACAACAGCTTTTGAGTGTTTTGAATTCCCTTTGGATTTTAAGGAAAGCATATTCCTGTTGCCAAGTCTGCCAGGTCTCCTCAGCACAGTCCACACCATRTTTAGAGTCAGGACAGAGTTTTAGGAGCTTATAGGAAGGTCATTCAGAGGTCTACCCCTAGGGTGGATAGTCATGAGCGGAACGGAATGTGGGAGAAAATGGTTTTTTTTGGAAATTCTCTGCTCCAATGGTTTGGAATATCATCCCTGAACAACTACAGGACCCTGATAAAGTGACAGAATATTTGCAAGGAGAATGCTGTGGCAATTGTAGAGAGGAGTAATTTATTGCAAGGTGCTGGGCCCTGGATACAATTTATCTGACACTGCTTTGTACTAGACAGCACCCGCAGCGGGAGGAGGAGGAAAACAGACCAACAGGCACTGTGGCCACTCAAACCGCAGCTGAACCAGAGGAACAACTCATGCCAGCAGCAGGTGCCCCTCCAGAGAAGAAGAAATCCAAGACAAAATCAGTTCGCTTAGCAAGGGATGAAGAGGAATAGGGCCCTCACAAGAGGAAGAAGAGGCAGGGGCAAAGATAATCACCTGATTATCAAAGATAATCCCTATTCCCAGGTGAGCTGCGACATACGCAAAAACATTTCAGCTGCCAGTCGGGAGAGCCCCTTGTGACCTGCCTGCTGCGATGCTGGGATATCGTGGCACACAATATGAAACTAGATGGTAGTGAAGCCAGGCAACTGGGATCCCTGTCCCGGGATGTAGGCATTTGCAAGGGGACTGGGAAGAGGACAGAAACCTTCAGTCTCTGGAAGTGACTTCTGTCAGGCATGAGGGAAAGGTATTCTCTCATGGATGACCCCAATAGTGAACCAAGACAAATGGAATGCTACGGAGAAAGGTATCCAGGACCTGAGAGAATTAGCCATGTTGCAACTAACCCATAGGGATTCAAATAATGAGCAGTCCCCTGTATATCCAGATAAAGTCCAGTGTACACAATCCACGTGGCAGAATTTTGTAGAGAGTGCGCCGTTGTTGTACACCAACTCTTTGGCATTGATGTCAATGAAAGAAGGAGAAGAAATAATGCTTCAGGTGATTCCCTGACTCCAACAATATGAAGATCATCCCTTTTCCTCCCTACCAATCTGTGCTTCAGCTGTGGAAAGATCGTCCAAGACTGCAGACACACTTGAAAGACTCCAGCAGGCTAGAGAGGAAATGTCCCATGCCCCACTGGTATGGACCAGAGTGTCTGCTAGTGGGAGCATGCACCCACCTGCTCGAACGAAGGGTACACACCACAAGGAAGCCTATGGTTTCACCTGCATGACCACAGAGAGCGCATGAAGAAGTGGGATGGAAAATCCTCCTCTGCCCTAGCAGCATGGGTATGTGAGTTGAGAGGGAGAACAACCACCAAAGGAAATTCTTCAAGGATATATGCCGCTTATATCCAGTGGGCAAGTCCTCAGACACAATGAAAGGGCTGAATGTTATTTCTGATCATCTTGAAGGATCTGCAGTTCATATTTATGAGAAGTGAGCAACGAGAATTATGACTAGAACTAGAGGGGCCCTGCCTCCAGCCAGCTGGGGGAAAGAGACAATGGGATCTATTGGATTGGGTGAATCCCATGGTCTGGCACATCAGACCCACAAGAGTAAAAGGCTTTACTTGACATTGGCACAAAATGTACCCTGATGCCATTAAGATCTGTAGGGACAGAATCTACCTCTATTTCTGGGGTGATGAGGGATCCCAACAGCTGACAGGACAGGAAGCTGTAGTGAGTCTGGCTGGTAACAAATGGCAAAAATACCCCATTGTGATTGGCCCAGAGGCCCCATGCATCCTTGGAATAGATAACTAAGGAGAGGGTATTTCAAGGACACAGAAGGGCATTGTTGGGCTTTTGGGATAGCTGCTGTGGAGGCAGGAAATTAGACAGCTGAACACTTTGCCTGGTCCCTCAGAGGACCCTTCTGTTGTGGACTGCTGCGAGTCAGAGAACAACAGGTACCAGTCGCTACCACAGCAGTGCACTGTTGACAATACTGCACCAGCTGGCACTCCGTGACCCCCATCCGTGAGATGATTCGTGAACTGGAGAACCAGAAGTGGCCAGCAAGACTCACTTGCCCTTTAATAGTCCTATGTGGCCAGTGCATAAGTCCAATGGAGACTGCAGACTGACAGCGGACTATTGTGGTCTGAACAAAGTCACACCCCCACTGAGCACTGCGGTCATGGACATGCTGAAACTTCAGAACGAACTGGAGTCCAAGGTCCCACTATTTGCCATGAACTCATGCAGACTGAACTGGAAAAGGGTGAGGCTCCAGCATAGTTGCAATACATTGATAACATCATCATGTGGGGCAATACAACAGAGGAAGTTTTTGAGAAAGTGGAGAAGATAATCTAAATCCTCCTGAAGGCTGGTTTTGTCAAAAATCAAAGTAAGGTCAAGACACCTGCCCAGGAAATGCAGTTTGTAGGAGTCAAATGGCAAGATGGACATCATCAAGATTCTCATAGACGTGGTCAACAAGAGAGCAGCTATGTCCCCACCAACCAGTGAGAAGAAAATGTATGCTTTCCTTGGCTCTGTGAATTTTTGAAGGATGCATATTCCAGATTACAGTCAGATTGTAAACGCTCTCTATCAAATGACCCAGAAGAAGAATGATTTCAAGTGGGGTCCTGAACAACAACAAGCTTTTGAGCAAATTAAGCAGGAGATTGTTAATGCAGAAGCCCTTGGCCAGTCAGGACAGGACAAGATGTGAAAAAAGTGCTCTACACTGTAGCTGGCAAGAATGGTCCTTCCTGGAGTCTCTGGGAAAAAGGTACCTGGAGAGACTTGAGGACAAGTCCTGAGATTCTTGAGTTGGGAATACAAGGGATCCGATGCCTGTTACAATCCTACTTAAAAAGAGATTATGAAGGGGTTCTAGCTGTCTCAGAAGTGATTGGCATTAAAGTACAGCTCCTCCTGTCATCCCGACTGCCAGTGCTGGGTTAGATGTTCTAAGGGAAAGTCCCTTCCACACATCATGCCACTGATGCTACATGGAGTAACTGGATCATGCTGATCACACAGCGAGCTTGAATAAGAAACCCTAGTTTCCCAGGGATCTTGGAAGTCATCATGAATGGGCCCGAAGGTGAAAATGTCAGACTATCATCAGAATAGGAGGAGGAGAAGGTGTCATGTGCTGAGGAGGTCCTGTCATATAATCAGCTACCAGAAATGAAAACTGATGCTTTCTCCTTAATGATGGTTCCTGCCATATTGTAGGGATACAATAGAAATGGAAAGCTGCTGCGTGGAGTCCTATATGGTGAGTCGCAGAAGCTGTTGAGGGTCAAGATGGATCAAGTAAGGTTGCAGAGCTAAAAACTATCCAGCTGACTTTTAGATATCAGTAAATGAGAGAAATGGCTGGTGCTCTACACTGACTCATGGATGGTAGCAGACTCGTGGTCTGTGGGGGTGGACGAGTCTTGGGTTTGTAGCGAGGTGCGTGACATAAGAAGTGGAGAAATCCTGAGCTGCAGCCCAGTCCCCAGGCTTCCTCCCTCTCTCATGTTGTACAGGTCTGCCAGCCTCAGCTTCAGAGCTGAAAATTTTGTTTCTCTGAACAGAAAATACATCAAAATTGTAGCTTGAGAACCAACACAAACCCCACAGAGCCCTATTCACAGTCATGTTGAAGCCTGTCAACAATCTCAGCTGACAAAAGTTGGGGTTTTTTTCTCAGAAGGTGAAATTCTTGCTTTAAAATTTCAATGTAAAATGTTTCGATTGTTCTTTTCATTGAGATTTCAATTTTAAAGGAGTAAAACTTTTTAATATATATATATATAGAGAGAGAAGCATTACAGAGCCACAAAACAAACAGTAAATTTTGTATGAAAATAAACATTTGGCCACTGTTTTTAATTCAGTTTAGTCATTGAAACTTTGCATTAATATATGAAGGTAAAATTGCTAAAAAAAGAATTTAAAAGCTTTTCACTTATTTTAAACTACACAGTGTCACAAACACAAGTGATTAATTTAGCAAAATAAGAATTCAAGTTAGAGCACCCAAAAGAAGAAAAACTCCTCCATGCTCCAACATGATACTTTCGGTATCTTCTTGCTGTAATTCAGATGAGATTATTTCTTCGACAAAGAAAGATGAAATTTTTCCATTTGCAACCAGAGGACTGATTCCTTCCTCAGTTCTCTGTAATGTTACTGCCTCAATTTGTAGGAATATGAAAGCAGAAGTGTTGTGAGAGACTTCAAATCGCCCATCTTCATGTAGCAGCATAGTTGTCAAGTGCAGTGACAAATGGACCAAGCAACTCTCTCTTGACTTGTGCAGTTTCCTCAGAGCCACTGAAATCAGTAGAACTGTTGCAAGCATATTAACATTGGGTGTAAATATGGTTCTTGGAAGAATTAGTTGTATTATATAGGCTCTATTTAAGAGTTATAAAATCTGTCGACCAAGGAACATCTATTCTAGCCTGGAATAGTAATTACAACTGGAAACCATAAATATTAATAACTTTGCTTAATTACAGCCTGTGTTCTTCAAACACAGCCTAAACATGAGATCTGAATTTGCTTTATATGAAAGGTTTTAAATGACTCTTATTATGCTGCTAGGACCATTTGGTACATTTGAACCAACACACGTGCTAAAGTCTGTAAATGACTCAGTTTTAAACTACTTTTAACTGGCAAACTAATGAATGACTATTGTAGTTTAGGAAAGGTATTCTCCAATTTATTACTGGAAAAAGACCCCTTCTCCCTGAAAGAGACTCCATTCCCTATCTGCCCTCCCCTCTCCCCCCTCCTTCCAACTACTTGGTTAGAGTTCCTGCTTGACTAATGATAGGTTTGAAATCTGTCATACTGAGAAGAGAATTATATTTGGTTGCCTCAGGTAGGGCTGCAGTTTGCTGCATGAAACTCAGCAGCAGCAATATTTCAGAAGGAAAAGGCCACAACGTTTCCTGAAAGGTCCAATTCTGTTGATATTCATGAGGAACACCAATAACATACCTTCTGGCAGAAGCTACTGAAGGGACAGAAATAATGGAATATGGAGATTTCTGGGTCCTTATTAAACAAGTTGGAAATCAGTATTGCCTTCCTCAACATGTGCAGGGTGTGAGCACAGCTCTAGACACTTGGGCATCTCATGAGTGTTGGAGAGGGAAACAGAAGCTAACAGGCTTAGGAATTCTATATCGCAACCCTGGATTGCTGTTTTTACCTTCCATATCCATCCTGGTTTAGGTCCCTCATTTCTTTTACCAGTGAACCTTTTAACCAGGAGTCAAGGAACATAATTTTACTGTGATTGTATGTTCTGAGGAAAACAGCTTGCACAGCGTTGTTATGCAGCCTGAAAAATAACACCGTGAGAGTTACATTTGGTACAAATGTACATTTGGTACGAAACATTCAGACTGGTTTCTTACAAGTCAACTCAGTTATAACACAGTTTGCATACCTAATATTAGTTGTAAATGTTGTAGGGACTCTATATGGCCTGGTTGAAGGGTTTGATTGAAAACAAGGTAACAAAACCACTGATAAATGGCCTAATTGCATTTAAAAATGTTCATCCACATTTAAGAAGAATATCATGCTAAAATAATCACGGTATTCTAAAATCAAATGGTCAGATTCTATTTGCAAATGATCGGGGTCAAAATGTAAATGGATCTGCAATGCAAAACTATGAACCAACTATGTTCTAGAGGCCTCTTTTAATTCACTTTATTATAATCTAAGGAGAAAAAAATTAAGGTACTGCTGTTGGTATATTATCTCTGCTTAACATACAAGATCAGTAATTAAATATATTTCTGCTGGTCTTGTGACCATATGTCTGCAATATGTAAAAAAATTTTTTTTTAATTTCTTTTGTTCCCAGTACTGACTGCCTGTCAGATTGAACCCTCCAGATTCTGTGTGTTGGTATCCATAGGCTCTTTCTTGCCAAGCTGCCAGTCTGGAGCGTCACACCTTACTGCCTTTAAAGATTGCCCTGCAGAGATAGAGGAAAATGGCAATTTTTACATGATGCAGTCTGGCAGCCCAAGAGATTTGAAGTCAGAACTGGTGCCAAGATTTCCCCAGGAGAGCAACCAGAGGCAAAAAAGAGAACCTGGGCCAAAGGGAAAAAAAATGAAGCAAAGGAAGAGGGAAGTAAAAGGGAGGAAAGCGTGGCAGAGCGGGAGCAAGTTTTTTGGTAAAGGGTAGAACACAGGTCTAAGCAATGGACACTACATGTTGTTTGCATGTGTTTGTGTTAAGAGGGTCAGGGTCCTAAAGAAAGTCAAAAGGAAGAGGTCGGCTTTTTTTGCGTGCCCCAAATTGTAGTAGATTGCAGAATGTAAATGAGACAATTATTACACCAATGCTCATCAAGCTGTGCTGGAAAGACTTCAATAGCCTGATGAATATGCATGCAAATTTGTTAATTAAGTTAATTATTCTGCTGAAAATTCATTTGTCTTCCAAGGACATTTTCCCAATGATTTTAACATGCTTGTGCCATTAGTCATGCTCCATGCTATTTAACATTACTTTTTGTCCACTTTTTCTTTCTTCCTCTCTTTCTTCTTGCTTTTCTGTTCTATTCAGTTTCTGTTGTTGTTGTTTTTCTATTTTGATTTGCTTTTCTTATTAAAGCTTTAAAACCAGCTGATTGTTTCTCTTAATTGACCCCTGCAATGCTGCAAGATGCTAGAAGCCAGCTCCATAGGAATCCCCTAAAACTAGATTTCATTCAAATACTTCCTTCATATATAAAAAATCCCTAAAATGTCACCTAGGAACGAGGGGGTGCCAGGGCGATGGGAGCAGGGGGAGCAAACCTATCTGGCATCATTTAAGCTGGAGTCTGAATGAGTCCATGCAGTAATCAGGAGGGATAAGTCTGTCCTTGCTGCAGGCTATTTCCTCAGCACAGCCTTGGTTTGGCACAGGGTGTTACCTTGCTCCAAAAGGTRCGATCTGCTCACACCTCTCTTCCCTCTGCCTGTTCAGCTATACATAGAAACATATGTGTTCAAAGAGGAACAAGAACTGAGATACTTTTCTGTCACCATGAGGGCCAAAACCCGTTACCATGGCAACAAGAGGGAATCGTGAGTTTAAAAATCATGTCTAACTGGCAAAATGAGATAATTTAAAGAAACAGAAGGATATTTTTTCCTCCTGTGCAAGGCAACCACAGTATTGTTACAACTTCACGTGATTACATTCTCAAAAATGGGATCTTTCTCTATCTGTTTCAAATTCCCATCGTTTGAAAATGTATCAGAGTGCACAATGACTATTTTACATTTCTAATATGGGCTACTTCTACAAGGCCACAGCATTTAGCTGCTGGTTCCTCTTAAGTCCACTCATTTTTATTCTTTTATTCGCTTGTTCTGTTCCATTGCAGATGAAAAAAAAACTATTTGGTTTTTTTTCAGCAAACAGAAAAAGCCCCAATATGACAATGGGATGTTTTCTGTCTTCCCACACGAACAAGGACACCAGGAAAAGCTTAACAGAAGAGGGATTATAAGGAAGCAATATTTGCAGATAATGGAGTTTAAGAAAATTAATTGGCAAGATTTCTCTTTTGTGCAGTCCTTATACATTACACAGTCTGAATGGCACTGTAGTGTCACATAGATCGTAAACCAATTAGGGTGATATTCTAAACCCTGTAATTTCTGTAATTCCATCTGCTTTAGATGGTTTAATTAGTGAAAGTTACAAAAGCCAAATATATTACAATATTTTGAAATCAAGCCCAAAGGCAAGAAATAAGAGTTACCAAAACCACTTAATGCGCAAGTGGGGATATCACATGAGTATATGAAAAAGAGGAGGGGAAGGCTTTCTCTTTTCAATTTTTTTTAAATGGAAAGTGGGTCAAACAATATTAGTAGTGAAGCCCCAGTCATAAAAAAAGATGGTGGCAAAATTGCCGTGGACTCCAAAAGGACAAGAATTCATCTCAAAAGATGACAACATTTAGTTGTGAGCTATTTTTCTAGCAGGGATATAACTGCTTTCTTTATTACTTAGACCCCATCCCACTCATTCTGAAATCAAATACAAATTCCTCACTGGGGTCTCTGACCAAGCTCTTCATCTGCAGTGTGTAGTTGATGGACTCTGTGATATTTCTGACTTTAAGGCGGTGAAAGGAAAGACTAGTCAATGGGTATAGCCCTTTCATTTCCAGAACCTCTGTTCTGAAGCAATTGCCCCAATTGTTTTATATTCCTAAACTTTGCCCAATAAACTGGAGAAGAGTTTGATGGAAAACTATGTCTCACTTAGATGGGTGATTATATACAATATATCCCTGTTCTAATCCTTCTAAAGTTTACCATGTTCTAATGTGTTTCCAAATGGTAACAATAAACAGTATAACATGGAAAGCCACTCTGCTGGTATCTTCTCTCCTGCCAGTAGTTCCAAAGAAGTCCATAAGAAGGATGATTTGCATGAAAGACGGTTACACAAACAACCCAAAAAATCCCTTTAACAAACTGGAAAGAATAATGTCATTTTTAAAAAAATGAATTTTTCATAACTTTAAAAATGTCTGCAACTAACTTAATAACTAGCAATGCACCATATTTGTTTGTTGATGGTATTTCTCCTGCAAAGCAACTATGCATTATTATGGACCACGAATAGCTTCAGTCACTGGTGACTGACAGCAACATACTGAAGACAGGGTGTATGCTATTGCACTGTCTGTCACCCTCCAATTGAGACACYGTAGGTGTCCAGGGCTGTCTTTGCTTGCTGTGAAATATTCCAAGGTAAAACTGTTACTCATAAAAAAGATGACTTGTCTTCCCCCTTAATGAGAACACAATATAGAAGTGAGCTATTAATTCATGGTACCTCCTACAGTTCAAACAAATCACTTTTGTTCTAGCTGTTGTGAGAAATGTCAAGTCAATGAAAATATCTAACATAAAAACAATTATCAAACAGTGATGATGGAATGGAAAAAATAAGGGGAGACAACAATTATATAGCACAGTTAAAAAGAAAGGGGGGCTTATAAAACGCCTGTGTCATTATAGGGCAACAGCTGTTCTCTGTAACTGTTAGGAAAGGTTTTACTAGTAAAATCAGGCACATACTCTTGCATATTTGATTCTATAGACTTTCACAATGTGGTACTTCTAGTTAAGAGGAGAAATGAACAAACTTTTCCCTATCCAAAATCTAAATTGTTGGCTTCAAATGAAGTCGTATCAGAAGCAGCTGTAGAGATGAAGGACACCTCCTGCTTCTGGGATCACGTAGCTGTTTGACTCTTTCCCTGTATAACGCAGCCAGCCAACTTGCTTTCCTTTCCATAGCCTACAAGTTGCATCCAAATGTCCTTGTGGCAGCTGGTAATCATCACTGTAGGTGTGAATGTACACCTTTCCTCCCAGTTCACAACCCACTGGTAAGGAGTGGCCCAAGTTTATGCTTGAAGTTGCTGAGAACAACTGAGTCTTTTGCTAGTGACTCCATTACAGATAAAGCTGTCAGACCATGGACAATACTTTGGGCAAACACCACTGAAGTCCAGAAGCACCAGTTTTTCAGATAATCTCTTTGGGGCAAAATATTTGCAGTAGTACGTTGTATTAAATGAGAAAATTTGGGTGACCATGGATACATCTTTGCTACTGAATTTTTAAAAAAGAAAGCACTATTGTTTAGTATCTGAAAGCCTCCTTCCTTTAGGCAGCTCTCGTTCCTGTGCCCTTGCATGGTATTTCTTTCTCCTCTGGACCTTATCAGCACATTTTGGGATTAATTTCCCTTCTGCTGCTCTATGACCCCAGTGTAAGAGCACCAAAGATTTAGACACACAGGCAATGTTAGGCAACCCAGGAACAACAGAAGATCAAGATAAACATTCATACCACAACAAAGCAGTAGTAAAATAAAGAAGATTAAAAAATCCAGAGCTAGGGACAAAAAGGCAAGAAATAAAGATAGCTATTTATTCAGAGCTGGTTCAACGGAACACTAGTGTTCCATAAGGGTTAAAATTCCTTCCACAACTATATGTGGAAGTTCCACAAGTATATATGGAAGTTCCACAAGTATCTGGAAAAATCCAACCCATATCTCCCCACAGGCATAGTCAGTGGAATTAGAGGTCAACAAGATGCCTGTTGATCAGTGCTGGGAAGCCACTCTGTCATCTTCTGTGGAGGGATTATAGGCTACTTTGCATCTCTCTGCTATCTGGTGTYCCCGAGGCTCAGCTGCCCATCAGCTTCCATTGGCAAAGAGGAGGAGCATAGCTCACTTTTCCCAACATGAGGAGAGGCAAAATAGCACCTCCCTACCCACTGCAAGGAGCAGCTCCTGTGCTACTGCCCTTCATGCTGCTGTAAATCAAATCCTATCAACCAAAACCTCTCATTTCCTATTCTGGCAGCAGCAGCATCCCCTGTGTCCCCCCCATCATCATGGGGAGACTATCAAAAACTCCTCCCTCCCCTGCGAGTTATAGCCACGCTCTTGCCAGGTCTGAGAGGTCTAGACCACTGCACGGGACACACCCATTCTGCAGAGCTGCAGTGGCTCTTTGGGCTCTGGACCAGCACCTGAAGGAGGTCTGTGCCTCCTGGGCATGGACAGCAGAAGTATTTTCACCATGAGATAGTGTTGACATTGAGCCCTGTTGTTTTTTACAACCCACCAGGGCAGCAAAAATGTTTCCATTTGTTTCTTACCAGATCTAAAGTCATGAATGGAGAGTGGTTTACTGCCCTGACTGAATGCACCATTGACAGCAGTACTATTGGAATGTACCTCTATTCCAATGGTAATTATATGCAGAAGTTAGGCCATTGCATCTCATTACTCCCCTGCCCTGCTCTTTCCAAAAAGCACCACTCAAGCTGCAGTAAACTTTTACAGACTTAGAGCTGCATTGCAATGTTTCTCATTTCATTGATCCTCRGAGAAATAATGTCCCCTGAGGGACYGTTTTCCTGAGAGTATTTCCTCTCAAGGATTGACACAACCCTTGTGCTCCTGCCTCCTCTAATGCATTTTCTGTTCATGTCTCCACTGTTGACCACAGGTTAACTGTGGTTGTGATATGGAGGCAGTAACAGCGGTGATAAAACCTTAAAAAGTAAAATACTGATACATATGAGCCCTTAATTACAAAATAGACTTATAAGGTAAGTTGACTCAGCACACGGTTGCACCAATTCACTTTCTTTGTTTAAAAATCCAGCTCAACCCATTTCAAAATAAAAAGGTGCAGGAAAAGAAATGGCAATAGAATTATCAGTGAATTAGTCATGTCAGATTTGGGCTCTTCTAAGATGGCAGAGCTACAGAACTATATCTACTCCTGTCACAGTCTTAAAATTAATATCTCAGCCCACTCTCATTCTGTCCACTAGAGCATTCATTGTGGTTTTCCCTCTGCAGGAAAGACTGTACTAAACTCACAGACTGTACAAGCACTTGTTTAGATCGTGGTTGGATCTGCCCAAGCAGTCCAGAGGATGACAGGGTCTTGTGACAGACCTCCGAAAGAGGGGAAGAACTTTGCTAGGGGTACATGGGTTGTCAGCACTGCAGCCACAATTGGGCAAGAGTTTGCACCATTTCCAACGGTTGCTTCATTCTATTTTCATTCGCTTCCCTATGAAGGCCAACTCCATCCTGTTCTGACAGCACAGCTGTGTTGGTCAGAGGTGTGATGAGATGTGTACTCTGACAGCGTAAGCTGCCACCACACTCTGGCATGTTATTTTTCTCCAGTTATCATTAACACTCACACTGAATAAACCTCTTAATGCAGATTGTCGCAAATCTCCATTTGTCTTCTGTTCTTTTAGGCGAAGAAACACAATATGTGTCTGCATTGCAGTCACAACAAAGACAGCAAGTTCTGCCCACCATCCAAGCTAGTTTTAAAGCAGCAGACGTGTGAAGGCAGAACCACCCTACAGACAGCAAGAGACAGATCAGCTCCTACTGAGCATCACCAGTTAGCATGAATAAAGCCAGCCCAGGTACACCACACCACTCAAGTGTGTCACAAGGCTCACCATAAAAATTCCTGAAGTCTTCAGCTGAAGATGCTCCTGTGAGTGTACTTGCCAATGAAGAGATATTCGTGATTTCTCTCAAAATCCAAGTACATTTGAATCATGAAATTGTGTCGGCAATTTCAGCCTCTGGTTTATAAAAAGTAAAGCAAAAAGTAAACCTTCAGCCAGGAAAAAAGTCGGCAAGTGAGACCTCCCTTCTCAAAAAAATGATGAAACAAGTGTCTCTAGAGATTTTTTGAGGGCTGGACGTACGAGCTGTTGCTTAGCATGTTTTGATTTATTCCTCACTTCTTAAAACATTTCATCTGCTCATATCTGCAGAGAATGCCAGTGAAAGTTTTGTTGTGCTCCATGCTTGCACTAATGTATGCTTATCCATACACTCAAAATTCTAGGAGAGACATGTTTCTGAAAGTCCAAAACCCAGCTACATCAACAATTTACACTGCAGGGTTTTTCAGGTTTAATTCAGCAACAGAGAATTTTAAGCTCTGTTGAGCAAACATCAGGTTCTTATCCCACAACTCCTCATTCTGATATTATTCTATTACCCAGTCCAAAGAAACAGGCACACATTATATTTGATTAATTGATAAAGAAATAAGAGACATACTTGGATGAAGGGCATCCTGCCCTCCTCACAAAGAGCCAGCTGTGTGTACACCCGAAGTGCTGGCAGGAGGCAACACATGAAGATAGATAAAGAAAAAATAGGAAAAAAAGAAAAATAAAAAAGAGACAAAATCAGCAAACAAATTCATACTTCCACTCCACTGGTCACTAAAAAATATAATGGGATGGGTTGTTACAGCATTTGCAAATTAGCACATTGCTAGAATTGCTTAGAGGCAATAGTTAACCTCATGGGGATTGCTGTAAACTGAATTTAAACCTTCCTGTACAGATGTTGATCTGAATCTTCTTGCCCACAATAGACTAGGGTTAACTTTCAGAGAACCTCATGACTTTGCTTTTAATGGGAAAAAAGCAAAATGACAGAAGATACACTACAGTTAATATGCACAGATAGTGTAATGCTAGTTAGAAACCAATTCAATGGCAGRGATTTATTCTCTCTGTATTTTGTGTTGTGTCACGTGAATTAYTCCTTCCAAGGTTCTTTGAAATCACTCAGAGAAATAAGGACTTTTGTGCAAAAGTAAATAGGACACCTTTTTCAGCTTTTCCTTTCCCTCTTCCTCTCTTCTTTTCCTCCTGTTCCCTCTTGCTCCCTCCCATCCCCTCTGTGCAATTTCARCTGTATTTACTGATCATCAGCAAATGTGTAAACGATGTAGTGGGGGTGGTTAACACACTTTAACCAAGATCTTCAACCTCGAGCTCACAAATGTTGCTGGGAGCACTGGTGGCTAAAGAGAGAGGTTTTCAATTAGAGCTGAGCAATTGCCTAATGTCTGCATCTGTTCTGCAGAAAGGCTAAATATCTTTAAAATTGTAACACAAGTGCACTGACATCGCAAAAGGAAAATCAAACGTCATTGAAAAGCAAATGGTTAAAAGGTGGCTGACGATCCTGTTTGTATTTTTTGGATGGCTAATTAGGTCACAAGGGTTAATATGTTAAAGAATGTTCTGTCTATTGTTATGTTGGCTGTCAGAGCTTATCTCAATCAAGCATAACTACAGATTAGGGGGCAGCTGTCTTTGATCAAAATCTGAGTCCTTATTTAGTCTCATTCAAAATGAAAAGCCTAACAGTTAATATTTCAAAATATTTTGCAGCCTGTGTGATTGTAAGTAAAATCATGCTGAGGAAAAAAATTGATRCCAACACTACCATACCTTATTCTGGTACAAAGCATCAGACTGACAGTTTAAATTTGTGGGAATTTCCCTATTTCTTTCATAAGCAATATTTTGCTTTCCTCAGCACCAGTCCAGTACCACCCTGTTTCAGGAACTTTCTCAGTCCGAGCAACATTGGCTGAGGACTTGTGTCACTGCAATACATTGAACTGGAACAAAACCACTATTCCTATGGGCATATTCCCCCATTATAATGAGCAATTACTCAGCAGTCTAGGCTATTTTAATGGACATACCACTTTACACTAAGCTTTTGCATCAGTTCTGCCCTCTAACTACAAATGCAAGAAGATAATTCACAATTGCATCATAGGAAAGGATGCTATGATTTAAATGGATGTGTATGTTCTTTAATAAATGCAACATGCAATCTGCTATGTTTCTCCCATGTACCGGAAAAAAATAAGATGGAAAACCTGTTGTACTGACCAGAGGTTTCACTTCCTCTCTCCCTATATTCCCCTAGTAGAAGAAAGATTTTACTCTATGAATAAGTCTGCCAAAAAAGTAAACTGATAGAAGAACCAAGTATTCTCCTGCTTCTTACACAGTACAAGAGTGAATAAAGCTGAGCAAGTATGTCACAGTTCCCGATTTATTTACCAAGTTTAGATTTCTTCTGTCTGAAATCTGTTCCTGAGAGACTTCTTTATTTCTTTATTTCTGTAGTTCTTAAAGTATTAGGAAAAATTGACACACAGGGGTTTCACTCCCACCTTTTTTTTAATTAATACTACATATTTTTAAAAATCCTTTTATACCCACTTTTTGCTATTTTTCTCTGTTGTCAATTACTTCAAACCCCAGAGGATTTTGCTACCATTTTTATTCCCAACCCAACATGGTTTATAAGCAATTTTGAACTGCCATCTGATATGTCAGTTTGGGCAGATTCAACTAGAACACAAGTCACTTGCTTCATGTCTCCTCAGCATAGTGGTTCTCAGAAGTAGGATGCCAGTAAATCATTGCATTTAGAAGTTTCATTTTTCCTCTTAATATTCACTTCAAATTCACACTTTCTATAAATATTCCTATTAGCAAATTCTTGTGTGACATCCAAGTATGAGTATGTAAATATTCAGTAAGATCATTTTGATGTCTGCTCAATTCTGCCTATAACACTATATATGGAGCAACAAACGTACAGCYGAGAAGTCATTTTCTCTAGCCTATCAGCCTCACTGCTTGCCTTTCCAGGTGCTAGCTCCAGGCTAGGAGGATGACATGCTTGCTGCAATTTCCTCGCCCTCTTTCACAGACCCATGAATGCTTCTGAAGAGTGAACTCTAGGACTCCCCATCACAGACTCAGTGCTCTTATATAGCATCGTGCTTTACAGAACAGCTACTGTATTGTGGGCTTTGTAGTTTCCCCYCAACTACATAGACTGTCAATCACAGCACAGGAGAAGATATCAGGAGAAATGCTGATGTGTCTGAAATTTTTTACCCTTTTTTCTCCAACTATGCCTGATATAAGCCATCATCTCACCTACATTCCTTTTCTCTCATTTAGTTTGCCCCAGAATTTTATGGAAGGGATGATACACCCGAGAACTGGGCTTTTAGGCTGAATCCTTAGATCTCTGATGTGATGAGATCTCCAAAGGTATTTGGAAGGAAACCATCACCTACCAGTGAGCTTCCATGATTATAGCGTATTTTATCTGCATACTTAAAAGCTTCAGCTGGTCACCTAACAGACCAGAAGAAACTCCATTTTCACAATTATATTCCCATCTTTGGACAAGTACCATGGTGAGTGTGACTTTCGTTTCATCTTCTTCCTTTGAAGCAACAGAAGCTGTTGCCTGCACTTCTTAGGCCTTTGAGAATCTTACATGGTAATACCTGTTAAAAGGAACAAACACCCAAATCTTTAATTTTCCCTTATTTTCGTGGTTGCTAGTCTTCTACTACTCATTTTAAGTTTGTAACAATATCTCAGGAATGTTTGGTGATGTGTGACAATGCATGGAGCTGTCTATTAACCCCCACCCTTTGAACAGCTAACTATTGTGGCTGAACAGCCCAGGAACAGCAGTGCCCAAACACTTCTGTCACTGCTCTGCATTGGAAACTGATCTAATTAGTGAATGCTGAGCAAGACTGGAAGTCTAATAACGTAAAGCTTTGCGGAAAAGCCTAGATCTGCAGAATTCACTGAGGTCTGTTTAAAGCAGTTGTACAGCAGCTTGGCAAACCCCGGCTGAAAAGCGCATTCTGGCATACACTCTCCCCTGGACTTGACATCATTCTCTAGTAGAGATGTAATTCTGTGCCACAGAACCTGTGGCACCAACATGCCAGAATGAAATGTATGGAATTACTTTGATAGATCTGAGAGCTCCACTCAGAGAGACAGAAACTGAAGATTGATCCAGCATCATACACAAAGCCCGTTGCGGAGGCATAGGTCCTCTCAGCATGTCACTGAGCTGTGATCCAGCCAGAGTTATGGCCTAGRAAATTTCTGACAAGCCCATATCAACTCCCTCCAAGCACAGAAAGTCCACATCAGTGTAAAATTTGGACAGAAAGTCAGATTTCACGCAACATCATTCATTGTTTTCCTTTTCTTTGTCTTTATCTCTCTGCCCAACTCCTAACTGCTGAAAGGCAGCTAACAGGAGCAGCACACCATGACACAGTGGGGCTGAAGGCTGGGCAGTAATGCTGCAGCAGCCCGGCCCGAGCGTGCTCTCCTGTCCCTTCCCTCCAGCATCCCTGGCTCAGCTGGCAAGCAAATGGCCACTTTCTCACCGCGGCAGTTGGCTTCTATTGTTTCTGTAGGGTATCAATAGGCCTCCGTCACTCTGTTTTATCCCCGGAACAGCGAGCGCCCCAGCAAGCTGCTGCACTGTTTGTCTCTGTGGTCTCCAGAGACCACAGCAGAGTCTGAATTTTTTTCTCAAGAAATGACAGGTGTCTGCTCTTTGACAAGGTGAGTTTAAGTCTAGCGCAGCAGACGTACTGAGAAGAAAACCGTCCCCACCTAGATTATGCCTCTGGCATAAACGGTGGTTTCACTCCGTTAGGTCCTCTCTGTTCTGGCAGTTTGGAGCCCTCATGTTGGGTGAGGAGGGGGGTACAATATTACAGGGTAAAAATGCCAAGCCTGTGAGCAGTATGGGGCAGGACGAGTCCCTCCAGACCCCAGCTGCTCCTCCCCGTCTTTCGGCTCTTCACTGCTGTTTGCCCTCTGTGAGGAGCCAAGTCAGGCCAGACAGCATGCCTCTCTTTTCCCTTGCTTGGTTTTTTTCCTATATGCTCGCTACCCTTCCTGATGATTTCTTCTCCTCCTTCCTGCCCCACAACAGTAAAATCCCTGATTTAAATAGATCCACCACTTTCCTCTCTGCTACTCACTGCACAAGCTGCCAAAAGCACCTGTATTCCAGCCTCTGAGATTATCACCTGCTCCTGGTTCTTGCAGATCACAACCCATGGATCAGCTGCTCATCTTCCCCTACAGCTCCTGAGGATTGCCCTAGTGCTCTCAGCAGGAGCATCTTTTTTGTGTCCATAATTGCAGCAGAAACCCTAAAGGTGCCAAATAAGACAAAAGGAAGAACAGTTTGGGGCAAAGGAGCCCGTGCTGATGGTCTTTCTGATGGGAGTTGAGGACTGACAAAACTGTCCTATTTGACGTTTTTTTCTCCCCTTCAACGTCCTACTTCTTCTGGAGTGCTGCAAGCCTGCCAGGAAGTAGGCTGACCTAGAGAGAGAAACAGATACATTTTTGGTGATGAGAAGGGAGCAAGAAATGGGAGGGTTTCTCGCTGGTAAGAAATATCCTTTACAGAACGGCATCAAATTTGGCAGCTGTGAGAAATCTCTCTGGATCTCCTAACCCCATCATATGTCACAGCTAAATGATAAAGTATGTTGTTATCTCATTAAACAACCGTGGCAAAATCYAGAAAGTAGGACATTGCTTTCTCCTGAGTAGTGCCACCTCTCAGCCAAGGGCCAGGTGAGCTGCAGGAGGAATTTTGCCACTGATATTAAAAAATTTTGTGGTCTCACCCTCCATGATAACCATTGTGAGTAAAAACTATTGTAAAGTAAAGTGGGTAGATGATCAATCAACACTACAGGAAAGAGTAGGGGTCTGTTTGTGGTGAAAACTCATCTCACAAATTGCAAAACTTTCCACACTGAACAAAAGACTGAGTGGTTGAGGCTGAGTAGATCTTCAGCTAATTTCCAGAAATTTCATATTTCAACAGGATTATGATGATTTTTTCAGGGCCACAACTGCCAAGCATTCAAGCAGCCACAACTAAAGATTTTTTTAAACTGAAATAAAAAAAGAAAATGAAAAAAAAATAGGATTAAATGAATGTTCTGCTTAGAACTTTGATTCTTGGGGTTATTTCATGTATTAGCAAACTGCATGCGTACGTTCACACATACTATGTGTTAATTGACACATTTTTAGCTTTTCCAGTTACCCTTCTGCTGTGGTCTCATGTAACAGAAGGGTCTCATGGCTCTGCTTTAGACGGACACCCAAGTACTTGCATCCCACAAGTACTTTCACTGCAGCCGACTGAGACCATTAAGTTCCCTGTGCTAGAGATGCCTGTAAAGCCTTTACCAGAGAAAGCTCTGTTCTATTTGTCTGCACTAACCTCTAAAATTCAACTTTTTCCCACCATTCCCTTTCTTGCAAGAAACAGAACGTAATCAGAGCCAACATTACCACTCCTCCCCGTTCCAGTCCAACTAACTTCTTCCACCCCATTAAGTGTTATGCACATACGCTCCCAACCCCARTAAGTACAGCTCATTTTAGGAATCAAAAAAGGTCAATTTCTGTATTTATGTTTTTATTTATTGAGTTATGGCAGTGGCATTTCTTCCCTTTTTCCATGTAACTCTGTAATATTTCACAATATGTCTTCTTTACACCACTGTGGCATTTTATCGTAAGTATTTGGTCACATAGTAGTTATTTCAGTAACAGAATGCCTGCATTTTCTATAATTTCTGTACTGTCCAAATTGGATTATACAACCTGTGTTAATAATTGATCATTCCCACACAATGCTTACTAGTGTAGCTATGTTGAATCTTGTGTAAATTAAGAAATCAAAATGTAGAGATTTTAAGCAGCTTGCCACAGGGCTTACCAAGAGTCAATAGTGAAGCTAGACACAGGGAAAAAAAAAAATTGCACCAGATCCTTTTTGGATTTGTGATTCGTCCTACAAGTGCTAGGTCAGTCCAAAATGAACAAGCACAGGATTATCACCAGAATGTATAGTATTAGACAGCTCATGCTATTTTAAAGGTAACTCCAGATAAGGAAAAATGTAGCAGCAAGGTTTTGCAAATATGGCAAGTTCCCAAGAGAAGGCTATGGTTGCTGATGCCACAACAGTTCATCAACAGGATAAGCATACACCTCTGTCTTCGGTAACAAGTCGTAGAGCAGAATCAAGGCTGACACGTTTAACTACTTTTAATCTCTTTTCTAATAGGATTAAATCCATTATTCACAGAAATTTCCACATTTTGCATTGCGATGCAAAGTGGACCTCTGCTCTATTTAATTAGAGTGCATGTCGTATAGAAGGGACCATAGCGTACYCAGCTCAACCAATAAATTTATTACTAACCATGGATATTTTTCCATGTTTAAACTTTTCTCTGTAGAAAGTTTTGACCAATAATTTTTTCAATTATTCTGGCTACGTGTATTTGATTTACTGCAGAACTTAGGCAAATTTCTGTAGGCAAAATATGATCACAATATTGTGAAAAATCAGAAAATATATTTTTTCTAGACTTTTTTCCCACATTTTGACGTGTATCTCTTTTTCTAGGTTTGAGACAAAGAAGCTTACATTTCAAAGGTGTTTCATAATTTTTACCAGACCTGAAAAAGGCTGAAAAAACTGATTTAAAGTGAGACAGTTTGTTATCTCTCACCACACCCAATTAAAGCGCCGGCCCATGGTTCATTAGAATGCTACCAACAGCATAGCTCCAACTAATCTTTGGTTRTTCTAAAAGGCAAAGTAAAAGTAAAACTAAAGTGTGAAGATGTCATTATACAAAATCCTTGCGAGAGTAGCATGATGCTTTTGAATCAGTCTGCATAATACTGAGCCTCAGAACTACCGGCAATCTCCAGCAAAACTGGAGAGTTAACCCAGAAATATCTCAAATCATATGCTAAAAAAATGGGAGATGCTGCTAAATCATGCCAGAAAGCTAAATCAGATGCAGCCTAAATTGCACAGGACAGTAAAATCCATTCCTATAAAGAATTTACACCAAAGAATCCAGAAGTCAAGTTCTTCACCTGCTGAAGGTGAATTTTCTCCCGAATCTAAAATAATTAACAAAAAATTGTCCATATTTGTCCTTCTTCTTTTTTTTTTCTTTTTTTTTTTTTTTCCCCTGCATGCAGAGGAAGATGCCGAAAGAAAAAACGCACCGAAGCCAGTTTCAACCGAAAAAAAGCTGACTACCCGCTGGTTACTGGTGGTAAACCTCAAATGTCATAAAGAGAAAAAGAACGGGCGATAGCCTAAAGGAAGGGAGAGGCGGGACAGCCCTTCATGAGCGTTCTGCTCCGGCTGCAGATCCCAGGCCAGCCCCACCGGCAGGACCCCGCCCTGTCCCTCTGCAGCCTCTGGGCGCCCGCAGCGCTGGGTGCTCACTGGAGCTTTCTGAAATCCTTGGGTCGCAGTGACCTCTGGGGGTGAGTTGTACATYTGCAGGATTACCCCGGTTCTAAAGGAAAAGTGGTTTTTTTACTACACGAAAGGAGTCTCACGAGGAATTATATTCAGGATCAACCAAAAATTCCTCCATGAGTACCTCGACAGTGTATCCAGATATTTCAAACAGTGATAAGTATTGCCAAGTACGAACACGACATTAAAAGGTTGCTTTACAGAAAACAGGTTGATGTAATTATCTGAGAACATGATCTCAGAGTGGAGGAAAATAAAAATAAAAAGTAAAGTCAAACCCTCTGTCTGTTGAATGCAGTGGCAAAATTTATACTTGCCTTAGTGAAGGAAGGATGCAGTGGACTTCCATTCATTTTTTACTACCCAAACGAAATGCAGACATAGTCCTGTGAGAAGAATAATGCGCTAAAAAAACCCAGCAATCTTTTGCACCTAAAAGCAGGTAATTTGTGAGTGTTGTTCTGTCATAACCCATTCCCGACTAAAAACATGGAGAATCCAATTACCATTTACTCAGGGACCCTTTCTCTTGCCAGATCAGCTTAAAAACCCTATAAGGCAGAGAAACATGTATGCTGGTGGGTTATGTTTTAGTACATTGCATAAGGAAATTAAAGCTCAGTCCCTGTTATTTGTAAAAGTTGTGTAATCAATTTGCAGCATGCATTAAAAGCTCCAGGGAACTGGAATAGAATAAATTAATGATTTTACTATTGTTCAATGAAGCTATATGCCAATTCTAAGGGAAAAGACAGGACTATAAACTGGAGGTTGTAATTTACAAACCTCACTTCCAGTCCTATGACAGCTATTAAGGAAACTTTCCCGTTTGACCATCCAGGAGCCACTCTGGCAGTCACACTTCCACCACCCCAGACTTTCACAGCTGATGCCTAATACCCTTCACAGTGGGTGGCTCCAGTGAGTCAACAGGTGCCTCACTAGGCTTGCTACACACACCACTCTCACACTGTCAGTCAAGGTTTTCTTACAGGCTTGGCCACAGGTTTCCCACAACAGGGTCTCATATGTCTGATTTTTTAAATACTTTAATCACGACGCAGTCGCACAAAACCAGCTCGAGATCAAGCTGGGTGCCTCTGAGGAGGGACCCTGAATCAAGCAATCCCTGGGCTTTTGTATCCTCACAGTCCATGCACACAGTAGTCTGGGATCTTCCTGCTGAGCCATCCGCTGTGTCGCTGAGGGGCTGGTCACCTGGCTGGTGCCAGAGGTCCCTGTGCCCTTTGTTGTGCCAAGGGTCGGTGACAGATCACTGCTCTYGCTGGGCGCTCCAGCCGTTTCCCCACACACAAAGCACAACCTGCAACTTTGCACTGCACTGCCCTGCAGCAGCACACCCAGCTACCTGCACCGGGCTTATTCCTCAACAGCAACTGCCACTAAGGTCCAAGCTCTGACTTTCCAGCTATTCATGGGCTTTTCCCCAGAGGTGGCCTGGCCTCTACTGGTATTTCAGAGGCATCCATAGTGTAAGGGGTTACAAAAAACCCCAATTTTACGGTCTTTTCACTGAACATGGAGGATTTCCTCATGTTAGCAGAGGTGGAATGTGGCTAGATGTCTGCACACCCTGGCAGAACCTGCGGGGTCTCACCACAGGGTGCCTGAAGACACAGCTTACAAAGACTTATGAAGTGCGGATGTTAGATGTTTGGATCCAAAGTCTGAGATGAAGGGAGAAGGTGACATAGAGGTCCTAATAAGAAGACAGAAAGTGTGATGATCCGTCCAGATGGCTGCTGAGGAGTGGACTTTCATCTCCTTCCACCACGACTGATCCTTGTACATTCAAATGTATTTAGACAACTGGTGTGGTTATTTCTCCAATGTAATTTTATTGCCATTAAAGTTTCAAAAAACGTGAACTCCTCTGGAAGGGAAAAAAAATCGCACACAAAAGAGCAACTAGCTAGGATTTGCTCAACACAAGACCACAGAAGGGGAAATACTGCCTGGTATAAAATAAAAAAAAAAAAAAWAATTTAGAAAGGGCCCAATGCTTCTTTAAGCAAGGGACAATCAGAGCAAAACAGTCTTGCAAATCAATCATCCATTACAAACCAGAACATATTGGCATCTCAGTATGCAGTCACTTGGGATGGGGGCAAATTCTCCTGGTGCCAGCATTGCTCGAGGCTTTCTGAGACATCTGGCCATTTCACTGAAAGGTGAAGACTGCAGACAGAACTGAACATATAAGAAAATTAATTTAAAAGAAGGGGGAAATCATCTTGTGAGTGCTGTTGGGATGATTACAGGTAAATGCAGTGCATTGACTAAGCAATAAGCAGGAGGAGGAGGGGACTGTAACTGAGCTTGCTGCATAGAACAAAACCAGAATGCAAAGCAACTGCTGATATTTTCATAAGCTTATGTCGTGGGTCTGACTGGAAATATGCCAGACAGCCACGAGAAGTTATTCTTAAGGGACTTAGCTTTTATTTTCATGAGGAGAAATATGGATATTTGAGAAGAAATTGTAAAAGACACAGATTGAAACAGAAGTTACATAACACGAGAGGTCGCTCTACAATAGAATTACAGGCCCTGGCAGCTTCCATTAACCCTGTCGGGTGACAAAAAAACAGGAAACACAGCTGCCCTGTAGTGCAAGAAAGTTACGCAGGATTGCATACTGGGTTGGTTTATTTCCCACTGCATGTAGCTTTTTCAAACATATGTAATGTTTATACATCCATGCCCTAAACTAGCTATTATATTTTTTCTCTTCTCCCATTGATACTCAAAAAAAAATCAGATGGAACGAGACTAGACCTAACAGCAATGTGCCAATAGCAAGGTGGAACTAACTCTCACAGGAGAAAAGGATGGCATCTTCATCAGTTATGTTCATTTATTAGGAAAATATTATTGCCCAGATAATAAATAGTGCAGCATTGCTTAACATACGGGTGTTATCAATTGGGAAGGGGAGGGGTGGAGGGAGGGAGTGTGTGGTTTGACCAAATAACCAAAAAGAAAAAGGAAGAGCAATGGAAAACAACCAAATCTATCTACGGCACCTGACAAAGTCCCCTGATGTCCCCTGAGTGTCTTCACTCTGTCTTCAGTAGCTTTTAATCAGCCTTTGCAAATGAAATCTCCTCTGCCATGGTTACTTTTCTGCTGGATTCCGGTGTACACAAGAAAGTGAGTTATTGTCTGTTTTCTCAGCTGTGCAGTGATGCTGTCTTCATTAAATATTGGCTCTTAGCTCTTTCCTCAAATTTATGGCTCTTCCTGCAGCATATGACTTACTTTCATTGAAAGAAAGCTTGCCATTTTGTTAATAAAATCCACATTTTTAAAGAAAGAAACTAAAATCTCTCTTCTAATTACCTACACTCATATAAACAAATTATGCTAAATTGGTAAGGAATATATCAAATTCTTGTGGTAATTTGCACTTTACACTGGCTCTGTGTGGGTTTGCAATAACACTTGCTACACTAAAAACATGAGGTGAAATCTTGACCTCATTTGAATCAATTATTTTGTTTCTCTTTCAGYCTCCTCAGGTCTCTGCTGCAATGGTGCCTACTGACTTCAGTGGCATTATCTGTTTGATTGCTGTGAACACGGCCATACGGACATGTCCTTTGCGACATGGTATCACGAATGAATACCTGACTTTTTTCCCCCRAGAATTTTAAGGTGTGTATACTATATAATGGTGCCATAATATATTTATTTAGGTTAAGTCCCTGCTCCCACCAAAACCAACAGTAAAGAATTGTGGTGATCTCGAAGGGACAGGATTTCAGCCTAAAACATACAGAAGGGTAGTTCTCTAAAGGGGGAGCACGGAGGAGTTACTTAAACTTGAGTCCTGGAAACAGCTTTGGTGCTGAGTTTTCAYTCATACAGCTGTGTAAGTATAGTGCATTGCCTTTTCTCTGCTCTTCCCAGCTTTTRACTGCTTTACAACACAAGCATTTTCTGCATTTTCTTACACAAGTGTCAGATTTCCTTCCCTTCCACTCCATTTCCCCTAAAATAAGGGGCATCCATGAACTCAGCAATAACTAGGTAAAGATGAGCAGCTTTTGATAGGCATGGGATCAGGGAAGACTGAGTCTTGCCTCCATTATGTCAATCATTTATGGCTTCCAGCAACCATCTTGAAAAAAGGGATGAACATTCCTTTTATTTTCTCAGTTTTCTTTTATATTATTCAGGATTTTGTTGTTAGAGCAATTACAATAATATTTGAGAAAAAAGGCAGTCGAGTAACAAATATGGAGAAACTTGAAGCATGGGAAGGCGAAGGAAATATCTCTGTGTGAAAACATAACATGCACCTGGGGAGTGTCTTGGGTATGTTCTGCTTCAGTCAGAACTGGGCCAGTATTCACTCAGCCTTAAGAAGGATGTCGTGGTTGTCTCCAAGATGCAGACCGTATAATTATGGTAGAAAAGTTTTATGCCTAGCACGTCTTTTAAAGGTGCAATAATTTAGGTTATTGGCTAAACTGGCCTCAAATAATGCTGAGCTTTACCCTGTCTTCTTTTTCTCTCACCCCAGCCATTAGGCACACCTCACTCACCGCTGCCTTCAGCTACCTCTGCTGCCTTCAGCTCCCCAGTGAATTAAAGCAGCTCTTTTAAGGCTAGGTACTCCATATATATCATCATCCCTTGGGTGTCTGCCTGAGCTTCATAGTCTGAAAATTTATTTTTCAGGCATATCTTTAGGAAGAGCATACTGTGAAGCCAGTGGGAGCAACTCAGATTTCAAAGAATGATAGAATGGCCTTGAAGATCATCTAGTCACAACCTACCCACCATGGCCACATGAGCAGGTTCACGAGAACCAGGTGGCTCAAAGCCCCATCCAACCTGCCCTTGAACACTTCCAGGGATGGGCTATCCACAACTTCTTTGGACACCTTGTTACAGTGGCTCACCACCCTCATATTCTTCCTAATATCTAATTCCTAATATCTAATCTAAATCTACCCTCTTTTGGTTTAAAGTAATTTCAATTTTAGGCCATTTCAACCCATCACCTTAGGCTTCACATGCCAGCATCACCAGTTTACACAACCAATTTAAGGAGATTTTCCTAATTATCCAAGGTGTGTTTGAATACATTAGTGATTCAAATTCAGGACAAATGAGAGTATTCATATTAGAGGATATGACCCATATTTTCTTAACCTAGCCTACAGTTTTAAGACTATTATATCATATCACTGCTTGAGCAGGGCATAGATGCATTGTTTGGCAAAGTTAGTGGTTGATTTTTTAGTAATTTAGTTCAGAGTAGTAAATATAAATTACAATGAAAACTTGTCTGATATCAACATGCATGCTACTCTAAAAGTCCAGCTATCATCCAAAGTCTGTTCAGAATAGAATGACAAAGAGAATGCTGCTTCATACTGGAACAACTTGCTTTCAAATTTTAGATCCAGTGTCACTTTTGCTAAAACCAAAATTTTGTGTTTCATTCTCTTTCACACTCTTTGCGTTGACCACAGAGTTTTCAATAGCTGACAGATTTCTTAYATCATTGAGATCAATCAGAAGGATTAATATCAAAATCCTGTAGGATCTTCTAACCCTACATAAGCTTTGGAACATTTCTCTTATTTCACACAATTGGGTGTACTGCTTAGAACATCTCAGCATTAGGGTAACATCGAAATGCAAACAACAACAGCTCAGGAGACAGGAAGGTGAGTCTGCTGTTATTCAGCTTTAAAAGTGCATATTTCAAATTATCCAGTAGTTAATTCAATGTGACAAGTGTTGATGGTCTACATGAAATGAGTTTTTATGCTTGTCTAGTCCCTGGTAAAAAATTGCCAGCACTAAATAGATTTTGACTTTAGTCATAACTTCTCTTCTTAAATATATCTGCTGCAACAGGCTCAAACGCTATGATTGATTCTGCTAAAATGTGGTTCATGCCCACATTACCACTGACAATCCCATTGAAATTTTGCTTACAGGTAAAATTAGGATCCAGCTTCACATTCCCAAAGCATCTCTTGTGATTTCAGTATGCAAATGATTGCTATRGCAACACTCATCAAAACACTGGTGTTGCTTTGAGTGCCTACCTACTCCCCTGGGAGGAGACCTGGTCCTTCAGAGCTTTCATTCTGCCATGTCTCAAAGCTCTACATCTTCACTGGAAAAGAAAAAAAGAGTGGGGAAATAAAGCATAAACATTTATTAGCATATCGGTTTTTGTGATTGCCACAACACAAAGACATAGAAGAAGCAGCCCTCACCTGCTATTTTGAGATTCAAATTAAAATTTCAGATTACAGTCCTGTTCTTTAGGAGGACATCTTTAACTTTCAGTCACGTTTCTGACCAGTCTTTAGCCTTTTAGGATGAGTCAAGCAAAGTAGGATTCATTTTGTTGTTGTTGTTATTATTACTGTTGATTGGCATCTGAAGGACAGTTTTCCTTTGGGAACAACCTGAAATGTTTTGCTGCAGTAACATATGTTTGGGGTGGCAGCTTATTTGTTATCAACTATTTGATGGAAGAATGCTAGACAGTAAAATAAACTGTAAAGAGCTATGCCAGAAGGAGCGAAAACTTTGAACGGTGGAAGCAATCAGAATGTTTAGGTATCACCTTGGTGAGGTTTGAGATGGCTCAAAAGCATTATTGGGAAATTGGATGTTTGGAGTGTTTGATATTGGATGTTTGGGATATTTGATATTGGGGATATTATAGGTTTAGTCTCAAACAGTAATTTTCTTCAGAAGTAGTTTTTTGATGAGGTGAAAGAGCTATTGAAATAATTCACACTCCAAATGCAAAAGGTCAAGATTAAAAAGCAAACAAACAAACAAACAAAGATTGAAAGAAACCTAAACTGATCTTTGTCTTCCTTATTCTGTTATTATGTTCTATTATTCACTCTAAGACAGATAATGGCTGACCATCATGGTTTAACTCCAGCCAGCAACCAAGTCCCATGCAGCCACTYGCTCACTTGTACCTGGTGGAATGGGGGGAGAGTSAGAAAGAGAAAAACTGCCGGGTTGAGGTAAAGGCACTTCAATAGGTAAATCTAGAGCTGCGTACACAAGCAGAGAAAAACAAGGAATTTATTCACCACTTCTCGTGGGCAGACAAGTGTTCAGCCATCTCCAGGAAAGCTGGGCTCCATCATGCACAACAGTGCCTTGGGAAGACAAATGCCACCACTTCAAATGTCTTTCCTTTTGTGTTGGTTTTGCACGGCCTCGTTCTTGGTAGCAGTGGGGCCACAGAGGTGGCTTCTGTGAGAATCTGCTAGAAGCTTCCACCATTTCGGGCAGAGCCAATCCCTGATGGCTCTGAAGGTGGACGTGCCACAGGCCAAGACTGGGTCAATTAGAGATGGTTTTAATGCCTTTGTGATAACAGATTTAAGAAGAAATCAAAACAAAGTGTGGGGCGCAGTTGTAATTCCAGCCAGAGTAGGAGTGAGAATATATCAGAGGAGAGCAACATGCAGACACCAAGGTCAGTGAAGAAGGAGGGGGATGAGGTGCTCCAGATACCAGAGCAGAGATTCCCCTGCAGCCTGTGGTGAGGATCATGGTGAAGCAGGCTGTCCCCCTGCAGCCCATGGAGGTCCATGGGGGATGCAGAGATCCACCCACAGCCTGTGGGGGAGGTGCCCATGCCAGAGCGGATGGGTGCCTAGAGGTGGCTGTGATTGGATGGGASATCCATGGAGACAGAGGCTCTGCTCCGAGGCTGGAGCAGCCTGTCCTTGAAGAACTGCACCCTATGGAACAGTGACCCACACTGCAGCAGTTTTGGGAGAGCTATTGCCCGTGGAAGGGACTCACATTGCAGCAAGTCGCAGGGACCTGCTGCTGGTGAGATGGAGCCACGTCAGARAAGTTCATGGAGAACTGTCTCCTGTGGGAGAGACCCCATGGTGCAGCAGGGGAAGCACTCCTCTCCCTGAGCAGTGGGAGAGGCCTCGGGTGATGAACTGACCATAACCCCCTGTCTCCCTGCCTCTTTGAGTCCCAGGGGTACGCAGTAGAGCTGGAAAGGAGGGAGGGGTGGGGGGAAGGTGTATTTTAAGGGCTTATTTTACTTCTCATTATCCTGGTCTGATTCCGTTTGTAATAAATTTACCTTATATCTTCAAGTTGAGTCTGTTTTGCCCTTGGTGGTGTTTAGTAAGCGATCTCTCTCTCTATCTCAACTCATGAACGCTTCATTAAATTTTCTCTCCTCTGCCCAGCTGCAGAGGAGGGTGAGAAAGTGGCTTTTGTGTGTGCCTGGCATCTGGCCAGTGTGACTCCCTGTTGTCTGGGATACCCCTTTGTTCGGTTGAGGTCAGCTGTCCCAGCTGTGTCCCCTCCCAGTTTCTTGTGCACCCCCTGCCTACTTGCTGGTGGGGCAATATGAGAAGCAGAAAAGGCCTTGAGGCTGTGCAAGCACTGCTCAGCAATAACTAAAACATCCCTGTGTTATCAATGCTGTTTATAGCACAAATCAAAAACATGGTCCCATACTAGCTACTTTGAAGAAAATTGACTCAAACCAAGCCAAAAGCAGCTGACTGACTTACATGGAAATAGGGATGTTTTTTTCTACTTACATGGAAAAAAGGATTTTTTAAATGTATTTTATAATTGCAACCACTGAAACAGAACCAAAAAGGTACCCTTAGGAAGACAGAGAAGTTCTCTGATGCTATTGCTCATGTCAAGGATTTCCCTTGCTGACGGAGGCCAGTTGAAAGCCAGCAGGATCAACAAATGCCTGCTCTGCATCAGACCTAAGGTCCATCTTGCCCAGCATTCTGTCTCCAACACTGTCTGAGGGCAGAAATGCAAAAAACAGAACAGGTCAAGTGGGAACTGACACTTCACCAGTAAACTCGTCCTGCCTCCAGCGCAGAAGCCTCTGGGATTTCCTGAGTCAGAGGTGATCTATTTTCTTTTAATAGCGGATTTTTCTTTTACACTTCAGTTGGTTTCACACTGAAAGGAAAATCAATGAGGTAAAGTTTAAGTATTTTCCTGTGTGCTCTCCATATCTCAGATTTGTCCCAGGTTAYATATACACACCTTAACCACTGAGGGCAGACCCATTCTGCCAGTATGAAGGTCCATGCATTACCTCTTCATGAGAAACATAAGATTCTGTACCATTATAGATGCAGTTTAATCAATCAAGAATTCTCCACACCAGACATTATAGATATATCTCTAAAAAAAGTATAGCTATAAATATRCAAATGCAAAGCTGCACTTAAATTAGTCATATAGGTCTTAAAAGTCATTGAACTAGAACAGAATAATTCAGTTGAAAGGAACTGAAGAAGTGATCATCTAGTCTAACTGAGCTGGAGTACTTCAGCAATTTCCAAAAGGCTTAGCTTAAACCTAATGCTACTCTCCAAAGAACACCACCACCAAAAGTTAACTGTTGAAATAAATTAGAACAGAAAGGAATAACTCCAGACTCATTTAGCTTTCATTATCTGTCTTCAGAAAAGCTTAGGGGAGACCTTATCACCATGTTCCAGTATTTAAAGGGTGGCTACAAAGCAGATGGAGACCTCCTTTTTATAAGGAGTCACAYGGCAATGATGAGGGGTCATGGGTACATGTTACTCCTGAGAAGATTCTGATTAGACACAAAAGAACAATTCGCCATTTGAATGGCCTTCCCAGGGTGGTCAGTTTTAGTCAAAATATAGCCAAAGCCTCCCACAGAGAACCTCTCTGACTGCCTTCCAGCTCACTTAGCAGGAAGGCATCATACTCCTAAGATCTCCAAACACAGCCATGGGATGGTTCTCTTTGTTCATAACAATCTTCTCCATGTGGTACAATATTTGGGTTCCAATCTCCACACAATGGTGGATGAAAAGCTCTTGAGAAAGTCGTCTGTGCTGGTTTTCAATGTCCCTTGTCATTCAAGACATCTCAAAGAGAACTGGTAGCTTTCATGAAGCTAGGAGAGCCAGTCTTGTGTACRTGTGACGTACAAGGCATTGGACAAGGAATTTGGTCTCTCACCCAGGAAGTAGTGTCTGGTTGCCTGTATTCAAGAAAGATCAACTCAGAACAGGAAGAAAGGACAAGAACTCTTTAAATTAAAAGACCTTGAGGGCAAGAAAACAAACTGGGAAGAAAATGACCATTAAAAGAACCATCAAAACAAAATGCTAGAATAGTCTTTAGCAAGAATAATATGGCAAAGAAATTTAACTGGTTCTGGTCTGGACTTGGTTCAGTTCATATATGCAAATATATGGAATAATTGCCAATGAAAATAGGAGACTGAAATTGAGAACCTTCCAACTCCATGTTCCTAATTGCATTTCAGAATTTCCAAACAAAATGTGTACATTATTTTGAAAGGTTGAGGCTTTGGCAGGCTTGCCTTTTTTTATATGATTTGCCCAGTTTCAAAATAAGTTTCAGTCTTATACGTGTCTGTCAGTCTGTCTATCTCTCTATCTACCTCCCTCAGATTTCACATTCATTAGTGATTTGACAAGGTTCAACCTGGCTAATAAATTAGATGAAAAGAAAGCTGAGGAGAGGACCACAGCTCCTGACACAATCTCCCATAGGCCTCAGAACTTCTGATGTAGTTGCGAAAACTGCCAAGTTTTTGGGACAAATGTTTTTTGGGTCTGAAACAATGGAGGCATATTTCAAACTAAGTGCAAGTTGGGAAAAAATCACTTAAATTTAAGTTAGTCTTCTTATTCAGACAAATTGAGAGAGAAGGGTAATACTAGTTATGAAACAGGACAAACTTAAGAAAAAGGCCTGGGGGGAAAAGCTGGTAGCATCTGTAGAATGGGAGTGAGAGTGGGACAAGCACAGTTGAGCAGGCAGAGGAATATAAGACAAGGCTATTGCAGTGTGATATGTGCCACCTGGCCAAGGTGAAACACAGGTCTCCCCTTTGATGAAGCCATGTCAGGGATACAGTATTGAGCTAAAAAACAGGGTAACATGCTACATTGAGTCTGGCATTTGGCAATCTCACAAAAAAACCTTGTATATTCATAGGTGGTTAGATTTGTTTTCTCATCCGTCACGCTGAAAATTAAAATGGAGAAGAGTATTTTACCACATTTATATCATCTTCGATCCAATCCTATATAGAGRTTTCATGAATTTAATACTGAGCAGGTATTCTGATCTCTTACTAGGTAATCACTTTATTGTCAGTTTCCTCTTCCGTGCCATTCATCTAAAATCAACACAGCAAAATAATAATTTTAGTAATCAGTCTGTTCATTTAAGTTAGGTAAAGGTRAGGGGGCAGGTCATGTCCAGTTCTCAAGTGGCCCATCTCTATTGAAAGACTGATGTAGAACAGAATACATTCTCTCTATGAAGTGGTCTCTGCTGGATAAAGTGATCACTTCCTTTAATATTCCTTTTATCTTTTTGAATATAGCACAGAGCAGCATCATTAAGATCGAATTACACAGCTCTCAGATTGCAAACCCAGAGGAATACTGCTTAAATGACAGAAATTACTGTACATTACCACTTAGGCAGGTTAGTGCAAAGCTTGTCTCATGATGTGTGTCCTTCAGCTTCGAGGGAGCCCATTTGAGTCCCTTCTCACTTGTGTTTGTATAAAYCTAGAATAATTCAAGTCAATACATCATATCTGAATACATGTCTGCAGCAGGGACATTTCTGCTCAGGGTTACTACATTAATTTCTGACTCTTTACAGCTGTTGAACTGCAGGTTAACTCACTAAAACATTACATATCTAGAAGTTCAAGCATTAAAATGATACTAACCACATCAAAAGCAAAGAAGAAATTAACTAGAAATATGTGAATTAATCCTTTCTGACAGTCACAGGAGATTATAGCATGACCAGGACACGATAAACTAATTTTCATTGCTCTTTTATTAATATGATTCATTTYTCCACTATAATTCTTTACTTCTGTCAAAACCACTTGCAAATAAAGTGGAGCATTTGCAGCCATTTGAAATATCGAAACCTTGGATGTGCTGTAATAAGCAGTCATATGACTTTAAATCCATTTGTACATTTGAATTTGCACAAAATAGCTGCCTTCATTATATTTTAATCCTAGTAATAAGTAAACCAGGGCCAGAGGACACTAAAATCTACTTTGCATCTTTAATGACTCCMATGACACTGTCCTTAGCCCTTCTGGGAGTCAATTATCCCGTGTGTTATGGCCACACAAAATTTTAATCAAATCAAGACATATTACTCAGGACTACTCTACCCCACTAGACCCAAAAGGTATGGGGAAAAGCCTCCTATCTTTTTCAAGGGGTATTTCACTACTAAATGGAAAAGATTCAGCAGAGAAACTTCTATTACATCCAATCCAAAGACCAGGCCAATGGCCAGCACAGAGAGCCACAATGTCAGACCAACTCCAGTCCTACACATGAGCCAGGCTGAGCAGCATGCTAACAAATTAGCTGGTTTTTTTCCATCGTAATAAAACCCTTATTTTTCTTGAATTTTGATCTAGTTTTGATCTAGGTTTGAWCTAATTCTTCCTTTCTTGGTGAAAATGGAAGAAAGAAATCTGTTAAAGGTTGTGGGCTTTATTTCTAAAACAAAACCACTTTGTCATAGAAGTCCTAAAAAGTTCTTAAAAGCCATTTGGGGGAACGTAGCACACAAAATCCTGCTATGTGCAAATTGGTGTTCTCCGCTCATCAAGAAGCCAAGAGGTGAGCCCGACAGAGGGCACTGTTAGCTCATCAATCCTCTGTCCCCAGAAGAGCATGTACACCCCCTGCTTACACACACACATGCACACACACACATACATGCTCACATGATAACAAAGAGATGTTAGTACATCCAAAATCTCTGGTTCTTATTTTAGCTGCTGCAGCACTAGTGCTTCCACCAATCTCCAAAAGCAAACTGAGCATTGCATTCCTCTTGGCAGTGGCATTGTCCTACCACCTTTGCCCAGCAGTATTTTTCCCCCTAAAGAAAGCCTTCCTGGCTGAGAACATTTGTTTTTACTTTGAAGAGTTTTACCTACATGCCAGAACCCACATCTACTTGGAACTCTCCTAATGCCTTTGGCATTGTGGTATGTAAGGCTGTGGTYTTCCACCAGTACAAATGTGCTCTGAGTCACAGGCTAGGTCCTAACTCYGCCCAGTCTGTTCTTAGATATATAGCCAACAGTCTAATACTGAGGAAACAAACTACTTTCATATGGCTGGAGAACACTGAAACACTTAGAGCTGTAGAAGTAAAAGCTTACATCCAGCTTCTGCTCCCTGTGACACAGTAAGCATAGAGATCTATAGAGCTGAAAACATTCTTTCAAATATATTATTTAGCTACTATATCCCAGCTACTAGGCAATATAAATCCTCGCAGGAAAAACACATGAAGCTGAATAATTCGACTTTCATYCAAATCATAGATTGAAACAGAACTCAAGTAACACAGGTTGACACTCTTATCATAGGTCAGTATCACAATCACATGGGGTTTCATTTGTTGTTGATTAAGCAATATTGATGAAATATAAATAATTCCCACTATCTTTATTTTATTTCCATGGTTTTAAATACTGTAGTCAAGCCAGTTGTACTCTTTCTCTCCAAATAACTTCATTTTATAAGTCATAGAATTATGATAAAAGATGTTCATTATCCACACACAGATAAACACATACATATACTATTTAATTCAAACACACAGGAGAAAATGTCTCACTCAGTTAATGGAAAAGTCCTTCAGCTAGACAAGCACAATAACTGACAAAATGATGCTATTAGGATAATTTTGCAGTCACTTTTTATTCCAAAAAGTTGTATTTTTTGTAAACCTGACATTTTGAAAACAGTGCAAGTGAATTAGAATACAGGTGAACACAAGCTTCTAAATACAGGTGACATCAATAAGAATGAACACATTCTTCCAACCACAAGTTCACAAAAACAAACATACAATTTTACAATACATAAGCAGTGACATTCTGGGAAAAAGGAGTGACAATGGTGCAGGTACTCTACCGCGTATGCAAACCAAGATCCAACAGCAATTAGTCTTCATGGCAGTTTAATAAATGTACATATTCATTTATATCCAAGAAACCCTAGCAAGTGGGTAGACTTGGCCAAAGGATAGAAGTTAGTTCCATGACTCCCTTAACTCTTCAGTCAAAGCAGTATTATATATTCCCATGSCACATGGATGCTATGCTTCAAACTTGTGCAAGACTAAAAATGTGCCCATAAACAGAAGACATTCAAGAAAGTCAATACTAAATATTGTCAAAGAAAATTTCTTCAAAACTACTGCTTTCAGCAAGCTGGGCTACCTGCACATCACTGACTTGGAACATGGGGTCATTTCCATTCATGTATTAAGGCAGAGAGGGCTGTCTTCACTGTTATGCTTGGAATTGCAGAAGTCTTTGCCACCTTGAGATGAGAAGATTAAGTGGTTTACAGGCTTGGAGCTCACATCAGGTATAATTTTTCTCTCAGATAATCCAAGCAGCTTGTGAGATGACTCCAATTAAGAGGCTGCCCCAACAATTTCTACAGTTTGCTGGCTTCTTCATTATAATTGAGCAAATAAAAACCCAAGTTTATTCAGAAAAAAATAAGTGTTTTGTGAGCTACAATGGCCAAGCACCAGAGCRTACTAGCGACAGACTTAGAGCACAGTAGTTGTGCTGTTGCTTGGGGAGAACCAATGGAAATTCCAAGACCTAAACCCCTTGGTTTTCAAATGAAAACATGCTGTAAAAGGTGGCTCATCCCTGTGCTGTGGCCCACCAAAACCGTGAAATGACTGTGATCTTCTTGACATCAAGATGGAAACTGCATGGGGTTGCAACAGCACAGGCTCTCCATTAAGATTTTTTTTCTTTGCTTTCCCCCCCACCCTTTCTTCCTGATCATATTTTTCTGAGATTGTTTTCTTCCTACCCTAAAAACAAGTTCAGAGGTACTATTTGTATAAAGACACCTTGCACATTGCAAGCTTCAGATGTCCCAGAGCATTTGAAAATGTTACTGGCCCACTTCTAAGCTTCCTCCGTCATAGCTCATAGCTAGTGCAAAGTGAGCCTGCTGGAAAAAAAGGCAATGTCAATTCAGCAAACCTTTCAATGAAGTTGTCCAAGAGAACTGATGACATTGTCTCAAAATGGATTAACTAGAGAGCACTTGAACAATGACTACCTCCAGCCACTGGGCAAGCAGAACAGCACAAAGAAACTAACAAGTAGCTGACAGATGGGAACTCACAGAGCCCTAAAAGCAATTTCCAAAGTAACCATGTCTRTAGATATTTATGATGGATTTCCTAATTAAAAAACCCCAAAAAACAGCCATTCTATAGCACAGCTATTTTCTACAYATTCTTAAAGTATATTACATTTTCATAAGATTTTGGGATTAGAAACTGACTTAAACCAACTGATATTAGTGGGACTTTTTGTTCAGTTGCTTTTCAAGGAATGGAAAGGTGCATCTACAGTATTTTAATATGAAGAACTGGTATGATTCATTGTCAAATCTAACTATCCTAACTGGAAGCAAGCAAGAGCCACAATGGAATTTGATTTTAAAAAAAGAGAAAAAAATATGGARAGTATACATATAAAACCAAAGCCATCTGTGACAACAAAACTACTGAGAGCCTAGCAGTGACGATACTAAGAATTTGTGGATTATTTCAAGAATACAGCACTCACCTGGCAAACAACCAGATTTTCACTAAGGGATGATTTGTGCTGGATCAATTCTAYGACAATTCAAGTCAGAAATCAAAAAAGTCCAGTGTGGGCTCAAATGTGATCTAYTTTTATTTGTTTTTCAAGAAGTTTTTTTTAGAAATTTTATTTTTGCAAATGAAACCATTTTTGATTTGAGACAAAACAAAAAAAGTCCAATAAAATATCAAATGTTAAATCGGTAATTTTTTTAAACTCTCTTCCTTATATATTTTTCAAAGGTATTTCAAACATATAACTRATTTTGATTTTTAAAATATTGTAAAGAAGCGTTTTTGGCAGATTTCAAAGTAAATTTTTTGTTTAAAAAGTGGAAATTAGTTATTTCAACTTTTCAAAGGGAACTTCCTTCTTTTTTGGATGGAAACTTTTAAGTTCAGTTCAATTCAGAAGTAGTTTCACTTGTCCCCTGAATTAYTTTTTCAGCAAATTTACTTTTTAAGAATTTTTGGGGAGGCTTAGTTTTAGAGAAGGCAGATACTGAAGATTCTTACAGCCAATAAACAGACCCCTTTTTTTAGCAAGTACTTTAAACAATTTCAATTTATAGCTGTGAATCAATCTCACATCCAATTTCTGCCTGACTTAGATATTTTTTTAACAGAAAAAACAGACAATCAGGTTTTGTTGGTCAACAAGACTAACTGATGTCAGACATATCATACTGTGAGGAATTCAACAGCCTTCAATACTAGAGGCAGATATAGATTAGATATTAGAAGGAAACTCTGTACTGTGAGGGTGACGAGACACTGGAACAGGCTGCTCAGAGAAGCTGCAGATGGCCCGTCACTGGAAGTGTTCAAGGGCAGGTTGGATGGGGCTCTGAGCAACCTGGCATGGCCATGAGCAGGGAGTTGGAACTAGATGATCTTTAAGGTTCCTTACAACAAAAGCCATTCTATCATTCTTTGATTCTCTGATAATACAGCAGTTCAAGGCCAGGCTGGATTGGGCTTTGAGGAACTTGGTCTAGTGAAAAGTCTCCCTGCCCATGGCAGAGGCATTGAACTAGATGTTTAAGGTCCCTTCCAACCCAAGACATTCTATCATTCTATCTCTAGATGAGAATACAACAGTGCAATCAAATGCCACCAGCCTTTTTTTTTGCATTCTGATGAAAAATCGGCAATCCACTACATGTGCTTGTAACAGGATTTTGCTGTGGATTCCAGCTTAAATGATCATTTGTTACACAGAGTCTGTCAAATGACCAATCATTGTTTTAAGAAAGATAACTGAATAGACTAATTGTTTTTCTTGTCAGATGTTGAATCAATACATTTAATTCACTTTAAAACTATTTTCTCCCTAATGCATGCAGATAGCTAATAGTTAAAAAATATTGATCAATACTGTAGTAAATTGATCATTACTGTAGTAATAGCAGACACTTGATGCCGGTGGGGGTAAAAAGCAAACAGGAATATGGATGTGGTTAATTTTTTAAAATTTGAAGCTATCATGAATATGGCAAAGAGGAGCAAGAATAAGACCTCTTCTCAAGCAGATTTCTTGCATGTTCTCTGCATTCAAGTTTCAAACTTCCAGCTGTTGTTTTACCATACCCTTAAGAAAGAAGACATCATGCAACCTTTCAATCCTGTTTTCACTTTCTGCCACAGAGCTCGACCCTTCTTTCCTTTACACGGATTTTATACCAACATTACATTTACTTCTTATTTACACAAAGTGCAAAATACAAGTAGAATCTAAAACCAAGTCTTATGGAGTTCCACTATTTCTAYTCATAAATCCAAGAGCTTTTTGAAGAAACATGTTTGAATTAATTACAATTAGATTTCTTCTAATTCAACAAATGATTTGTTACGGAATTATCGGCAACAAAAGTGGCAATCTGAGATCCAGTAACATCTGCACCTTGATTAAACTTTCTTCTTAATTCTTGAGGGAGTACATTCAGTACTTGGAACACCCAGATAGGCAATATTGAGACTCTAAGATTCAAACATTTTAATCCTTGAATCTACTTCTCTCTCTTAAAATTATCATATAAACAAACTCATGACTCATGTATGTAACTTACACGGCAGACATAATGCTCATAGCTTGAAGCAATTTATCACTTGCTTTGATAGCAACAGATCACAATCTTTAACAGTAGCTTTAAAACTATCCCTCTTAATATTAATATGACTTAATTTAATTTTTTTTTTATTTAAAGGAATTTGTCAATGCCATGGTGGTTGGCCCAATTATATCCTTTTTGTATCTCAACTGTACAGTCCTAGAGACTGCAAGAGAAAAGTTCCCAAAGAGAACATTCTGTGATGCCTTCTTCAGTGAGCCAAAGCAAGCTACATCTTGCTACATGTCACTGAGGAAGTGTTTTCATCCTCTCCGATTCAGGCTAGTAAAGGACAGAGTCAAGATACAGAATATGAAAACTGTGAAATACTTTAGGTTCCTCAGCTTATAAATCAAACACCAAATTCAAAGTAAAGAAAGAAACAGTGAAAAGATTTTGGCTTCTTTCCATTAAATGATCTATATACGATATTACCAAGCCTTGTGAATTAAGCATATGAGGATTTCTGCTACTTTTATCTGCAAATGTCTCTTTTCTCTCTTGCATTGATGTTTAAAAGTATATAGAATTTATATATACATATATGTATTTCCAAAGATTTAGCCAGATATCAGTGCTTGAGTGAACTATATAGCTATTCAATAGAAATTATAAAACATTGATACAAATATAAAGACATACTTAATATAAAAAGCTTATATTCATAAAAAATATTTTTAGATAACAGTCTTCCCCTGAGGGCATACCACATAGTTGGATTCATAAATATTGCTCTGCACTGCAGCTTGGTTACCAAATTTCAAAGTTCAACTCTTAAATGAAGTGTGAATCGCTCCAGTCACCTGACATGGCTGCAGTGGTTGCCTCAGGATATGTTCCCCAGCCTTCTGAAGTAATAAAGACACAGCATCAATGGGGTCTCCGAAAAATCTGGAGAAGATTCTTTCTTCCACATATGGAAGATACAAGAGCAGGACCTATAGGCTAGCGAGTGTGTGTCACATGACTAGGCTTTTGTTTTCATGGGCAGTTTACTGATTTTTCTGGACCCAGTTCCAACTATCTTCATTCTCCTTTCTGCTCTTTTCAGCCTCAATAATTTCTTTGTACCTCCGGCGGAAGAAGCCCATCTGCAAATCAGAAGAGATGACAGTGGTAAGTTATCGTATTATTAAATTGAAACTTTGTCACTATGATGACAGAAAACAGGGTGCAGAAAGAACCAGCCCAGGGGTTAGCATCTAATTCCTCCACGTGCCAATCCGAAATCATAGCTCCTTATTTACATCAGTATAAATGAGATCAAACTGAGTCCCAAATCTTCACAAGTACTCTGCTCCTTACAGATGAAGTACTCTGCTTCTTATAGATGAAGTTCTCGGAGATAGGAGTTCTCTTATATAAAGCATTTTTTTTTTAAAAGTGCACATAAAGCATTTCTAATAAATACAGACCAGCAGAGGCAGACACAGGTTTACTGGTTTAAAATAGAGACTAATGCAAAATCTGGAGCTGAACCTAAAGCCAGGCTAACTCTTGGGTCCTGAGTAAATGCCGACAGAGTTTTATGAATGGAACTCTCAGTGTCTACAACTGCACAAAACAACAGGGATCAGAGGAATACAGTACAGTCCCAGCTTCTCAATTCCAATGATAATCACTGACAGTCAATTTTGCATACCTTCTTGTTTACTAAACCCTTGTACTTAAAGAAATGCAAGTGGTTTTCATCTCAGTTTGGATACAAATTCTCATATCTCTGTTTTTTAAGTCTCTCAAATAAACAAAAATTATTTGAATAACAGACTTTGGTAAGCATTGAAGAATAACTCCTCAAACTTAGAAGTGCACTGTTGAGATCACTGAATAAATTTTTTAATCACAATTAAATTTTTATGTAATTCCCACCACTCTAAACCTGTTTTCTTACTTCTGCTGTGTAAAATATGTTGTTTTAATCTTCTTTTATCAACCAGTTATTGCCACCCTTTATTCCCAAATTGCCTATGTGTAGGAATATTTTGTGCTGTTTTGTCATTACTAAAATTCCATTAAATTGGACTTTCCAGCTTCAGTTTTCAGCAACTTTAATTTTCTTCAAGTGTATTTTAATTCACAGGAGTCTAAAAGGCAGCATATTCAATCTGTCAAGGGGGCTTCTCCAGCACAGCTTCCTAAAGTCCAAGTTGTTGCCTCTGCCCCCAGTTACATCACAAATTCACAGCAGCAGGAGACTATGCACACACCATCCTCTCAATCCTTATCTCAATCCAATCAATCCTTATCTCTGCCTCTTGCCTTTTGTGCAAAGGACATAGAAGCTGCAGCATGGTCTAACAAGTCCCTTTTTTTTGGTAACTGTGGACCACAGCCTTGGGACATGCTATTAATCTAGAGATAAGTGTACCCTGCTAGGAGCATAAGTGTACATTACATACATACCTACTGTCCTAGTTCCAGCCAGACAGGGTTATTTTTTGCAGTAGACAGAGGGTGCACAGCTGGAACCTGGATATTATTCTACACCATCTCATGTCACTGCCAGGCGTGGGGGGAARGGGTTCCTTGTGGTTGAGAAAGCGTGGCAGAGGGAATGGTGGGGTAATGCTGGTTCCGAGCCAGAGGGAGCAGTCGAGGTAACGTGGCTGCAGTCAGGTAGGGCTCGGTAGYATTTTGCATGTGAATCACTCTCCCTCTTTTCTACTCTTTTRTTATAATATTGTTGYTGTTACTGTTTTTTTTCTTATCTCATTACTGTTTCCATTAAATGGGTCTTATCACAACCCATGATTTTCAAGAGAGAACTGGAGAGCCATAAGTGCTCAGCAAGACTCACTCACGCTTTAGTAGTCCTATATTRCCATTGTGTAAGTCCAATGGAGATTGCAGACCGACAGTGGACTATCACGGCCTGAACAAAGTCACACCCCCACTGAGCGCCGCTGTGCCGGACATGCTGGAACTTCAGTATGAACTGGAGCCCAAGGCAGCAAACTAGCRCCACCTTTGACATTGCTAATGTGCTTTTTTTCTATTCTTCTAGCAGTAGAGTGCAGGTCACAGTTTGCTTTCACACATAGGGGCCTCCAGTACACCTGGAACAGACTGGCCCAGGGGTGGAAACAGCCCCACTATTTGCCATGGACTGATCCAGACTGAACTGGAAAAAGGTGAAGCTGCAGAATATTTGCAAAACATTGATGGCATAATTGTGTGGGGCAACACAGCAGAGGAAGTCTTTGAGAAAGGGGAGAAGATAATCCAAATCCTCCTGAAGGCCAGTTTTGTCATAAAACAAAGTAAGGTCAAGGCACCTACCCAGGAAATGCAGTTTTTAGGAGTAAAATGGCAAGATGGATATCATCAGATTTCTATGGGTAGGTGTATGGAATCCTACATAGTGAGTCACAGAAGCTACTGAGTGACAAACTGGATCAAGTCAGATTGCAGAGCTGAAAGCTGTCCAGATGGGTTTAGATACCACTGAATGAGAGAAATGGCCAGCATTCTACCTCTACACTGAGTCATGGATGGTAGCAAATGCTCTGGTGCGATGGCTAGACTGATAGAAAAAGACCAGTTGGAAGCACAGAGGTAAATCCACCTAGCCTGCTGAATTCTGCCAAGACATCACTGCCTGGGTAGAGAAGTTGGCTATAAAAGTATGTCATGTCATGTATGTCTTGTCACACCCAAGCGTCAGGCTACTGAAGAATACCAAAGCAACAGACAGGTGGATTCAGTTGCCAAGATTAAAAGTGTCCCAGGTGAATCTGGACTGGCAATGTAAAAGTGATTTTCTTCTGGCTCAGTGGGGCCATGATGACTCAGATCATCAGGGAAGATATGCAACATACAGGTGGGCTTGTGATCAAGGGTGGACTTAACCATGGACAGTATCTCCCAGGTTATCCGTAACTGTGAAACATGTGCTGCAGGCCAAGCAGGTAAAGCCCCTGGGGCATGGGTGACAGTGGTTGAAATATAAATATGGGGAGGCCTAATAGAATGATTACATCACACTGCTGCAAACCTGTCAAGGCAAGCACTACGTTCTTACAATGGTGAAAGCAACCACCAGATGGCTCGAGATGTACCCTGTGCCTCACACCACTGCCCAGACCATCATCTTGAGCCTTGAAAAGCAAGTCTTGTGGCAACATGGCACCCCAGAAAGAACTAAGTTGGACAACAGGACTCATTTCAAAAATTGCCTCATAGACTCCTGGGCCAGAGAGCACAGTACTGAGTGTGTATAGCATATTCCCTATCACGTGCCAGCCTGTGGGAATATTGAATGGTACAATGGACTGTTCAAAAAGCACATTTAAAGCAATGGCTGGTGGAACCTTCAAACATTGAGATCTACATTTAGCGGAGGCCACCCGGTTAGTTAAAACTAGAGCTCTACCAATCAAGCTGGTCTTGCCCCAACAAAACCTGCACATATCAGAAAAGGGGATAAAGTCCCTATAGTGCATATGAGCAATATGTGTTAGGGAAGACAGTTTGGCTTAGTCCTGCCCCAAGCAAATGTAAATCCATCCGTGGGATTGTTTTGCTCAAGGACCTGGGTGCACTTAGTAGGTAATRCAGAGGGATGGGGAAACACGATGTGTTCCTCAAGGGGATTTGATTTTGGGGTAAAAACAGTCTGTAATGTGGAATTGTATAATATTGGTTCTTGAATGACACTGCCGCAGCATGTCATAACCACCACGGGCAACAAGCATGGACTGCTCCAGATACACCAGTCATGAGCTCCTGGTGCAGCTTGCAACCACCCGACAGCACATCAGCCCTCCTCTCCTGGAAGACACCTGGGACAGATAGAACCCACAGCCATGGATTAAATGAACTCAACAAACATCTTGGAGGGACAGCCGTTCACCACAGAAATGATACTTGTGCTTGTATATACATACATACATATATATATATATATATATATGTATAGTTGGAAGGTGTAGGATCTGGGCCTGACGCAGATGGTATAGAGTAAGGGGTGGATAATGTTCTGGTTCCAGCCAGGACAGGGTTAATTTTTGTAGTAGCTAGAGGGACCATGGCTAGGACCTGGTGGTTATTCTATACCACTTCACATCATTGATGGAGGTGGRGGGAAGAGTCTCTTCAGGGGAGAAGGGTTTCCTTCCAGTTGAATAAGTGTGGCAGAGGGATTGGTGGGTTATCGCTGGTTCCAAGCTGGAGGGAATGGTCGGGGTAGCGTGGCTATGGCTGGGCCAGGTTGGGCTCGGTGACCTTTTAGCATGTGAATCACTCTATCTCTTTTGTACACTTTTGTTATAGTAGTACTGTTGCTGTTACTGTTCATTTTCTTACCTCATTGCTGTTTCCAGTAAATTGTGATCTCAACCCGTGATCTTTACCTTTTGTGCTTCCATTTCTTCTCTCCYGCCCACTGCAGGGCAGTGGGTAGGGACAGCGAGGAGTGAGAGGCTCGTGGTTTTAGTGGGAGCACTAAATTAAAGAATATCATTCCTAAACCGCAATGCCTGCAACTACTTTTTAAATGCACAGTAGGTAGACATACACATAAACGCCCAAGATCTCAATGTTACAAAGGTCTCATGGCCTGGAGGTCCCCCTGAATAACTGGAATTAGACCTTAAAAGTAATTCGTTCAGTCATTCTTGTGCACAGACTGTGAACACAGTATCTTTCCCATCTATCATAAGCAAAGCTTTATCTGTTGCAATATACATGCAAATGCATGGATAATGGTGGTTCTGTTCTGAAAAATCAACTCACAGAAGTGATTCTGTTAAATTTTGGAGGGCCACGTCTCCCTCATTTCCTAGCCTCTTTCAGAACACTGTATGCAAGGCCTTAGGAAGAAAGAATTAGAGAGGAGTTTTTCTAGTTCCCAATTCTTCAAACTTACTCTAGAAGTCAGATCAAATTCTTTCATTAGCAGAAAAATATCATTACTAGTAATTTTTGTACACGGACCCACAAGCTATACTAGTGCAAAGGATTTATTTTGAGAAAAYGCCCTCAAGATCGCACCATCATAAAATCCCAGTGAAAGTTCACCAGTGATGCCAACAGAATCCAGCTCAGAGGAGACTGCAAGCGAATTTTCTCTAGATTTTCAGTCTAAAATGGAACCGAATTATTATATTGATACTGAAAAAAAAGTGTAAGACTCTACTACTTCTCTGTTGTTCCGCTCCAGTAGGATTAGTCATAGGTGCTTATTTATTCACAGGAATATGCTGCTACTACTTGCATATGATAAGGGAGCAGATGTTGTGAAAAAGCGGGTGACATTTTTTTGTCTTATCAGTTTTTATAACAGACCTACATGTTCTGTGCATTAGAAAAGAAAACTGCCACCGGCCTTTGCTTCCTAAGTTTAACAAGAGAAGTTCAATTTCTAGTTTTAAAAACAGGTTTTAAACCCTTAAGGTTTCCATCTTTCACGCAACCATATCCTTGGTACAATAAAACTTTCTCTTGAAGTTATAATCAAAATTATAGAGAGGCTTCTTAATTTCCTTGAGGGCCAAAAAAACAAACYCCAACTCCTTCCCACTGTTATTTTAATAAAAAAATGTCTGTTTCTGAACATCTGCTTCAGGAATCRTCTTTAAAAGTTGGTTATGAGTGTTTTGGTATTTTACTATTTTTTTGCTGGATAAAGAATGCTTTTGCATAACTTTCTGGTAGGGATAAAAAGCAAGCTGAAAACTGTAAAAAATATTAACGAAGCATGAAATCCTACATCTAGAGGTGATTCCACCATGAAGAATTATGTTTACTTGCTGTAAATGACATCAATACTCTAAAATTATGTACAGGACTTAAGTGCAAGCAAGAAGAGAAACTGGACCGTAAGGATTTCACTTTTTTTATGTTTTTAGAAATAGTGGTCAAGGATTAGATACATTTTCCATCCTTGAGAGACAAGGATGTGCTTTGTTACCTGATACTGTTCCTTAGTGATACATATTTCCATTACTGTGATAGAATCCCTATCATCGCCAGAAAGATTTTTTTTTAACGGCCATGAAGAAATCACAACATAGTAATTGCYTCACAAGAGACCACATAACCCACATATCCATCTCCTTACAATTAACTGATTTCATTCTGAATGACAGCCGTATTAACCCCTATGGTGAAGGCCAGTAGGTACCTGTGGCAAGATGGAGGGAACAAGTGAATTTAACATACAGTGACAGGTAGTAAGGAGGCAGACAATAGGACCAAAGCAGGAGAGTTGATACAACATAGGGTTGAGTGTATACAGGCTTTTTTATCACTGGGGCTGAAGTGACACCAGATCCCTTTTCCACGGCTAATGCAAAGCCATTAAGACAACTGAGAAAACTCAGTCAGTATAGCACTGATGGGACTCGGTTCTGAATTTCAAGAAAGGAAGAGGAGAGATCCTCATCTTTAACAGGAGTATTGCTGTGATCTCATTTGTAGAATGGGTGTTTACAGTGGGCCAATGGTTGCTAACACTTGTTTCATGGGCAATGAGTTTCTAATATTGTTAATTTCTCCCAAACTTAGCTTTCCATATATACAGACATATGTGTGTGCACACATACAGACGTATGTATAGAGCAAAGAAATACCCAGCTCCAGAGCTGTGACCCCATCAGGCAGTCTGTGAGTTCACACAAGCCCATCCAAGGAAAGCTCTGATGAAAATACTTTGATCAGTAAACCCCTGCCTGGGAAAGGCAGACATGAGAGCAACAGGAGAATGTATTTAAAGGAGGCAAAGAAAGAGCACTGTGGGAAGCTGAAGGGTTTTAAGGAAAGAAGACGCAYCATCCACTAAACACAAGGAAATGAGAAAGGGAAAGCTGGGCTAGAATAACTGAAGGATGCATGTAAAACCTATGGATGGTTTCAGGTTTTGAATCTAAGCCACCTACTTATAGCAGCTATAACACTTGAAGTACCTCTAGAAAGGACTGGTTATTGTTTGTCATTTCAAAACCTGAAACCATCTGTAGGTTTTACGCACATCTTTTAATCTAATTATTCCAGCCCATGTACCCTTTTGTAGCATAACCTTACTGCCATCTACAGTATACACTGAGCAGAAAGCATGTTTCTGGCACAACAGAAAAATAAATCAACMCAAAAACTATGTTACTCCGAGATGGCAAATTACACCTGTATTTGTGAAGTTATTTCTTGCCAAGTGACAGCACTGTCAAGTCCTGTATTCAAACACAAGTATTTGAAGTCTTTAGTATACACAACGCCCTTTAGCTGTCATGCCAGATTTAAATCTCTTAAAAATCCCAGATAAGTCATATCTAACACTCATATAGCGAATTATTCAAGCACTCACAAAAACTGAAAACTTCAGTCAAAAATTATTTCAAACTGTTGAATTAACATCACAGTAAATTATCTTTTTTTTTCTGCTGCTACTCTCTGCATATATAAAGGCTAAATTACTAGATCTTATATTTTCCTAAACTCCAAAAGTTTTACTTACCCAACACTTCCTGAAGGATGGACCTGAGGCTATGTCTTTAGGGTGTGAATTATAAATACATTTGAAGAGTGATGAGATTACAAAATAAAATTTAATTTTCWGTTGGGAAAACAAAGCTCATCAGATGGCAAGCAATATCACTTTGCTTTGCTTTTGTTTTGTTCACTGCTGGGTAAATTTCTAACGTGTTTTTATCATGCCCAAAAAAACTTATTCTCCCAATCAAATAAAAAGAGAAATAGTATGAAATGTGGATTGTAGAATGATTATGTTTTGCATTGTTTAAAGTCTTTTTCCCATTAATATAACTCATTAAGAAACAAGAAAAAAATCATAAGAATGATTATATACACCTGTAAAAACAACATTATGTCTTAATTACAGTAGTGTTTCAAGACTATAACTGAGTTAGGAATAGAGGTTTGTGAACCTCAAACAATTCAAAACTGTATCAGAGAGTTTTGCCACTCCTTATTTTTTAATGAAATTTCTCTAGTGTATACTGGGTGTTAAGCTGCACACAAAAAGTATTGATTTTTAACAATATGACTCTGCTGACAAGATTACTGACCACAGTACAAGCCAACGAGCAAAAAAAGAAAAGTGAGCAAAGTAAGTACTGACATAGGGGTATGAAATAAAACAAAACATAAGAACCACTGAAGAAATCTCCCATGGAAATAGGCTTTGACAACATACTTTGGGTTCAGTGCCTGGCATGCACAGCTCTCATTTGGAGGACACTGAGACCAGAGAGAACACTCAGTTACAACATTATTGTTGCACATTTACATAGCTCTATCAAGAAAGATAACAAAGGCATTTTACAAGTACTGGACACATACCACCACTGAAACGTTGCCAATCTTTCTCTTGAGGGTAGTGAACGAATATTACATGGCAGCCAGCAAGCCCACTGGTGAAGTCAGTGTTTTGGCTACAACAGCAGCATTAACCATTTAATTGTGTAAGAACAAATAAAAGATGACYAAACTCAATCTTCCTGCAACATCCAGTTAGAATTCAAAAAGCACAGCAAATCACCAGAGTAACCTACTGTAAAAAACCCAACATTTGAGTCACTGTTGCAGGAACACAAACCCTTTAGGTCTCAGCAAGCCAAGGGTCTACAAACGTTTTGTGGTGCTTACTTTGGTTCAGGAAAAGGAAACAGTAAAACAAGTTTTGACTGTTCTTTAAGAAAATAAGCAAACTTCAAATGATCCACTCAGCTTCTGCCTGGTGAAAACTTCATTATTTGTACAGACAGCCAACCACTACCATTGTCCCATTCCCTCCCCAAGTTTTCCTAGATGTTATACAAAATTAAGGTCTATCCACGTTTGGGAGATAGTATGGGTTTGGTCTTGAATCACAGAAGTTAATTATCACCTGACTGCATTTTTATTACTTATAACAGGATAATATTGAAAAAATTAATTCTAGGCCTACTGAACCTAGAATCTGTATCAAAAAGGTAGCACCCTGAGAAGCCTGCATGTGAGATAGCAAGTAATAACTTACTTAAAGTAACTAGATAAATGGGTAACAAAAGCAATAAACTTGAAAACTTTATCAGAAAAACTGTAGAGAGTGCAATTCTTCAATGACTACAGAAAGAGGAATTTCAGAGAACACAAATAAAGTCACAATTTTTGCAGTTTTTATGGACAGAGAGGACAGGTACGGGCTATTAGGTTCCTACAGGTAAGGATCATATTTTTGTGAATGAGACCTGAAAAATTAGAGGAAAAAGGAGGACAGGAACTTTGAAGAAAGTTTGAAAAGCTAGTGCTGACATGTTTTTAAATCAGGGAGAGACAATGAAGAAGAAAAGAAGAAAGAAGTTAGAAGAAATATAGACTTCTTAAGTTCTGAGGCAACTGGTACATCCATCTACATCTCTACAGAGAAGACCCTTTGTGAGCTGTGAAATACAGCCTTCCCACCAGTAGTCCCTAGTAAGTGCTCTCACAGCAAGTTGAGCTGACTGCCTTGTTTATCTGAACAACAATTATGATTCTTAATTTTTGGCTTCATCATAGTATGTAACGGTTTATTCTTGGAATTATATGTAAAGAAAGGAAGAAGCATGTGAACTCTGAATAGGCACAACAACTTTCATCAAAGATATGAAATGCCATTCAGTTTCAATAGGTTTTTCTGTCCCCACCTGTAAAAACAACATTCAAAGTTATCTAGCGGTTACACCCACCTGGGGAACTTTTTTTAATTGAAAAGTACTCTTCCTGGAGAGATTATATATGTAAATAGAGTGGAGAGATAGAGAGACATGGGAAATAAATATACGTGTATATATGTGTGTGTGTGTACGTATGTGTATATGTACATATATATGTATGTATACTTTAGTCACAACAACTCCATGCATCACTACAGGCTGAGGACAGAGTGGCTGGAAAACTGCCTGTTGGGAAAGGACCTGGGGGTGCTGGTTGACAGCAGCTGAACATGAGCCAGCAGTGTGCCCAGATGGCCAAGAAGGCCAATGGCACCCGGGCCTGTATCAGAAATAATGTGGCCAGCAGGACTAGGGAAGTAATTCTTCCCCTGTACTGGGCACTGGTGAGGCTGCACCTCAAGTGCTGTGTCCAGTTTTGAGCCATTCACTTCAAGAAAGACATTGAGATGATGGAACAAGTCAACAGAASGGACAACAAAGCCGGTGACAGGTCTACAGAATAAATCATATAGGGAGTAGCTGATGGAGCTGGGTTGCTCAGCCTGGAGAAAAGAAGGGTCAGGGGAGACCTTACTGATCTCTACTACTACGTGAAAGTAGGCCGTAGCAAGGTGGGAGTCATCTATTTCTCTCAGGCAACTAGGGACAGGACAAGAGGAAATGGCCTCAAGCGGCTCCAGAGGAGGTTTCCGCTGGACATGAGGATGAATTGCTTCACTGAAAGGGTGGTTAAGCATTGGAATGGGCTGCCCAGGAAAGTGGTGGAGTCTCTACCTCTGGTAGTGTTCAAGAAATGACTGGATGTGGCACTTAGGGCCATGGTCTAGTTGACAAGGCAGTGATTGGTCAAAGGTTGGACTCAATGATCTTGGAGATCTTTTTCAGCCTTGATTCTATGATTATGTATATCTGTGTGTGTGTATTTGTACACATGTATAATAGCCACACTCCTCCCCTACACTGAAATCCAAAGAGGTTTTGTGCCATAACTGTATTTCCCTATGCACCTCGGGGAAAATGTGGTGGTGCTTATTTATTTTTTTTAAAAATCAGCTTTATTTCATTGCAGAACTACTACTCCAAAACCTGGCCACCAGGAAAGGGGGTTGGTATGATGACTGGTCAGGAAATGCTAGTTAGACACTGCCACCTGAGCTGTGAAAGGGAGAGAAAATGGTTTGGGGCTTGTAACACAGGATACAGAGCAACCACTGGCAAAGACTAAGTGCAGAGTTTAGTTTTGGTTGTTTTTTTTCTTCCACTGGAACATGGTGAGCTCTATGTTTTGGCCTATTTTAAAAAGACTTAACGTTTGAGGGGAGAAGTTTTCTGGTTTTGCTACCTAGATGAATTTCAAGTTAGCTTTAGCCTTGGTTAGCCTCAGATATCTTCTGAATGTTGAAACAATATGTGAGGCAAGGGCAAGTACTCTGTTTAAGGGAATACAAGTGTTCTTTCAAAGACACTTGTTTAGTCACAAGTTATTTCTCCCAAAAACCAAAAAAAAGTCTTCAAACTCTCATTTTAAGCAAAAGGCAAAAATGTACTTTGTAGAACACACCAAAGAGCAGGAACTCTCTGACTAGCCAAAAAACAACACATGCGGGTGTTATTCTCCCTGCCCTCCTCTCTGCAATTCTGTCAAAAATCCACAAAGAGGTTGTTATTACATAAGGGACACCTAGAGATCAATTATTTGATCCAGGAATCCAGAAAGCAATGCTAGAAACCTCATTTTAGACAAGTCAGAGCTTGGATATCGTGGGGACAGGCTCAGCTCAGAAAGATGCTTAATGACAGGATAAATAAGTTTTGATAAAAGTCCATGTCCTATGTTAAACATGCCACAAAGAAACAAAATAATGTTGCTGCAATGAATATAAGTTAATATAAAATCTTTTTTTTGAAAATCACTTCCACAACTGGCTCCACAGATCACTCAGCTGCCCAAATGTCCAGCCTGGTACTCACTTACACATCCCCTCTTTGATAACCTTTTTTTTTTTTCTGTACACTTGATCTGAAATTAGATGGACTAAATAATTCACTTCACAACTCAAGCCAGTTCAAATGTAGAAATTTCAATCCAAAACATTGTAAAGTACTACTATCATTAATAGAATATTTATTGTTATATCATGCTTCAGTTTTGCACTTGTATGCTGTATACCCGGTCTACATGTGCATAAATACACTATGCCCAAAGGAGACTTTGTCTTCACACATTGCTGCAGTTCTGATACCTGAAGGAAGCGTGTTTGTGACAGCACTCCACAAAATAAACCAGCCATAACTGCCTTTCCCTCCTGAATTTTTGCCAGTGCTTGTGAAACCACAGGCCTGACTAGCACCTGGGTAGCTGGCCTGAACAAAAGTAACCTCCTCCCCTGCTCCACTTTCCACAAGCATCTGGAGGCCACTAAAGGGGTACAGGACAATCTCCACATAAAAAAGAAAAATTTATTGCTGTGGGCAATAGCACAAGAGTTCGTCCTGTTCCTCCAGCACATAGGTGACCACAGCTGAGGCATGAGTGCATAGAGTGAGCTACGCTGCAAAGGAACTGGCAAAAATGAGAGCATGTCCCCGCAGACAAAGGTATCCAGAGTGGATGAACATGATATGAAAAGCCACAAGTTGCTCTGTCAAAATAGGCAAAAACTGGGCAACGCTTGCCAGTCTGCCTTATGCACAGTATCTCACGGAAGCCAGGGAAAAGCTGCTCACCCCCTCCCAATCTGTATGCCCTTAAACCACAGGAAGCACAGCATCTACATGAAATACGAAAATAAACAAAGAAAAGTGACTGAAAAACTGATCAAGCTCATGCTCAAAAGCTTTCTATGTGTGTACAAACATGGCTGTGATCTTGAACATGAATAAATAACCTTTTATTTGAAGTGAAACAACCCAACATTTAACATCACTTCGATTGACATGAACCCCCTAAACTGTGCATTTTAGATCTACAAATAATGAAATAATTACCATTCTCATCTTAGTGGGATGCTCAGTAACCTTATTCTGATTCAAAACAGAATTCTGTGCTGGAATGTTCCTGAGATCTCACTCCTGTTAATGACATTAATTCTAGCAGTGTGTAATGTGGAATATTTACATGTATTGTAATATTCTTCTGCAACTTTAAAGAGCTGTTTACTCCATCTGCAAAATATCAGCATGTTTGAGGATTTGTCCATTGGTTGTGCCACTTTTGGTGCAGTTGTGCACACAGTGAGAGCGTACTTTCCACATAGGGTCAAGACACAGGTGCTGCCAGCACACTCTACACTGCTGCCAGTGCTCAGTTCTGATACAATGACTTTGTTCCAGCTCCTGCTCTTTTTTGTGTAAACAGCTGCCTTCCAGCACCACAGTTTAGCTCTAATTAATTTCTTAATAAAAATATAATTTATTTTACACTCTAATCCTAAAATTCGGGTAAATTCTTATTCTCACTAGCAGTTCTAAGATATTCAAATCTCATCTAATTAAAATCTTTCATTCCACATTTAAAAGCTACATTCTAATATAATTTTGGCAATTCTTTTGCTTCTTCACACACAAAATTTAGGAATGACTGTAGGATATATTTGGCCAATTTTGTCTAAAAAATATTTACAATCAGACAATTAAGATTCCTCTGTAGGACTGCAACTTTCCCACATCAGTTTTATCTCAAAAAACTTTAATATTGCCATAGTTTTAATAAATAGAGTAATTAGTGAGTGCAAAGTATTACTTATATATATTTATGTTTCAAACTAAGACAAATGAAAATACAGCTACACAGTTTTAATCACTTTTCTCTAAAACAAAACCTTAAATTCTTTAGTAATCCTTCAGTAATCATGCAAATCTGTGCATAAAGCACTGGAGTGCAGATGGCAAAGCCTGCCTGTCAATCTCTGACTCTGGGCAAAGCATCTCACCTTCCCTTGCCTCAGCACAATATGGATGCAAAAAGGACTATGTAACCGTAGTTATAATATTTGTTGCCCTTACTTGGAATTTCTCTCAATGCTTTCATGCAAAAAAATGGCAGTTTCTTCACATGTACTGAATGATCCCTATAAAATTTAAAAGAGCTCAAAGTCTCAAGATTAACCCAGGAAGCAAAGGACGATATTAACTCTAGTGGAGACCAAGGACTGAACTTGTGCGAGTTTTTTCCTGGAACTCACAGTGAAAGGTGATATTTCTCTTATCTTGCACATTTTCAAACAGTTCATCTCGTGCCTTTTTATAACAGGAAATGAGCCATATGAAATCAGTCATAGAGGTATCAGCAGCAATAGCTCCTCTATCAAAACTGTATGTCATTGGGACTTAAACTCTGGGTCTCTTCCAATCTCACATTTTTCCATTCTAATGGTTATTCTTCCATCTTAATTGCACAGACTTTTTTTTCCTTTTACTATTTCTGCCACAGAAAGCAAAAGTATTTCCCACACGCCAGAAAAACAGAAGTTATGAAACTGTGATCAGACACTGTTTTCCAAATGAACTGGCCAGTGCTTAAAAATCTTCAAAACTGATTATAAAAATACTTTAAATCTATAACCCATTTAAAACTTATTTATTATATGAAGTACTATATAATCTATAATACAACTATACATACATATATATAATTTAAAATAAGAATTGCACGGTCAGTTTTTGGTTTGGAAATCCACTTTAGAGCCTCACAACCTGCAGCAATATGTTGTTTTGCAGCACACTGGGGCTGTGACCTCCAGTCTCAGCACAGCCAGCTAGCAGAGTCTCCAGCATATATGCTGCTAAACAGTGCAAGTCAGGCTGCTGGATGTCTGCCATGGGAAGCAAAATAATGCTGGACTTGTTCCCATGCATGCATTTGAGATTTACTTCTCTCAAAGACAGTCCCTGACCTTGACTGTGGTCTTTTAAATTTATGGAGTGGTAACAGGGAAGTGAAGAATGAAAACACTTGAAATTCCTTACCCTTCGTATTTACCACCCCAGATGCCTGCTGCCAAGTGTTAGCATCAGCCCAGTTTTACCCTGTAACAGTGCCTGGCCAAAAGAATTGCATCTTAACAGAGATGGTCTGAAGGCTGTCTTTTAACAGGTCCAGGTGCCTTGCTCTAGTAAGGCATTTTACTGATCTGGAACTCTTTGTCTGAGGGATCTGAAGAATTTATTGCTGGAAACTCCTCTCCCAAGGGCATCTACCTCTTGAAAACAGTGGCCATCAACTAGTTTTGCCTAGACATGCCCCTAATTTCTTTGCTGGTCAAGCTAAGTTGACCTGATTTTCAGGAAATTCTGCTGAAATCAGTGAGTGTCTTGGGGATCATTATCCCATATTCAGGGTCTGCCCAAAATGAATGTTTCTCTTTCTTCCTCCTCCCCGCCCCTTCCCGGCTCTGGGGTATCATGATGCTTGGGGGCCCAGCCGAGATCCTGGCAGGGGGCAGGGCCAGGAGTTGCTCTCTCTCCTTCTCTCTCTCTCTCTCTTTCTCTCTCTTCCGGTCGGGATCAGAGCGAGCAGCTGTGTGTGCAGAGGTCTGTGTGTTTCCTGCTGGGCTACTGCTACTTTGTGACTTAGCAGTCTCTTATAGCAGTCTCTTAGCTGGGGGTGGGTCGGTGTGTGTCAGGTCGGGAACAGAGAACAGTCGGGTTTTTGCCATGAACAGTGGGCTGCTTGGCTACACTGTAGCCCGGCTCACCAGCTTCAGTCCGCCTCCTCCATTTCTTTTTCTGCTGCCGCAGCTGCTCCTGTCTGAAGCCCCAGGGAGCCAAGCCAGGCAGAGAAAGCACACCAAAAGGCTCCAGCCCAGCTGTCTCCTCTGCCACGACTGCCGTGGAGAAGTGGTCGACACCAGGGAGCTGCTGGGTTTTCCCCCTCCCTGTTGGAACTGCCCTGCGGAAGTTCTACTCCCCTCATTGTGAAAGCCGGCGCCATTTTGGACCACGTGCTGGGAAAGGTATATTCCTCTAGCACGGCCCCCACTCTCCATCCATTTCTTTGAGTTTTTGTTCCCATGTGTGTGTGGGAGCAAGTGGGTTCTGACGGTTTAGTGCTTAACAGTTATTTACTTTGTTTCCCTTGCCTAGTGGGTGGACATTCTGTTTGTTAATAAACCTTTTTTTTTTTTCACTTTCGTCTATTAGTATTCATTCCCTATTGGTGGAAAGGGATTTTTGGAACCTTTTTGGAGAGAAGGACACAGTCCAGAGAGTCCTCTCTTAAATTTGTCTCAAAACTGAGACAGTGAGCCTCAGTCATCATAAAAACATAGAAATGCAAAGTATCTAAGTGTAATATAACAGTAGATTTCTAAGAGGAGCTTTCCATTGCCCTGAAATGGTAACAGAGGTTTCAACTTTTAATAACCAGGCTCTGAAATACCCCACTTTTTCACTTCTTATCTACATCATGAGTCTCTCCATTTCCTTCACAAAAGCTTGTATATGAAATTGTTTTTGCTGACTAATGACTTCTGTAATGGAGTAGACAATTATTCAATTCCTAAAGAAAATGAATGTTAAATATAAGGATAAATTTAAGCTTTTTTTCTGGGACTAGCTTTGGTGTTTATGTTGTATCTGTWACCTTACCTTCCATAAGAGCACAGCCAGCAGTAGGAAGATGAGAATTCCCACCAACAAACTGATGGCAATGATCCATCCGACAACATACCCACGAGGCTCCAGATTGTGCAAAGCCTCAAAGACCACCTACAAAGCAATTAGAAAAAGATCTTTTTATAATTGGAAGCTGTATTGTTTTCTTTTGTACTTATCTTATTAAACACATTGTATGGTGGCCTCACTGATTATATTTCATCTGTCAAACAAATATGGAATGCAGCCTTAATTTAGTGCTTTCCATCAATTTTTCCCAAGGGATTTAAAGCTTTCAAGTGGATTTTCAGCAGCCATGTGTTGGATCCAAAGAATATCAGCTTCCACTCCAACATAACACTTACCCTGTCAACCCCCAACACTGAGCTTGTTCAGGTACTGGGCCACCAAAGGTGCACAAAGTTTTGCATGAAAAACTCCATCCCTTGGATTGGCAGGGATTGTCATGACATGTTGCATGGTTTGTCCTACTCATCATGTTCTGGCCCTGCCAAACTCCCTGATGCTTCACATGAAACACTCATCAAGAGCTTGTTAACTTTTTTCCTCCTCAAAACTGGACAACTCATACATCCCTATTGAATACAAATTGTCCCTGCTGCGCTTTACAAGACACATTGTGTGAAAGAGGCAAGGACACTCTGTTAATTTTGCACGGCCTGGTTCTTGGTAGCAGGGGGGCCACAGAGGTGGCTTCTGTGAGAATCTGCTAGAAGCTTCCACCATTTCGGGCAGAGCCAATCCCTGATGGCTCTGAAGGTGGACGTGCCACAGGTCAAGACTGGGCCAATTAGAGATGGTTTTAATGCCTTTGTAATAACAGATTTAAGAAGAAATCAAAACAAAGTGTGGGGTGCAGTTGTAATTCCAGCCAGAGTAGGAGTGAGAATACATAAGAGGAGAACAACATGCAGACACCAAGGTCAGTGAAGAAGGAGGGGGATGAGGTGCTTCAGACACCAGAGCAGAGATTCCCCTGCAGCCTGTGGTGAGGATCATGGTGAAGCAGGCTGTCCCCCTGCAGCCCATGGAGGTCCATGGGGGATGCAGAGATCCACCTGCAGCCTGTGGGCGAGGTGCCCATGCCTAGGGTGGATGCCTAGAGGTGGCTGTGATCCGGAGGGAGACCCGTGGAGAGAGGGGCCCTGCTCCAAGGCTGGAGCAGCCTGTCCTTGAAGGACTGCACCCTGTGGAAGAGTGACCCATGCCACAGCAGTTTTGGGAGGACTGTTTGCTTGTGGGAGGGATCCACATTGCAGTAGTTTTGGGAGGGCTGCTATTTGTGAGATGGAGCCATGTCAGAGAAGTTCATGGAGAACTGTCTGCCATGGGAGGGACCCCACAGTGCAGCAGGAAAACAGCTTCCCTCCCAGAGCAGCGGAAGAAAACCTTTGGTGATAAACTGACAAAAACTCCCACCCCCTGTCTCCCTGCACTGTCGGTGGGAAGAAGGGAGGGGYTGGGGGAAAAAAGGTGTTTATAAGGGCTTATTTTACTTCTCATTCTCCTGCTCTGATCTTGTTAGTAATAAATTCACTTAATATCTTTAAGTCGAGCCTGTTTTGCCCTTGCAGTGTTTTCTCCCAGTCCATATTCCAACTCATGAACCCTTCATTAAATTTTCCCTCCTCTGTCCAGCTGTAGTAGGGAAGGGTGAGTGAATGGCTTTTGTGGGTGCCTGGCGTATAGCCAGCATCAAACCGCAACAGGCACATTCAGTCACGGGTTCTTCTGGAAATGCAGGGAGCTGTTCTCTTCTTTTTCTGTAGCATGTATTGCAGGGAAAAAAAAGACAACTGAGTGAAAAAATATCAGTTTACGAACAAGCAAAACGGCAACAGAAAAAAAACCCCAGTAAGTAATCATCAGATACAAAATTGTTCGGTCTCACAGAACCCCATCAGGGACAAAGAGAAACTTGAAATGGTGGAGTGACCCATCCTAAGATGGTGGCCACCACAGCTGAGTGCATGGCTCAAAAGACAAAGGGAAAATGGCAGCAAACCCTCCCAGGAAGGTAGGAGCTTAYGAAGCAGTYCTAGTGGCAGATAGGAATTGCCAGAGTGTGTGGGGTCAGTGTTGCCGCTTGCTGCCCCCTCCTGACACCTGCAGGACTCCCCTGGTGTTGGTGCTGCCACCTTGGGTCCCTGCTCTGATGGAAGGGGCGAGAGGGAAAGAATTGACTCTCAGCACCTACATGCTGCCAACAGATGTAGCAAAATTCACTCCAAAACAGTTTCTAATTGTCGCATGCAGATTCTCGACTTGCTACTGTTGTGAGTAGAGGCAAGAAAAGGCCAAGAGGCAAGCCAAACAGTCAGAGAGATATGCCTGAGTGTTGTTCTCGGGTTCGAATAAACACACGGAGACAGCTGTCAGGGTTCACCCACAGGCAGAGGCCCAAAGGGAGGAAGAAGAGCGAGCCGGCCTCTGYCCTCATTTTATTTATATGTTTTCAAAACCCACCGTGGATTGGAGGATGGGAATACCACCTCCTGCTGTCCACTGGTCAGCAATATTGTCTATCACATAGGTTAGGAATTCATAACAATCTTTGCCGTTAGGTCAACAATTCGTGTTTACACAAAAGTGCGTGAGAAACTATTTCGCTGAACCAAAAACACTACACATCTGAAGAACTGCAAAATGCAGGGCCACACCTGAGTGCCCTGCCTTTCAAAAAGCCCTCCTTCCCATTCCGTTTTCTGGCTGCAGGGTCTTGAAGACTCAGTAACAATTTTGGGCACAGATAGATATGGAATACAATAACATTTTGGGTTACTCGGGATATGCATTAAACCTGGAGTGACTGAGCTGGAAATAAAGGAACAGTGAACTCTACCCAGGAGGCAGGAAAGGTTCAAAGGCTTGATGGAGCATACTTGTACTTAGTGGACAGCACCAGACAGCTACACAGCAGCCTTAAGCTTTACAGGCCACTATGTTGCAGAAGCTGCATACATTTTATCTGGGATTGCCTTTTCATGCTGTCAGCTTTACATTCCCTCACTTTCAATACAGGAAGACTCAGCAGCATTCAGCTGGTTTTGTTGTAGTAAAATCCAGACAATTCTTCCTTCTACACTTTGAAAGGCAGTCCTTCTGCTCCTTAAGAGCACTCCTCCTCTTCCTGCACACAAGCAGTGAGCAGTGAATGTGGACCCTTGAATCTGGTATGTGACTACYGTGGTCTCATGGAGCTTACTGTTGGTTTTGCCTCACATACAGAGAAGAAGGGAGCCAAACCTTCATGGAAACTCACATGATGAAGAAAATTAAATATGTCTCCTGAATACCACACCACCAGTTTCAGACAATATATACGTATGTTAATACTACTGTCATCACAGAGCCAAATCCAAACTCTGCTCACCTTCTTCATGTGATTTGTCTAATATAAAAGCTCAAACAGCCTATTGTAACCAGAGATAGAAAATATATAATTACAAGTCACATAAAATCATATCCAAATCCAGATAAATGATTTCTGAGGATTGCATAAATGCATCTGTTTTTAAAAATGGGTTAATTTCAAAGACAGCCTGCTACCCAACTTAGAGATACTTACATACACTTTTGCATCTCCCTTACAAATTGTCTATTGAAGTTTCTGACAAAGTTGGTGTTTGTATGGGTGGTCCACTGGTATTTCTTATACTATCATCATGAATATCAGCCTTCCTTTTCCATCTGTCTTCCTTCTCCATTTGTCTTCTTTACAGAGAGTTTGCACTCTGATATTGTACACTATATTGTAAGAGTGCCCATTGAAATAATGGTACCTGGTTCTAAAGAACCATTTAAATGCGATAATAAATCTACATTTAGCCATAGAAAGCAAAAAGCTGTTTTCAACCTTATCATGATAAATTGCCTGAGAAATGTTTTTCATTGTTAGGGAACACTGTAATAAACAGATTCACAGAAAGTCCATGCACAACTGTTCAGAAGGAGCTGCTATCCAAATGGATAYGGTACAGCAGTCCATGGTCAATGAAGACTACAGCATGAGCTTTAAAAAGGAAGGAAGGAGTATGAACAAAGACCTTTTATTTCTCCAGTCTATTTCCAGCTAAATAATTGTGGCTTGCAACAACTATTACTCCCTTCTGCATTCCACAAGAAAAGAACGCAGAAAAATGAATATCTTGAGCCAAGCCATGTCTTAAATTTTTGCCTGAACATGACCCTATGCAAAACATACAGCAATGCTGAAGCTGGCACATGCAAATACCATAAAGCAGAAATGACACTCACATGAGAAAAGACTTGAAACTACAGATTGATGTTACATGGCTACAACATGTCAAGCATGCTCTTTTACAGCTAGGGCCTCCCAGGAACTAGAAGCAAGCTCTTTTTTGAAGATTAATATTGCTTCCCAATACACACAGTGCACTTTATAATTCATGCAACTCAAGGCTTGATGAAAGGCTTTCTGAGAACAGGAAAAGGACAATTTCTTTTTTTGATTTATTTTCTTTTCTTTTTTCTCGAAGCATTAGAAAACAATGAAATACAGCAGAGCTTGCACTCCTAGAAAAAAGCATTTCTAAATTTTGAACATTAAATAATAGCAATCCCACGTATTTTACATTGTGCCTATCATTCTTAGAGATTCTAAAACTCTTTACAGATGAAAATATTTGTCATAGAGATACTCGCTTCTCCCATTTCAGTTGGGATATGGGTATCACAGTCAGGTGTTACTTCACTCATTAACAAACTTTTGCCAAACAATTGCAGGATGCATTCTGTGCAAGCTGCAGAATGAAGGAGAGGCCAAGCAATGTATTTACAGTCAGGATTGCAGGCCACTTACAAGGCACATTCCCATCAATGGCTAACTATGTTTTTCATTTTAGCTTCCCAGCCTATTTTTTAAAATGGTGCAGAAACCTGACAAAGAAAATAAAACAGAAGGGAAAAAAACCAAGTTCCTGTCATACAAAACAACAACTTTTCCTCACAGGCCTAATAAAATAGAAATTTAAGACTAGAGTTACAGACATGATTGTTGAGAGATACATCTGGTGCAGAGAACTGGGTTTGCAAGCTGCAGATTGAGATGCCGATTGGAATGCAGATTGAGCTCGGGGTAGGAGCCTGAGACAAGAGGCTATGAACTGGGTGGTGCCAGCCAGGTGAATGGACACTGAGAGACACAGCAGGAGAAGTGAACTGCCAACTTTTTGGATAACAAAAGGCAGGAAGACCAGTGGCACCAAAAAGGTGGATGGACACTGGGAGACACAGCAGAAGCAGAGGACTCGGAAGCAAGAGGGAGATCAACACAACATGTGGTATCAGCTCACACTTGATTTTTACCAGCTCAACACAATAAAACAGTTAAATGAATTTCTGAAAGTTTAGACATCCTTGTCTATTTTCACAGTTCCCAAAATATCATTAATGCTTCTAAATATTTCATTCTGACATGTGAAAAGACATTTGTGGGGTTTCGAGTCTCTGCTAGGTTTTCAAGGAAAATCTGAATTAGATTAAAGCAAACGTTAACCCTAAACTAGGAAGCTAAACCTGATTTGATGGAGCTGTGTTGCACTAGCTAAAATACGTTTGATCACTCTGGTTCGGCAGATCATTCACTCTGATGACATGGTTATCACAGAGAGCAAAACCACAAAAGCACAGTTCACAGCACTGTTAGCCCACTCTCGCGGCCTAGCCCAGCCACGAATTCCGGCTTGTATAGAGATTTCAGTGATCTCCAGCCCACTGGGAGAAGGAAACTTTTCAGGTTTATGTACTTACTGGTTTTTCTTCTGGGCTCCCATGGGGCACCTCCACAACTCTAAGGTCACGGTCCACCTGAAGCCTTGCCCTTGTGACAAACTGGATGACCGATGAACTGTCCTGAGAAGTAAAAAGAGAAAGAATTCAACTTAACAATGCAAAACAACAACAACAAAAGCACCAATCCCCCTTGCCAAAAAAGCTCAACAAACCATCAAACATTTGCCAGTGTAATAAATACACCCAGACAATGCTTAGTGGAGGCTAGGTTATACTGGCCTGGTAAATACTAGCCTGGTTACCACTCTGCGTAGAAAAAGCTGACTGCTCATAACAGACAGATATAACTGAGCACATTATTTCAGATTATGACAAAATTAGGTATGTTGGACTTTAAACACATACTTTGTATTTGGTTTGTTAACGTTTCCCACATTTACCACAAAAGCAAGACAGAACATTGCCAATGACACAGGCAGGCTCAATATTAACCATGAAAAAAGTTCCGATTTATTTTTCAAGTGAACAGAAAAATGATATACAGAAACTGGGATAGACTACAATATATCCTGGGGGAAAGCTTCTTATTTGAATCTGTGCATGGTAAATGTCTAAATTATTCACTGTACACCTCCTCTTATTAATATGTATATCTACAACAAAATGCCCAGTGCATTTTAACAGGCACATTTCAATAAGGTGCCATTTCAACTTATAGATTAGTCATTTGCATGCAGTTCACCTTGGGAAGGGTAGGTGAAAAGTAGAAAATGGCATGCATTGGTGATACTCACTCAAACATGTGTAAACACTGTATGTCTTTTGCAGGAGTGTTGCTAATAGTAATCTTAGAAGAGACCCAGCAGATGGGATGAATCCTGGCTATTCCCAAGTCTGAATTTCCCAGAAGCACAGTTACTCGTTTACATATTTCAAGATTTMTATAAGCATGTAACAAATAACTGAAACTTCTGGCCTTGCCTATACTTTATGTTTTCAAATATGAACGAATATTAACAGACTCATTGGTTTCAATTGGAAAAGCTCAGGGCTACCAATTACTTTAGCAACTGTTTTCTAATAATGGCTCTCTCTGACACTTTTAATCTAAGAGCTATCAAAGACAGGTTTATTTTAGTAGGCTCATGTTATCAACTTTCTCCTCTGATTATCTTATACCATCATAATCTTACAGCATCTTACTACAATTACAGAGTCAGCATTTTTGTAAGTAAAGGAAAATAGATCAAAATGCAGTAAATCACTAAAAAATCGAAAGATTTGCTATCTTATTCAGTGGCTTCAGAGAAGACAGAAATTAACTTGCAACCATTTGTTTCTTGTCACAAATGTCAAGCTCAGCATTAATATGGTCATGATGCATCTTCTTTGAATAATAATAATTTGAAGTAAAAATGACAAAAACCCACTATGTCTCTGTTTACACAGAAAGATGATAGATAGCTGGTCACAGTTTACATTCACTTACATTTTTTAGAAAGAAAACTTCCAGAAATCAATTCAGCTTTCAGAAATCTCTAGCCTTAACACCATGCATACAATTAGGGGCCTCGTTTGTCATTTCTCAATGTATAATTTTCTGAACTTAATTTATTTCTATCTTAATGGGAAATGGGTAAGAACTAGGATTAACACCTCCATACACACTGGTGATAAGTAGATCTGTTTTCTTTGATATAATGATTATTTTTCACACACTAGTACAGAGAGGAAGAAATGCATGTTTTGAGTTCATTGGTTCACATAAGCACACTTAAGTTGGCATTGAAGACAACCTACAAGGGCAGCACATACCTTCTTGAGTATCTCAGTATTCAGCAGCATGTAAATATTTATATCACAGGACTCTGCTTTAGGTAGTGAGCTTAAGTTGCAGCGAACAATTAAACAAGACCTGCCTGGTCTTTCACAGTCCTACAGGAAATATGGAAAAAGCTGTTAGGCAAAGGACGTAAAAATTCAATGATAAATTGTGACAGCAAACACACTAGAAAACAGTTATATAGTAAACTGCTATAATACAGCACTCCTGCATTGAAATAGCAACTTTCAAGACCTGAAGACAGATGGATACAGAGACCTGCATGAAAGCAAGCCAGGTAAAATTCAGCCCTCTACAGAGCTGCAGAGCCAGGCAAGCATGCAGGGCTAGAAGGAACCAGAGCACTGCTGCACATCAGCCCTCTGTGTGGGTCAGGCACCAAGTACAGTGCAGCAACCCACTGCTCCATATGCCTTTGACAGAACATGGGAGCAAAGGCTCTGGTAACCAAGTGTGTACTGCCATGTCAGCTAACTCCCTTTCCAGTGCACTTACAGAAACTTCCTATTTCCTTTTAAAAATCAGACAATTACAATCACTAAATGTCCCCCTAGCACACCATCAGTATTGTTATATATGCTCTATAATGAGCTACCTGCTTCAGATCTTCATGTTAAACCATGCAAAATGTTTTGTAAGATATGCTGTATGTTCAAGTGGTGCCATAAGTTGTGCCATTTCTTACCAATACTTTTCTGCCAGACTTCGTGAAAAAAGCAAATATTGTGTGGAAAATATTTTCATTCTCTTGAGGAACAATGCATGGGCTGCGGTTTCTGTGGAAAGAACAGCTTCCTTTGTCCTGACCAACCTGCATGCACAATTATAAATCACAATTATTGTTCTGAATTAAACGAAATTATACAAGAAGGCTGAACTAGCCTGTCTATAAAAATACACCTAAATCTGAGGTAAATGTCTGGACTTTCATTAATAGTCAAAAGAGAAAAATAACCACTTTGGGTGTCAAATAACCCTAAAGAAAGTATCTGAAGTAAGCCAGATGAATAATGCACTGGAAATGCCTTGACTGGATAGGATGTGAATGTGTCTAACCTAGCTTATATGTGGGTGTCTGTGTTCTACATGTATGTAGATAGAGACAGAGGAGAAAAAGCTCGGCAAAATATATGTTATGACATAGCATTCTAAGTCAATAGTTGTCCTAGTTACAGAGATAGTAGGTGGAGTTCAGCTTTAGGGGTGACTCAAAATCGTTCTCTGCATCAAACCGCGCAAGTTTGTTTATTGTCTCTAAGACTTGGAGTCGGAAGCAGAACCTCTGTGTTTTACCCTGGTTCACAAAACAGAGAGGGGTGCTGAGTGCCTTTAAAAACAGGGAATGGAGACATGGAGCTCTCCCTTCGGCTCTTTCCAGGTTCTCAAGAATTTTCCAATCTCTTCAGCCACTGCCACTTGTCATTTGCCAAGGATGGGGGGGCAAGCTGGCCACAGCCGCCACGCTGGAGGTCAGAGCTACTCCTGGAGTTCCAGCTGCTGTCAGCAGCTGCGCCGCACTGGGGAGAGCCCCTGGTGGGTGGCGTGGAGCAGGCAGCCCGGCAGCTTTGACTCCTTTTGGACAAAAATAGTTTTTCCAGGTTTTGTTTTGTCCTCGTTCCCTGCTGGTTATTTGCTGGCGGGGGGTGAGGGAGTTTTGGAACTGCGGAGGCTTGTTTGCCGTGGTGTTTCCTTTGTTCCCTCTCTTGGCTGCGTGGCCCAGAGAGGTGATCCTCCACCATTTTGTCTGTGTTCCCCAGGACTATCAGGGGGACCTCCTCCGCATTTGTTGGTGGGCGTTGAACCGTTTGCCTTTGTATTTCTTGGTTATTGCTGTTTTCTCTAAGTAAACCGTTATTTTTTCTCCTCTATCTCTTCGTATTTGTCTCTCCTTATTAGTGGAAAGGGGAGAAGTTAAAACTAGGGGGATGTAACTTATTTCAGAGTCCCCACCCAGTAAATTGTCTTAAACTAAGACAATAGTGTTACTCTTTTTATTACCTTTCTTGATGTTTTGGCCAACTCAGCTGTTTCCCTGTTTATATCAGAACTAATGAGATAAATGAAATCTTCATGTAAATGCACAAGCCTAGGCACTAAATCTGTTCTTTTACCCTCAGCACAAATAGTACAAAAACCCCTTTTTGCATCATTAGCTTATTCACTTGTCCAAAAATATGGATGACTGAAGCAAGTAAAACTTGCAAGAGTATCAAGTTCTGACAAAGTGAGCTTCAGTCAAGACAACCTTGCTCAGAAAAGCCTTCTCACTTTCTGCAGCTTATGAATATTTACTGAAGAAAATCTACAGAAATTTAATAAAAACTATGACAGCAAAAAGAGGGGCATTTTCCCACACACCACCAATTGACATTCTTACACATCCTCCCGTTGACCTCCTCACATCCTCTGACAGGATGAAAAGCTGAAAACTTGTACCTTATTCTAACCATAAGTCCTTGAAAGAGGGAGGAAAAAAAGTTGTTATAGATACGAAATTACTGCATCCTTTGAGTCTGATTCGGCATTGAAGAGTTTGTATCTGAGTTAAGGATTGAGAAAAAAGAAGCAAAACCCAAGGGTCTATCTAGATTTTAAATGCTATTTTCCAGACAAGTGGTATCTATGTCTCTTCTGCTTCACTGGCCCACAAGTTCTTCATAATCTGTTCATTGAAGTATGTATTCATAACCTGATTTACCATAATCTGTTCTTACATTCCCAACAGCTATACCCAAAGTTTACAGTCTCCTTGAGCTCAACTGAAAATTAAGACTATGATTTGTCCAGTTTTTATTATTTATCATAGGCAAGAGATTCACAAAGCCCATGGACATTTATTTCTTTAATCTTTCACAGGGAAATTAGATCCATATCAACTAGAAGGCTTATGTTAAATTAAAAACAGCAAAAAGTCAGGATGTATTCAGTAGTTGCTCTTTATTCCTGAAAGTTTAAATTATACTTGGACAGATGTCATTAGATTTATGCACGAGATACAGGAAGGACAGTACAAGTTTCTGCAATACAAGCTTTTGGCATACTCCCCAAATAGTCCTGATGTACATCCTGTAAAAATATAGTATAAGAACAAGCCAAAGCAGAAATATCTCACAAGACTAAAAGGAATTATCTAGCATGAAGCAACATAAATCTGGTCCTTTCTACTTTAAATTATTATCTTTTCTTAAACTGAAGGTTGGCATTGTTTTTAAAACACTTTAACTGAAACAGAGAAAGGCACCTCCAGAGGACCAACTCTGAACTTGGAAATACCTTTTCCTCTCTTCCAACCATGCAGCAATCCTACATGAGGTGGCTACTAAATTCAATGTTTCAGTACATATTAGGAGGGAAACATGCAAGAACTAAGAACCTCCTGTTACCTGCACTGCTCTAGAACAGACCAGCAGATCACCTATACCCTGTTTTAGCAGCCAAAGGCAGAGGCTGCTTCCTAGAAGGCAGATACTACTATCTGGCCTGCAGAATTTGGGGGAATTCAACAAGGCAGAAATCATGTCACATTCATCTGTGTATCTCTGATCAATCAGCATGTGCTGACAAGAAGCAGGCAGGAAAGGATGCAAGGCAGCTGAGCAGCAATCCATTTCTTCTAGCACCCTTGGAAGCCACAGAGCCACAAAACCAGGAAAAAATTAACAAAAAACTTCAAAATGGGTGTATCGTGCTAAGGTAGAAGCAAATCCATCCTTTTCAAAGGACTGGCCACAGTTGGTTTGGTGGGGTATTTTTTTAGGGTTTTTGGTTTGTTTGTTTTGTTAGGATGACTGTTAGACACTTCTATTTCACACCATCTGTTATTCTCAATTTTTACATGCATAAGAGTTCAGTCAACCAGCCAGAAAAAAACTATGGCAACTTTTCAATAAACTTTGTTTTCAATGAGATATTCACCTATAGAAAGACAACCAGTTAAATAAAATCTTAACACAAAGCTCCTGTTTGCATTATGCTGAGACTGAACTGCTTCTCTGAAATACAAATCATGATTTGGCCTCATTGTGAGCTTCTTGTTCAAACATGATGCTATCCCAGCCACCTTGTGGTATACAGAGAGGAAAATTTCTGGCAAAGTTTAGGCGCTTTGCATGGGCAAATGTTTACAATTTATAGATGCAAGAACTGCACAAGTCTTTGAAATGGAGAAGGAAGCCAGGCTCTTTGTCAGACTTGGAGTTTCAGGGTACTTAGCACACTAGAGCTTTTCGAAAATTTCCATTTCTCAGCAGCCTATAAACAGAAAAGGACTATCCAAAGTGGCCTTCCCAGGACCTGGGATCCAACATCTTACAGAAACAGCAGAAGGGACTTCTTTTTGAGCAATGCATAGGATGCAGAAAGAGATGTGCACTGCCTTTGTAGTCAGTACAAGGACTTCCCAGAAGCCACAGAGAAATGTCAACATCTAACTCCTAACACAAACAAACAAGGACTTCCCAGAAGCCACAGAGAAATGTCAACATCTAACTCCTAACACAAACAAACAACAACTGGGGCAGGGAACAAGAGGGACAAAAGGGAGGTTCTCTTAAATCCTACATTAAGACTGCAGATTGGGAAATAAAAATCTTTCCCAGGACAGGTATCAAGAAGGAGTAGCCCTGCAGCCTCCCAAGGAGGGACTTCCAAGGAGCTTTGTTGGAGCTGTCCCCGCTGAAGGTTGTTTCATTCTGTTTTCCAGAAGCTACTTACTCATTTTAAGTCCTGAATAAAATCATTTGCAGTCTGGTGCACTGGTCTGGTGCATACAGATAGATCTGTACTGGAAGTATACCTAAAATCTACTCAGACAGAGGTAGACAAAGTCCACATTAGCACAGGAAGTAGGCCAAAGAAAAAGGTAAACCAGGCTAACTGCATGGCATCTTCAGCACCTATGTCCATATTACACACTTTTCTAACTTGCTCTGAGTCTGGTCCTGTGGCCTGAATATGTTGTAGCCACAAATGAATGGCTTAGCTAGCAGATTTCACTGAACAGCTTTATATTGCAGAAAAAAGAGCATAATTTCAAAGATCATAAATTATTTTTTACTTTTTCTTCTTCTCTAGGTACAATAGTCTATGTCATCACATACAGTCTAGACTACCACATATATCATGAGTTTTTTTCGGGTAACAGTGTAAAATTTTTGTGAAGTAAGTAAGTAATACAAAGTAAGTATTACTAACTACTGATCCCAGCCTTCAACTCCTGGAAAACTTTTCTGATTAAAAAAAATTTTTTTTGCAAAGAAATTATGTTTTCAGAATTTCAATTCTAAACTGAAAAATTTGTAAGGGGGTGGTTGTCTGATAGAAGTCCAAAGATTTTATAAAAACTTCTCACACAGATTTTGTATCTTGATATATTTATTATTTGTAATTTTCATTATTAGAATGAAGCATGCTTTCACTATCTTGAATGTCTTCAACTTTCATGTGAGGCAAATCAACATCAAGAACAAAAGTAAAACTTTCCCACACAAGTTTTTACCGACAATGGTTTCTTTTTACCATGGTGTCCACAAGTAAGGATGTTCCCATTCTCCAGCAATGTCTCGTCATAGGCTGCAAAACACTTAACATAATACATGCATCATGTTTTTTCTAGTTTTTATCTCAATTTCAAAGGCTCTTCTGTCAAACTGCTCAGCCCCAATGTAAGGAAAGGTAAAAAAAAAATCCATTCTGATATTTTCACTGTGGAGTATCAGAGTGATTAGAGTAGTAGCACAGACTGCACTCAGATCTCACGTGTGTTCTTGAACATCACTGCATGTCAGAATAACCATCAACATTTTTCAGTAACAACACGTTATTGTCAGGTGCTTCACTTACACATCTAACATGGTGGCACTTGAAAATTACCACCTTTCAGACAGTTTTAAGTGGACATCCAAAATCCAAGGGATTGAAAATCATTATATTATGTATATGTATTTATTTATTAATTTATTAATATAGGTGTATTCTCCTATTGTATTCAACACATGTGCATATGCATGTAACATGCATAAACATGAAGAGATACAAGCCAGAACATTTGTACTACGCAGACTGTAAATGGCACCTTGCATAACAGGCCTCTAAATGTCACTATAACTCTGCAAAGGCTAATAATATTACTAATCTATCATCATGCAGAGTAGCAGAAAATCCCTCATGCTGCCTATACTACCCATTCCCACCCACACCATTCTGTGATTCTACGATTCTATAAATGGCCACACACTCATTCAGAGACAAGTTAGTCTCTAGACTTGTTAATTTACTCTAAGTTGCTCTCCCCTTGAAGAGGCTATGAACATCCTTGAGAGACGTTTAAATAGGACTGCCTATACAGTGGGTTACTCTGCCAACTTTTTGTTGTCAGCACAAACCACTAAATTTCTCGGAGACAAGATATAACCACTGGAGAAATCATGTGCCTTACTTCATGCTCTAAAAATGCTCTGTCTACAACAAGGAAGAAATTACCACAGGATGACTTTAAAGGATTCTGAATATTTGAATCCGTCTGACTTTTTTCATACAGAGCAGGGGCAAACCCATCAAATAGCAATGGTTTTTAATCATATAAGATTACATCACTCTTGAGAAAAAGTGGCAGGAGGACATTTCAGAGTGAAACAGTTGCATGTAAAACATATCATGTACACTCCACACACACCCCATGCTAAAATATCTGCAGGATATTTAATAGGGTTTTATGAGAATAGCACGTTGAATTTATTACATCCACAGGGATCATCCCTTCTGACCTTCCTTACATGTGCAGGTATTTATGAGAATACTTGGGCTTGGTTCATAACTCCAACAAGGAGGTACCAGTGCAAGGGGGAAAATTACCACACATTTTCCAGAAAACAGAGGATAACCAAGGGCTGCCAATGAAGCCAGGTCAACTGGGTGCGGTTGGAGTTCCTAGGAGAAATAATACACCTGGCTGCCTCAGCACATTCCCCTTGTGCTATCAGCTCTGTTTCCCACCTTCAGAGTACTTGGAACATAATTTCTGCTCATCTGTAGCTACTCTCAGAACATGGCAATTTCTAGCAAGCCTTTGGGGCCTTTCAGAAATTGTTGGGGTTCAGCAAACTGTTAGCAAACAGTTAAAGGGTTTAGTCCATGCTACCTGTAACGTAAACTTCACAGGTGGACTGAAAGCCAGTGGCCCCTTCTAGATTTAACCTCAACCCACTAACATGCATCAAAGGCAAGACCTCACATGTTTTCAGAACCCTGTATCCTGCACAAGGTGTCAGCCTGGGAGAGGGAAATAAAATTTCCAAATGGACAATTGACCAAGCACAAGCAGTGGATATTAGCAGCTGACATGGGGTTAAGTATGCGCAAGTGATAGGATTCTCTTGGAAGAATGAGACAGAAAACCGAGAGGAAAACTGGCTGTTGCTTCCAACAAAGCATTAAGTACAATCTCCCTGCTGCATTGCTGCATGTAAGAAGCCAAGGGCTATTCCCATATTTAATGACTGACATTTAACAAGACAAATGGATGAGCAAATGTGTATCTTCAGCTCATAGCTTATATACAACACTAGATTTCCACTAATGCAAAAGAATTCATTATGGTATTAAAACTTTAGGTTTCCAGGCTCTTCCAGTAATTCTGGAATTCCCCTCTTGAGCTAAATCATCACTAGCTATTGATGAGGGCCTGGAAGCCAGCAGAACTAAGCTGATATAAAGCAAGTATGAAGGTGGAATCCAGACATGAGTGCATGTGACAGAACCAAACCCACATCCAACCTCAGAAAAAGTGCGTGGGCAAGTACAGGGAAAACAGCATGAGACACAAGACATTTGGAACAGCAATTTTACTTGCAGGAAACACACTCAAGATCTGAACACAGGCCAGTCATTTCACAAAATTTTTAACATTGTTCAAGTCTGAAATGATTCTCATCATCCCTGAGCTATGCTGACTCCAAAGGACAAGGAGTTTGGCCGTGGTCTTGAAACTGCTGGCAGAGTTTTTACATATTTTCCCCTGTATGTTTATTTTAATTCAAATAACTAATCAATGGTTCAAGTTTCAAGCTTGAAAAATAAATAACAGATGCGTTTGTTGCTAACCATAGCACATTCATCCTAGTATTAGGGAAAAAATGTATACATGTGTTCTGGTTCAAAGATAGTGATTCACCCTTTATTAGGTGAACAAAGAATTGATAGGCAGGGTTAATCTAATATGTCACAGTGAGAAAAAAAGGGTACTGACAAGAAATTTCAGACGAGGTCAGACTTTCAACAGTAGACAAATAAGTTATGTAAATATGTTGTCTGACTACTTGCTCCATATGCCAAAAATGTTTAATATTCACAGATAATGAAATATGTTTGATTTAGAGCAGTCTTGTTGATTCTGGTAATAAATTTAAGAGTCACTGAAACAACATAAAATAATTTAAAGACCCCATTTTACGCAGCTCTTGAAAGATTTCAACTAAAAATAGCAATGATGGCAAGGAAAACCAGTAGTCCACAAATCCAGTAAGTATCTTTACATGGCCACGAAGAGAGGCAAACAGAAGCAAAATGGAGATGCTAATGCATTAAATCAGCTTAAAGGAGGAGTACACCATAGCTCTGGCTTCTGCTCCTCTAGACAACAAGAGAACACCAGATGCATGTTTGGCACAAATCTGTGCTAACCTGATTGCAATGCCTTTAGATGTTTTTCTGATGCACTTAATACACAGCTTAATTAAATAATCAGGTTTGATAAGCATGATTCTTGCAACATTTGCCTGGTCTTGGCCCTGCAACCAATTTGCACATACTTAGCAGTAATCCCCAGAAGTACTGCTCTCAAGAACTAGTGATTCCTATCCTGTTCAGTGACAAAAGCAAAGATCTCCTTGTAGAATGTTCCTGACTTACAAGACAGTGGATTCTTTCCCAGACAGAACTGTACATGCCACATATACACAGTAAGAAGAAAGACTGACCACTTATATGATTTAACTGTGAGGTCCTGTCTTGGAGTGATTTACGATGATAGTCTGTTCCATGATCCTCTGCTTATGCCCAAAAATGGCTGTTGTATCTTTAAGGCCCAGGACTGGGTGTGTGCAGGGCTGGCAAGAACGGGCAGCTTTGGGGGCTTTTTCGCGGGTGTTTTCGGAGCCTCGCTGTCCAGGCATTCCATGGCAAAGTGCTGTTTGGGTTTGCTTGGCTAGCTTGGTTCTTTTTGGCACAGGCAAAAAGCTTTTACCTTCCCTGGCTTGGAGAAGCTGCAGTAGATCTTTCAGCTGCCTTGAGGCAAACTGAACAGTTGCTGGTCTGGGATTGGAGGAGCAAGACGGGCAGGAGCGGGGCCAACCTGTTCCAGCCCCAAGCCTTGGGGAGCCAAGCTGGGGAGAGAAAGCACACCAGGAGGCTCCAGCCCAGCTGTTTCACTTGCCGTGACTGTCGTGGAGAAGAGGTCAATGCCAAGTAGCCACTGGGTTTTCCCCTGCTGCTGGAACTCCTCTGTGGAAGCTCCACTTCCCTCAGCATGAAAGCTGGCACCATCTCATACCATGAGTCGGGAAGGGGTATTCCTCCAACATTGGCCCCATTCTCCAGGCATTTTTTGGGTCTTTGTTCCTCTTTGAGGGTGGGGGTGGGGGGGATGAGTTCTGACAGCTCAGTGTTTAACAGTTATTTACTTTTCATCCTTGCCCTGTAGGCATTCTGTTGTTAATAAACTGTTGGTTTTTTTTTCACTTTCCTCTATTGCTATTCATTTTCTGTTGGTGGAAGGGGATTGTTGAAACCCTTTAGAGGAGACTACTCATTCCAGAGTGTCCTCTTAGACTTGTCTGAAAACTAAGACAGGTCCACAGAACGTTCAGGCCTAAGAGTGAATGACCACCGCCTTACGCAAAAATCAGCTTACCACTAACATTTATGTGCTCCTTATATATCAGTCTCTAGCAGATGAAACCCAAGAGAGGGTCACCAACAGGTACTTTTCCTCTCCATATGATGAGCTGTGAAATGCTTAACCAACATACAAAGCAACAAGTAATTCTCAGGGTATGTCTCTATTTAAAAAGCCCCTGAGATCACTTGGCATTTGGTGCTCCTTCAGCTAGGTTCCATCTGTCTCTAGCACATCCTCTTCTGCAGACTTATCCATGATGTATGAAACACAAATAAGCCCATGTTTGTCTTTTACCTAATTGTTGGACTTTCCTTACCGGCTRTGTTAGGATGGTGAGCTCTGACGACTGTGCAGGTAAGTACATTCCCTCTAGGGCTCAAACAGCTCCGGTGGGAAGTTTCACTAAAGCAGACGTTTTAATGTATCAGAAAGGTGTCTAAGATCTAAACTTTCTTTAGAAGCAGTGGAGAGAAGGTAGGACTTCCAAGAGGTTGATTTTGCTTATCTACTCTAGACAATTGAAGATTAAATTGGTCATCCTCATTAAAATCTCTTGGTGGGTGGAGGAGATACATTAAGTTAAACAGAAGATGCCCTTTGTTTCCAAGACATCCTCAGAGTTTCCTCCAAGAAATGGTTTATTGAAACTTTTGATACTGTCTGGTACCTTGCAGAACACTGGAATGATGGACTTTCAAAGCTGGGAGAGAAATCCAATGAAAGATGCTTATTTTCACTCTGATACATGAACAGGGAGGAAAACCCTTCTTCCACCAGATGGGAGCTAGAGTTTATATGAACAGATACCATTGTTTTTAACTCTTCCTTGTTTTTTGCTTCCTTTGCTTAGACCACAAATCTTGTACATTAGTTATAGAAGAAAAAGGGTAGTTTATGAGTCACGATTTAAAAGAGGACTGTGTGTTTTAACCGATGAGAATTAATCAATGAGTTCTTTTCCGAATTTCCTTCTTCATTGTTTTCGGCAGGAAAAGCTCCACCAGTGGGAAAATGGTAAAAGCAATTCTTACACTCACTCTTTCAAAAAGAAGGAAAACGAAAAATTAAAAAAACATTTGTAGACTCTCTTTTCATTCAGTATTCTTCGCTACGAGAAGCTTCCTTCTCTGGCTGGGAAGCTAGAAAAAAATCAACTATGTATATTTTTTCCATACCTCAGCAAAACTCCTAATTACCCATGATTACTCCTGACTTAGTATCTACCAAACCTCCCGCTTCTTTCATCAATCTGGTAACAGGTAATTTATATATCCATTATATTTCATGTTTCCATTATCTGTAATTTCATTTTATCAAAAGGCAAATCAGCCATCTTTTTCAAAATTGGAATTCACATATTCAGCAAAAAAAAATAGGAGCTATGGGCTGTTCGTAAAGTAGCAACACTTTCAGTTGACCCAAAATATTAATCAAACTGCTGCTCATTTGAAAGGTCATGATTTTTTCAGGGGTAGAGTGTTGGAAAAATTCATTAACTAAGTAATTGGACAAATTTCACTTTAGCTTAGAAGCTAATTGCGAGCAGGTCACAATTGAGCAAGAACATCAAGTGTTACCATGGCCTGATTTAATATATGGATCACAGTGGTTTTTTCCTGTGTTTCAATGGCCTTGATTTTTATATTCCTAGACTTTCTTGAAACACAATTATTGTTTTACATTCAAAACGCATTTTCCAAGAACAGGATTTAAAAAAAAATTCACTGCTTATACAAATACCATGGCACCTTCCTTTATAGAAGATTGGTTGAAAACAAAACAACTGGAAAATGTCAGATAATTTGTTCAAATCTGGTTTCATCTAAAGATCCAAACTAGGAAGTCACAGAAAACTTTCTTCCAAGTTAAGTAGTTTTGCTCCGTCCTCAAGAACGCATTCAGCAATGCATGAATAGATTATTTTGAAACACTGGAAATGCCGTGAACTCTGACCAAGGCACAGCTGGTCACCCTTTCCTGTATAACAATGGAAACTTAAAAGAGAGCAAAGTTCCTCTTTGCTGAAGGATTTTCAGTTCACCATGCTGACATCAGGAAGATGTTCATGAGAACTCTTTCTGAGCTGCTTTGTGGTCCTGCTCCCTGCTCCTGTCTAAAGGAAACTGTGCCATGCTGGACCACAGTGTATGCTCCTGTCTCTCCTCACAGCCATCCTGGACTTGGCAGATGCACTAGTTTCTCCCAAAAGCGAAAGGGCTCCTAGGCAAAGCCAGATTCAGTTGATATCACAGAGGTGGCTCTACATAGAGGGTGGGGCAGGAACACCTCCAACTGCCTAAGCAAAAATGTTTCAGAATGGTCATTTCAAGAAGCAATTAAAGAGGCAAAAAGGTCAGAAAATATCTGTACAATTTTTTGTACAAATTTCTGTACAATATGCTCCCTGGAATGAATAATTTCCTCCAGTAATCTAGTTATGCCTTTAAGTAGGGTGCCAAAATACGTGTATGCCAGTGTGTGTATAACAATCATTCAAACTAAGAGACTACAAGTGGAATGACTAATATAAATGGCTAAAATAAATCTGGTTGTAAGTGCAAAATGTTCCTGTACAATCTGTCTGTCAAAGTTGACAACCAGCAGCAGCATGAATTGCTGCTGGAAAAAAAGCATTGCTATATCAAATACTATCAGCAAATATTTCTGTCTTCACATGCTGGGACTGCATATATATGTTTTCAGAGACAAGAACTGAAATGTCAAACGACATAAATAAATAACTTTAAATCATCTACCAACAAAAAAAAGAGGTTTTCTACATAGTGATAACTATACACAGGTTTGCCTCTGTATATGGAGCATGTAGTTGTGAGTGTAACAATCTCAACACGTGCCTCAAGGAAGACTAATGCCTAACTGCAGTTCAGAGAGCTCTGACAGTCCATCTTAGCTTAGTGTCCTGGTTTAAAAGAGAGGTGTCTGCCAGGGAAGGCGAGAATCTTCCTYGAATGGAAAAATATGACCCTCTCCCTTCAAATTGTTGTAACCTTGAAATTACACGGCTTTCAGGCAAAGGTATGGAGATAGGAATAACAGTTCTTAACTAGAATATATATATATATATAAAACCAAGACAGACAAACAACAACCACAACAGCAACAACAAACAAAAGAGAGACCCAATAACAGCCTTTTCTTGCCCATCAAGCAACTTCCCTTTTGCTGTATTTATGAGCACAACTAGCAGAGGGTGCTGGTGCGCCCTGGTGAGGCAGGGCACRTGCAATTATTCCCCCGTGGCTGCAGGGGGCGCTCCAGCATGAGCTCAGCCACCTCTCCACGTGGCAATGGTGGCTCAGGCAAGGGGGAAGAGGGGAGATGGCTCCCCTTGCAAAACTCACAGGGAGCAGCTGGTCTCAGTACCACTCTGGGTGGCAAGCTGGACTGTAGCAGTAACCTCTGAGCAGCCACCACAGGCAGACCAGGGGCAGTGAGCTAAAATGTAGCAACAACCCAGAGTAGCAGCAGGAACAGGAACAACAGAGACAGGCAGACCAGGGGCTGTGAGCTAAAGTGTAGCAATAACCCCAGAGCAGCCTAAGGCTCTCTGTAACACACATGACCACTCCTCGCACCACACAGGGCTAGATCCCCCACTGGAAGGGAAGAGGCAAAACCGTGGCCCTGCCCCCAATCCTTCTCTTCCCCTGAGGAGTCTCAGCCAAGCTTACATTTCTCACAATACTCCCCGAACTGTGAAGGCGGGAGGGACCAGGGAACAGTGATCATTCCCGGTACAAATGATTATGCGATACAAACCATCCCCAAGACGTTCCACTCCTTATCCCATATCATTTTATTAATGCCCAAATTAATACATTTCAATTCTAAACATGCATATCTATACATATAACTATATACAAATGCAACTTGGTCACTGACCATCCCTAGAATATGGATAGAGTTCATTGGGTCCATCACTGATACGACATGGAGCAGTCCACTTTCATTTTCATGGTAATTAAAGCAATAGCAGAGATATTCAGCAACTAGTGGTACACAGGAGTCCCAACATTACAGGATGTTCTCACCCAAAATCAAATCCCCCTGAGGTGCACAACGTGTTTCCCCATTGCTCTGCATCACCCACCAGGTGCAACCTGGTCCCCAACCAAAGAAAACCCCATGGATAGGTTTGTCTTTGCTCGAGGCAGAATTAATCCAAACAGTCTTTCCTAACATACCTCTCATACACACCACTGGAACCTTATCTCTGTCTGTTGTATGCAGGGGTTCACATTGGGCCAGGCCAGCTTGGTTAGTGGAACCTCTGCTGTTAAGTAACCACGTAGCCTTTGCTAAATGCAGATCCCACTGCTTGAAGGTCCACCCCCCACTGCTTTCAATGGTGTTTTTAATAGTCCATTGCACTGCTCAACTTTCCCGGCAGCTGGTGCACAGTAAGGAATGTGGTACATCCATTCAATACCATGTTCCCTAGCCCAGGTGTTTATAAAGTTGTTCTTGAAATGAGTCCCATTGTCTGACTCTTCTCTTGAGGAGTACCATGCCTACACAGGACTCACTTTTCAAGGCCCAGGATGGTGTTCCGGGCAGTGGTGTGAGGCGCAGGGTAGGTCTCCAACCATCCCGTGGTTGCTTCTACCATTGTGAGCACATAACGCTTGCCTTGGCAGGTTTGTGGCAGTGTGATGGAATCAATTTGCCAGGCCTACCCATACTTATATTTGGACCACCTTCACCCATGCCACAAGGGCTTCACCCGTTTGGCCTGCTTGATCGCAGTACACGTCTCACAATCATGCATAACCTGGGAGATACTGTCCATGGTTAAATCCACCCCTCGGTCTCGTGCCCACTTAAAGGTGGCATCTCTGCCCTGGTGTCCTGAGGCATCATGGGCCCATTGAGCCAGAAACAACTCTCCCTTGTGTTGCCAATCCAAATCTATCTGTGACACCTTGATTTTTGCGGCCTGATCCACCTGTTCATCGTTGTGGTGCCCCTCATTAGCTTGCCTCTTGGGCACACGGGCATCCACATGATGGACTTTCACGGTCAGCTTCTCTACCTAAGTGGCAATGTCTTGCCATTCCTCAGCAGCCCAGATTGGTTTTCCTCTATGCAGCCAATTGGCCTTTTTCCACCTTTATAGCCACCCCTACAGAGCATTGGCTACCTTTAACAAGTCAGTGTAGAGGTAGAGCTTTGGCCACTTCTCTCGTTCAGCAATGTCCAGGGCCAAGTGGACGGCTTTGAGCTCTGCAAACTGGCTTGATCCACCTTTCCCTTCCACCTTCTGCAATCTGTTGTATGGGGCTCCATACAGCTGCTTTCCATTTTCAGTTTGCCCCCACAATGTGACAGGAACCATCTGTGAAAAGAGCATATCGTGTTTCTTCTTTTGGCAGTTGGTTGTACGGTGGAGCTTCCTCAGCACGTCACCTGTTTCTGCTCCTCTTCATCTGTCAGACCAAAGTTCTCACCTTTGGGCCAATTCATAATTATGTCCAAGACCCCAGGGCAATTCAGGTTTCCAATACGGGCACGCTGTGTAATCAGGGCAATCCTCTTACTCCATGTGGCATCTGTGGCGTGATGGGTAGAGGGAACCGTTCCCTTGAACATCCACCTCAGCACTGGTAGTTGGGGTACCAGGAGAAGTTGTGCCTCTGTGCCAATTACCTCTAAAGCAGCCTGAACTCCTTCACAAGCTGCCAGGATCTCCTTCTCCATCAGGGTGTACTTGGCTTCAGACCTTCTATAGCTTTGGCTTCAGAATCCAAGTAGTCGACCTTGAGTCTCAGCAGGCACCTTTTCCCAAAGGCTCCAGGAAAGACCACTGTTCCCGGCTGCAGAGTAAAGCACATTCTTCACCTCTGGTCCTGTCTTGACTGGGCCAAGGGCTACTGCATAAGGAATCTCTTGTTTGATCTGGACGAAGGCTTGCTGCTGTTCAGGGCCCCAGTGGAAATCGTTCTTCTTGCAGGTCACCAGGTAAAAAGGGCTCACAATCTGGCTGTACTCAGAAATGGGCATTCTCCAGAAACCTATGGCACCTAGGAAAGTCTGCATTTCCTTCTTGCTGGTTGGTGGGGATATCACTGTGATCTTATTGATGACTTCGGTGGGTATCTGACGCCGTCTGTCTTGCCACTTCACTCCCAGGAACTGGATCTCTCAGGCAGGTCCCTTGACTTTAGTCTTTTTAATGGCAAAACTGGCTTCTAGGAGAATTTGGATGATTTTTTGCCCTTTCTCAAACATTTCCATTGCCATGTTCCCCCACACAATGATGTCATCTATGTACTGCAAATGCTCTGGAGCCTCACCCTTTTCCAGTGCAGCCTGGAACAGTCCATGGCAGACGGTGGGGCTGTGCTTCCACCCCTGGGGAGGTCGATTCCAGGTATACTGCATGCCCYTCCAGGTGAAGGCAAACTGGGGCCTGCAATCTGTCGCCAGCAGAATGCAGAAAAATGCATTGGCAATGTCAATAGTGGCGTGCCACTTGGCTGCCTGGGATTCCAGTTCGTACTGAAGCTCCAGCATGTCTGGCACAGTGGCACTTAGTGGTGGAGTAACTTCATTCCAGCCACAATAGTCCACTGTCAGTCTCCATTCCCCATCAGAATCGCTCACAGGTCAGATGGGACTGTTGAAAGCTGAGTGGGCCTTGCTGACCACCCCTTGGCTCTCCAGCTCACAGATCATCTTGTGGATGGGGATCACGGCATCTCAATTCATTCAATACTGCCAGCAATGCACTGTCGAGGTTGCGATCRGGACTTGCTGTTCTTCTGCCCTCAGGAGTCCTACTGCAGAAGGATTTTCTCACAGTCCAGGCACAGGTATTCAATTACCTAATGCCCTCTGTCTCCACAGCAGCTATCCCAAAAGCCCACCTGAGGCCTTTTAGGTCTTTGAAATAACTGCTCCACAGGAAATCTATGCCCAGAATACACGGGGCCTCTGGAGCAGTCACAATAGGGTGTTTCTTCCACTCCTTCCCAGTCAAGTTCACCTCAGCTTCCAGCAGGGTCAACTGCTGTGATCCCTCTGTCATCCCAGCAATAGAAACGGGTTCTGCCCCCACTTGTCCTGATGGTATGAAACTACACTGCGCACCAGTGTCCACCAAAGCTTCAGATTTCTATGACTCTGATGTGCCAGGCCATTGGATCCACACACTCCAAAAGACATGATTTTCCCCAGCCTCTACCTGACTAGAGGCAGAGCCTCTCTGGTCCTGGCTACCGTTCCCTGCCTGGGTGTACATTCTGGAGTTCCCTTCAAGGGGACCAGACATGTCATCCTCCCTTCTGTTATACCTAGCGGCTCGGTCATGGGAAACTCTGCCTTTATTCATTTTGGTGAAACTCCCTCTGTTAGTGGTTTCTTCCTGGAGCTTACATACCCATGCTGCCAGGACAGAAGTGGGTTTTCCATCTCACCTTCTCATATCTTCCCCATGCTCACACAGGAAGAACCACAGCTCAGCTCGTGGGGTGTCCCTAGATGGCGGATGTCGGGCTCTGACGCTGAGGCCTCTGGTTTGCACTGGTGCCACAGCAGAACTGCTCTCCCTCATCTCCTTCCTCATCCCCTCTTTGAGACTCTTAACCACAGCAGAGATGTGAGTCTGCATCAGGCCATGGACCATGCTCTCATAGTTCCTGAGTTTGCTGGCTACAGAATCCATGTCTCTTGGTTGTCCTCCACATCCATTGTTGCCATGAAGCTGGAGTATTCGGGTGGCCCTAGATGTGCCAGGTTCCATAACATTTGCACTGTGCACCTGACCTTGTCAGGGTTGTTATTGTGTTGTCCGTCCCTTCCAAAAAGTATCTCCAATACTGCCATTTCTCTCAGGAGTTGGATCCCTTCCTCAATGGTCTTCCAAGGCATTCTATGATGGTGCTCCTGCAGTCTGTCTCTGTGAATAAACCTCTCCCTTACACTCATTATAAGCTGCTCTCAGAGAGGAAGGGGCCCTGGCTCCCTCACAAACACCTGATCAACGCCCGCATCCTGAGTCAAAGATCTCAAATACCTTGCTTTGCCACTATCCAGTTGCACGCCTGGACCCATAAGGTCCCAAACTCGAGCCAACCAAGTCGAAAAAGCCTCGCACCCCCATCGCACAATGTCTTTTTGCAGACTGTGGAGACTGTCATGCAACAGAGACTCAGTGATGATTTCAGGCTCTGGCTTCTCCACTGGTTTTGAGGGCCCTGGTACCTCATCATCATTAACTGGGCGTACTGGTTTGATTTTATACTTCCTCCTCTGCACAGGGGCAACTGCTATTGGCTGTAGCTGCCCTTGTGGTTTAGCTGGAACCTGGACGGTTGTAACATCTCTTGGTTCCACTGCTGTGCCATCAGACTTTCCCTCTTTAGGGCAAGAGAAGGGCTTCCAAACGGTTGGGGAAGAGTATTCCTTCATCACCCAGCCTATCTCCTCCAATACCCCCATCCAATCCAAGTGATTAGTTTCTAAGGTGGGCTGTTGGGCAGTGATAGGCTGTTGGGCAATGTCCCCAGCCCCTGTGGCATGCTCCTGGGCAGCATCCTTAGTCTCTGAGGTAGATGTCAGGGTAGCTACCCAAGGCAATCTCAGGTTATCTCTAAATGCTAAATAGAATAGGTCTATCAGCAACACCAGCCATTGTAGGATATTGTTAGCATCTAGAGAAAATCTGAACCCTTCAAAAGCTGTTGGCGTAGGCCCAAAGAAGTGGGTGAAGGACTGGGAGAAAACTTCCCCATGTTGCTTCCTCACAATGGGTACCATTATTAAGGAAACCCCTAAGATATGAACTTAGCGCGTGATAGTTATACACCCATGTGCCCACATTCCAGAGGAAGTTTACAAACCTTGAATTCATCACCTTATTGACCCGTTCTGCAAACTGGATAACAGCCACAATAGCCTTAGTCATAGGACCCATGTTTAGATAAGGAGCTACAAATGGAAAAAACATAGCCACAATCATGTGCCAACCAAACCAGGGTAGGCTAGACCATATGGTGGCCATTAGAAGCCTAACAATGTTTCTATATCCAGTACCCAAATGCGTTACCTAAGAACTGTTATTCTTTTTTCACTCTTTCCTCTCGATGCCCTTGAGCTGCACATTGGGCACCAAGAACTGTCCTGGTTTAAAAGACAGGTGTCTGCCAGGGAAGGTGGGAACATTCCTCGAATGGAAAAATATGACCCCCTCCCTCCAAATTGTTATAACCTTGAAATTATGCCGCTTTCAGGCAAAGGTATGGAGATAGGAATAACAGTTCTTCACTAGAAAATATATATATATATATATCTATACATAAAACAAGACAGACAAACAACAACCACAACAGCAACAACAAACTAAACAGAGACCAAGTAACAGCCTTTTCTCATCCATCAAGCAATTTCCCCTTTGGTGTAGTTATGACCGCAACTGGCAAGGGGCACTGGTGGGCCCTGGGGAGGCAACAGGTGGCAATGGTGGCTCGGGCGAGGAGGGGAGATGGCTCCCCTCGCAAAACTCACAGGGAGCAGCTGATTTCAGTACCACTCCGGGTGGCGAGCTGGACAGCAGCAGTAACCTCAGAGCGGCGGCGAGAACAGTGGAGATGGGCAGAGCAGGGGCAGCAAGCTAAAATGTAGCACTAACCTCAGAGCAGCCAAACGCTCTCTGTAACACGCACCACCGTTTGCACTACACGGGGCTGGCGCCTGGATCCCCCACTGGAAGGGAAGAGGCAAAACCCCGGCCCTGCCCCCAACCACTCCCTTTTTCTCCGTGGGGTCTCAGCCAAGCTTACGTCTCTTGCGATATCCCCTGAACCGCGAAGGGGRRACGGGGTGGGGAACAGTGACAATTCCCAGTACAAATGGTTATGGAATACAAACCATCCCCAACACACTTAGTTTTAGGTTTTAAACACAGCAGTGTAGCAGATAAAGCATCTTATTCCTATGCCAGAAGATAAAACCTACAAACAATAAGGAGAAGTTACATTAAAGGTTTTAAAATCAACAGTATTTGTTATTCATTCTATCAGTGAAGAAAAACCTCCAGCAGCTTGGGACCTTTCATGGAATGATACAGCAACCTTAAACGCTTCTCCCTAACTTCTTTCTGCTCCTTACAGACATCACCGTGCAAATGCAGGAAGAAAAATTACATGACTGCTGTACAAAACTGGCCTTAAAAATGCAACCTGTCATCAGCCAGCACTTGTGGGTCTGGGATTGACTCCATTTTACTTTTTCTGTTTCAACATTCACAGGAAGAGATTAATGTTTATATTCACAGTTTTCCTTGATGAACATGACAAGCGTTTCTACAGTCCCATGCTCAGGCAGTCGTCAACTTAAAAGGCAACCTGTAAAAGGAATTCTCTTCAATTCCTCCATTAATTCATTCAGCTTTTCTTTACTTTTAAAAATCTTACTGATACCCAGCTATCATAAAGGCACAATACAGGTCTCATCCACATAGAAAGAAGAAAGAAGTGTGAAATGAATATGCCAAACATAATAGGACAACTGGAGAACTTCTGCTTGCCCTTCCAAGAGAAGGACTTTTGCTCCCTAATCAAGAAGTGATGGGAAGGGTCTGACCAGGAATTAGAGGCCTGGGCTAACTGGCCCTCTCAAGTTTGATGGGGAGAGGAGTCACAAGACTAAGGTTTAAACCAATTTTTCACTCTCGGTAGATAATTCTCAAGGTTGAAGTTTAGAAGCCATGGGAAACTCAGGGAGACTAGATGGTTTCTGTATTATCAGTGGAAACTGGCAAGTGCTTCTCCAGAGCTGCTTCTGTGCCTCTCTCTCTCTCTCCATTAATTGCTAGAGTAAGAGAACATAGTAATTTAAATATATCCTATTAGTAGCAATTACTGAAACAGTAATTACTAGACTTAGATATCAAGAGTTACATGCAAGGAGGCAGCTAGTCACAAAAAAATTGCCAACAGTATTTCTTTCCCTCTCCCTCTTTCTTCCAAATTCCCTTTTATTTCATTGCCTAGACTGCAAACTCTTTGAAGAGACTGTCTTGCAACATATGCATCTTACTTTCCAACAAGATTCTTGTCTCGGTGATGGTGATAACATGTTTTTTTATATTCTTGGTACTGACTCACCTAAACAGGCTCTGCTTGGTCCCTCCAGAGGAGGGAAGAGGATCATCCAGTTCAACAGACAAATTTGTTTCCAACTGTTAATCCCTCATTCCTCATAATTGTATTTACCTTCAATGGAAATAAAATGCCTTTCCTTTGATGGAAGGCAACAATCTGATCCAGTTCCATAAAGCCAGCACCAGAGTAATCCCAGACACATTGCTAATTTATGAACATCTTCAGGAAATACCCTGGTTAATTTGGTAGGAACTCCATTGTGAAAATCTTTTTGGAGGCCCCAGAAAGCAGCTCCTTGGCTGGCAAGTCAGGTAGTGTTTCCCTTGCCCTTGTGTATCCCTAGCTGGATACACAAAGGAAATTACTGATCTTTCAGTTCAAAACCAAAACACACACAAATATAACGAGCACTGTTTTCTTTTCTGGAAAAATAGATAATCAACGGCTTGAAGAGCGGAGAATATACTCTTGTGTTAAGATTAACTTCTCTGCTTGGGTGAAGCTCTCCTATGTCATCATCTATACTATTCTATCACAACACTTTTAGTAACAAGCTGAGGTATTTAATTTTTTATGGTTTTAACCTGGCTTGAAACCTTTGCAAGAAAGCAAATACAAAAATATATAAAAACAAATAGCTACTAATTTGACTTATGTGCTTCCAAAACATCATTTACCACTGCAGAATCTGAGTATTTACTATGTAAAACCAACATCACTGGTGAAATTCCTTGGTTAAAAATATTTTCAAATTTCCAGCATAGGGAATAGGGAGGAAGTTTACTTGTTTGAGGTTTTTTTTCCTAGTTTTCTTACGATTATCCATTTTCTTGTTTACTTGTGGCTTTTATTGCTGATTCATTCTTTGTATCTATTGGGGTCTTTGTTGGGGCAAGTGCTGCAGAAACTGCAGTACTGCTCCCAAGAGCCCTTGAATTGTGTCTGAACATCTCTAAGGCAGAACTCCAAATGTCAAAACACCTCCATGACCTGAATTTGTCTCAAAAAGCTATTAAAACAGTTTCCCCAATAAAGCCAAAAGCTTGGAACAGGAACAGAGGAAGCATGAGGGCTGTCATTTCCTCTAAGACCATCAGGTAATACTTCCTATTAACACCTTCCAGATATACAGACTGTTCCAGTGAGCCATATGTGACTGTCTGCCTGCTATTATTTTTTGTGCCTGGAAGACTAGATCACTCAGCACAATACGAAGAGTTTGCTCCTGAGACTATCTTGTGTGTTTTATGTGTATTTGAGACACAAACTTTAGTGCTTTAACGATGAATTTTGACTCATAAATTTCACTGCCTTACTGTGTATCAAGAGAAGTGGCAACAGAACTATTAGCTTTAAAATAAAAACCATTATGTAATCAAATCCCAAATGCTGTGTCAACAGTGTGTGTTACAGATAAATGACAATTCCTAATCCTCTGTATTAATGACAGCTATTCTGAAAGTTCTGTCAACACTGACAGCTAGAATGGCTGGATCGTAGGTATAAAGGTATAATTACAGAAACACCTGCACTATCTGAAAAGATTCTATTACCTTATTACCTTTATTGCAGTCTAGATTCTGGGAAGTTCAAAATAAGCAAAAGCTTGAAATATTTAATTACTACGCTTACAAAAATTCTCTTGGAAAAACAGCTGTTCTAAACCATTTTCTAAAGTTCATCTCCTTTTAGGCTTCTTTGTTTAATTATATTTGGTCTATGAAAGGTTGAAAAGCTCATGATTTTAGTTCCCTCCTCAGTCAATAAAAACTCAGTGGTAGAGAGGCAGTAGGAAAGAAAGTGGGATGCTTTCTGTTGCAATAGTAAGACTTGGAATACATTGCTTTAGTGCCTGGCTCTGACACAAATTTCCTGTGTGAGGTCAGGCAAATCATTTGGTGTTTCAATTACACATCTGTAAAGCAGGGATAACCACTATCCCAGACAGAATTTGTTTGGCTAACATTTATTAACATGCTAGAGGTGCTTAGAAAGTCAGGTTTAGAAACCTCTACTGACCGTATACCCAAAATTAGTAGTCAAAATTACCCAGGGAATGCCAGTGTATCAAGCAGACATCTCTCATAAGAACATACTTGCCTACTACCTGCAATGCAAAGAGGTCTCACAACAGCAGTTTAACATTTCTGTACAGACAAACTTCAAAGTACAATTCAGTCAAATAATGGGCAGGGAAATGCAACCTGTTGTTGGTGAAAAGCAATACAAACCCTGCAAGCATTTATTACCACAGTGCTCAAGACCACATCACCCAGCTGGACCTCCTTTTAGTAAGCCATGAGATGTACAACAGCAATGAGAAACAAGTTAAGCATAAGATTCAAGGGGTTTGCCTTGTTTTTCTAACAGCTATTCAAAACCATATAGTCCATCCTATCCTTTTCAGACAACTTGTGCAGAAGCAATGACATGTAGGCCTAGAAACTAGCCCTTGCTCACTTGATGGGTAGTGTTCACCTCACCTAATTAAAGCATACACAGCAAGTATCTTGTCTAAGACAATTTGCCCAGACTTCTGAAATAGTCCACACAAAAAAAGTAATGTCTAGAAGGACTTTACCACACCCTAAGTAAAATGGGCTGTTTTCTATTCCTCTCTCTTGGCTATACAGGAATATATAGTATATTTTACTTTAGAGGAAATACTTTACTTTAGAGGAAATACTGACATTTGGAGAGACAAAATCCATTAAGAAGATTCCCACCTCTCTGTGGCTGCTGTGAACACACCTTCTCCTACAGCACAGAGAGATCAGGGAAGGGAACAAGGAAATGGGTCGCAGTACTTTGACAGGCAATGTATCAAAGGAAACATGACCTTCTGCATATAAAGCTGGACTAAATAAACATTAAAAGGCAATGCCAGAGAAAATGAAACATATGTTGGAGAACTAATTAAATCTAGTTGGAGAATTGACTCAGTCTATACACTACTACTGCTTCATACAATATTCCAATGTGTTTCTCAGTCATTCTGTCTTTAGTGCCCATCTGTAAGCCATATCTATAATTATCTCATACCTTCCAACAGCAAAAATCTTGGAAACCTGCTTAGAAAGATCTTTCAGATCTATATTTACACATATTCAGTGACACTGTTACCTACATATTAGATAATACTTTTCAGTTAAAAGGCTAGAAAAGTAGCCAACAACACAAAAGTATAATACTTTTTTTCAATTATCCCAAAGAGCTGGTTTCATCTCACAAAGGCACATTACCCCGAATTTCATGTACCTCAGTAGTGAGGTTTCCCTGTCTTGGCCACCACAGTGTAAATGATGGTATTTCAGTGGTTTAAAAAGGCTTTGAATGTAATAAATAAATAATAAAAATTAAATCTAAGAATGTGTTTACCACAGTTTATGTTGAATTTCTTTGAAGTTGAGATAAAATCATCTTTTGAAAAGCACTGTGTTGAAAGAATAACTTTATCATTTACATTTGTTAAAAGAACACTCAAAAAGAGTAAATTATAACATGGACTACAAAATAATAGATATTGATAATGTATTAAGACCTAGATGGTAACTACAGAAAAAAACACCAGGGAATGTGAGTCAGCTTGGTAAAGCATCCTACTGATATTACACACACCATTTAATTCTCCCTCAGTCAGGAAGAACCGATTAAGAGACAATTGTCTTTGCAGGTGTGACTTGCAGAAGTGTTCTCCACATTTCCATCACTATTAGCCTGACCTAGTTTTACACGGCATTGTAGGAAACCAGGAACATACAACCAGTTGTCTTTGCCCTAGGTGAGGGAGAGCAGTCAACACCTGGAGGGGTTCAGCTACTTAAGATCAGATACAAAGAACCTTTGATTGTCTTAAAAAGCAACTGATTCATTGAGTTGTGGTGGACTTCTTTTGTTTTAGTCATCAATAGCTCTCAGTGTCTCTCTGGGCTCAGAGCACATCGTAACGTACTCACCACCATCTGCTGAATATGAAATATTTCGGCTCCAGTGGCAGAGAGGCGGTTTGGAAACGAAATGTCAAGAAAAGCTCCAGGAAGAGTGCTTGGACCAGCATTGTAAACCTGTAAGAGAACAAATGAATACAAATAAAATTACATACATGACTTCTCATAAATGGGAAACTACCATAGAATCAGAGCTGGGAGCACAGGTAAATTTGAAGACATACAAGTACTTTGCAGGCTTTTCAATATGTTCAGACTAAGACTTCTTTTTCAAGTGTCAGAAGGAAGTCAAAGGATTACCTTACCTAACAGTCTTCAGGCAGAGCTCATATATCAAATGAGAAGTGGTTTTGCAGGATAATTACCAGTTACCATCAATACAAACAGCATAAGACTTCTATTTTATATGCAGAAACACTGCTAGTACTCTGAGTGTTTTGGTAATAAAATCTTGAAGGTTATAAGAAATATTACCGTCTCAGTTAACATTCTCCTTTTCATCTGGTAACCACTGCATAATATTCTGCATATGTTTTCCTTATGGAGCAGAAGCCAAACAATTACTGTGACTACCGGACTGCGCGTTTTCTGAGTGAGTTGCCAGGAAATGTATGAGAACAATTTCCATTCAAGTTGTGGTATTTTCAATTAAATTAAACTCTTAGTGGAAAATATTAGCTTTTTCTATCAAACCCCCCCCCCCAGCTCCCAAAATTTCAACAAACACTCAAGGAATGTACCATCCACCATTGAAACATATCCAGCAAAAATTCCAAAATTTATGATTTTTTGCTGAAGCGGAATAATCCACGGAAAAATTTCAATGAAAATAAGTTTTCATTTGTATCTACAGATTTTTATTAGGAAAAATATTTTCTGGTTCTTTCTAACAATGCAAATATAAATGCATACAGCAAAAACATTAAGTCCATTAGAATATTTATCTTCACTGAGACACTACTGTCAAAAGATGTAACAATCAGTTGTTAATTATGTAAAGTACCAATATCGAAACTAATAGGTTTTCAGTCTTCAAATACTGTTTATATTTGAAGAAACGCCTGACTGATAAACAGAATTGGTTTGCAATGCCAAATCCTCACAAAAACCCTGAGGCTTCACGCAGGGGGAGAAATTCCACTAGGATGGAGTATGATAAATTCTACATGAAATGCAAACCAATGTTTCATGTTTGACATTTTAAAAACCTTGATTATCTCACTAAGATCAGATACAAGAGTTATTGCAGAAAAGACATTTTCAATGCACATCCTGTTACTAAAAAAAAAAAGGATGTATAGATCTGTTTCCTTATTAACATTGGACCTAGTATAGATTTACACATACAAAAACTGCTATAAAGCCCCACATTTTTGTAACTCATCTCTTTTTCTTGGTTAAGAAACTATTACTTTTCTTCATCTGGAGAAGTTAAATATATGGCAGGCAAATCATTTGAAATAATTAAGCAAAGAGTGATACAAATAATGCTTTGCCCATTACGAAACTCTACCTTTTCTCTCTGATACACCCAGTTATAATGTTTACCCCATTACTGGAGAGCAAATCTGTGACTTGCTACAGTATAATTTTCTGCTTCCATATGGAAAAAAAAAAATTATTATTGCAACTGCTTAGTGTGTGCATGAGAGACAAGAGTATGGGTAGGAGAAATGGTGGCTCTGCCAATACATAGATTCTCTCTCCCTTTCCTGTTATCACTTTGCTTTATTGAAAATATTAATCTAGTTAAAGCATCAGTGCATCCGTCCTTTATCTGGCTTTAACCAATAAGCGGGTATGAGGGAGAGGAAGGGGAGAAGACCAATAAACCCCCAAGAAGGAAATCAGAATCACAAGAATTAATAGCCTGGTTCACAAAAGCTTTTATGTCCTGAAATCCTGCTTTCTGTCCTCAGTAAATAGCTCAGGGCACTGTATGACAGCGGGGCCTTAATTGCTCTGGACCACAATCTGTCCATGGAGGCAGACACATGCCATTCATTATGAACTGAGTGGCATTCATGCCCAGGAAAACAGAAAGAAAAAAGACAAAACACTATTTTTCACAATAAATTAACTCACCTCTGCATGACTTAACATTCCCTAGTTCCATCTAGTGGTCAAAAAGGATTTAAAAGACTTGTGATAGATGCAGTTACAGCAGCAAAACACAGTGCAAGTTAATTTTGGCCACATCACAAGAGTTTGTTATAATAAACCATTCATATATTTTGCCACATCAGGAACCCACCTAACTGCCATGTGAAGTGTAATAAATAGGTAATACTTGAATAATGCTGAGATGCTGTGAGGTGTTTATTGAAAGCTTCTCACACCTGTCTTTTTAGCATCCTCATCTCTTCCCTGTACTGTACTCCTATCAGTAGTGCTATAAACATTTTCATATTGGGGCATTTAGCAAGTCTGAATCCCTAGCACAGACATGTGTTTGTTCTCATGGATAAAGGCTACCACTGCTCTGCTCAATGACCATGCCACTAAAAAGAATTACTCCTCCACTTTTAACCTGTAACTTCATGCAAGATGTGCCACTTGAGTAACTAGAGCTCTTTACTCAGCATGTAATGAAAGGTAAAAGAGAAACAAACAGTAGTGGCTTTATTCCTATGGAAATGAAATGCCCTGTTTGCAATTCTTGATATAATAGATTCAGATTAAAAACATATGTCATACTTGCACGCTGTAAATACGGTATCCAATCAAGAATGCATTGTACAGCATTGTAGCAGAAGGCTCTGCCTAAGTGGGGGTGAAACAGCTCAAACTAAAACCTATTTGTGAAGGTTACCTGTGATGGATGGAGAAAGGTGGTCACACTGCTTTTGCTCTTAAAGGCTGATTAGACCAGCCTGACTCATCAATCCCAAAGTTAAACATTCACACAGTGTTTCCTAAAAGAAACTGGCACCAGTGAGGATGTGACAGGCAAAGTTCCTGATAAAGGAATCAACAAGTGATAACTTGTCTAAAGCTGCTGAGATGGCACAGCCAGCCTAGAAACACATGACTGACAGTTTATACTACATACTTTAGTTTATACTACATACTATATACTTCATTTATACTAYATATTTTATACTATAAAAGCCCAGTCCCACTTTTTAATAGCATGGACTTCTAACATACCACTTCCAGGAGAGAGTGTGGAGATCCCTCCCTTGAGTGGACATGTCCCTGAAGGTTTCTCCTTGGGGCTGAGCAAAACAGATTTGCCCATGGTTGTTGGTATGAGTGAGTAACATCAATCTCTACTTAATAATTATTAAGCTTTTAAATTACTAATTTAATAAATAGTGCAAAATAGTATTGATAAAACTATCTATATTGTGTGGTAAATAGTTCTGATTAAAGTATTTTAGCCTAGTCATGATCACCATCAATTTAAATAAATACTTTATGTTATTAATGGAAATATATTTGTTTTGTCATCCTTACTCCTGCAGAACGAAGTCCCATGAAGGCTCTATTACACCCATATAACCTTTAGACAAAAACTGTTGACCAACTCTGGGGCCAGGATTGGATCCAGCTGCACCTAGACTTCTCTCTGAGAAGTTTAGAAAGAAAGGGAGTCCTTTTTGAAGCTCATGACTCAACAGGAGGGCCTTCCTTATAAACCTTGTCTGAAGCTTCCATTCTGCCCATGACCGTGATTCAAAATCATGCACAAAAGCCCATACCACACTCAGAATAAAATAGACACAAAACAAGAATGTGCTGTCAGGCAGGAAAGCAGTCAAAATAAGGATGAGTTTTACCTGCAGTGTGAAGTTAAGAGACTGGAAAAGGCATTCATGGTTTTCCAAACGAACAAAGTTGGACGCTTCCACAGAATCACCGTAGAAAAATGAAGTAGGGAAGACTTCTCTGTAAGACCAAGACACAAATATAGTAAGCTAAATTTGTGACCAAAATTAAATATATTTGCATCTAGATGAATTGCATCCCTTGCTTTCCAGTCATGTGAAATTCTATGGGACCATTTTACATTAATCTATTTTTTGTAATTTGATTTTCTCTTGGCAACATTAGACTATACAAGCAGCAACTCAACTGACCTAGGTTAACATTCCATGAAGGAAGCAGACTTCTTTTGATTATTTATCCCTTTTCCTCCTTTCCTATCACAAAACCTCCTCTCCAGTGTCCTCTTCCATGGATGATTTGTGCAAGTCCTGTAGTTTGTCTTAACACAGGAAATCATTGCACTACCAAGTTAATCAAAAGAAACAGTATCTAATAGGAATACTTTCAGTTACATATTCACTAAAGTAACATTTCAATTTTATTTAACATTTACAAAGCATTTCAGGAATAAAGACTTCATTAATTATCTAAGTTTTACTACTTTTATGATCAGCAGATGGTTAAAGGAGAGAGTAGAGGGGGATAATCTGCTTTCAACTAGAGTGGAGCAGTACAAGTTTCTCCAACCACTCTTATCATCTAATCACACAGTAAAATGCAGTAGGATTTTATCAGAAATTACTTGTAAGCACAACACAGTACTTGGAAGTCCTGCACAAGAGGACTAGGAGTCCTTTAAGCATCCTTTGTGCCTCCTTCTAATCTCAGGCTGCTCCACTGTCCGGAAAGGGGCCTGGTGCAATTTCAGACAGACCTTGGTTCTCACTACTGCCTAAAATCCTGCTTCCTTCCCAGGTTGTCCTTTGGAGTCAGAGCATTTTGAGACCGAATTTTAAGCCTGTTTAGGTACATTTTGTTTTTCCCTGTCTGTATCCTATTCCAGAGATTGCTAGGGTAAACAGTAAGAGGTAGATTTACTCCTCCCGTTTACAGTGTCGTGCAAGAAGGCTGCTGCCAAACATGGTACAAGCCACTCTGGGCTATTGATGACCAGGAATGAAGTCTGCTCCTCTAGATTCAAATGCATGATAATTAAGCTAATAAAACCAGCATCAAAAAGATACTGTCCAAAAAAAAAAAGAGTTATTACTAATATTACCCCACATGGGAATATGCCGTCCAATAAACCCAGCTTTTCTCTGGCAGTTGGACTTTTCTGTGAACTTCAATTAACTAAGCCTTGACTAAGAGAAAAAAAAATAATCCACATAGTCACTTGGGTGCAGCTTATAAGCTCAGAGAGCTTGTGCTTTAAAAAAGTACATTCTGAAGACTAAGAAGAGAAAAACTGATTTTTATTATTTTTTGGCATGCATATTCTGTAGGTAATAAACAAAGATCTAAAGACACAGATGAAAGTATTCATATCTGTAAAGCTGGACAAAAATCCATCTGTATCAAAGCATCAAGAAGCAAGAATTACATTTCTAAAGAATTTGTAACAATGAAAGTATTCAAAAATTCTCCGAACATGCTGCTGAGACTGTACTGTCAATATAGAGGAGATTTCTGTCCTTGCTAGTCATCTTGTGAGGTCTGACAGCACACTCCCTTTCTCTCAGCAGGCTCAAACATATCTTTTACCCATTGTGACTATTGTGGTAGTAATTAAGGATTTTATTTCTACGCAACAAGATGGAAATCAGCTTTATGAGGCAAAACCCAGTCTAGGCCATGAATCTGAGTTTATTCAGCTTTTCAGTCAAATCACATGTCAGTGCAGGTTAACTTTTTTCTACACATGTAGCATAGTGGCCAAGGGAATATTTGACTTCTACTGATGCCAACCTGCACTGGTCATTTAGATAACATCTGTTGTCTCGGTTTGCCATAGACGGTGGCTAAAAGAGACACTGACCTTCTGGGGACACTACTGGTGAGTTTTTGCTTCCCCAGCTTAGGAATTAATGTCAGCTTTCTCAGTCTACATGAATGCTAATTCATTTTCAGTGACCAGGTCCCCCAGTTCCAACTCAAGCACTGTTTATGCTAGAGGACGGTCTGACTGTTGAGACTGATCATAAATCTTTCATTCTAGGCTTAAGATTGTAATGCCATGTGGAAGGGAAGAGCCCCAAGTACGAAGGCAGGAACTCACACATGTTCAGCCTCAGGGAGAGGACACAATGACTGTATGTTATACAAGTATTTCAGTCAAAGGGTGAGTGATGCTCTGCAGTTGGTAGTCAGATGCCTCACGGACTAGAGCAGAGGGAGTAGCGGGAATGGGAAAATAAACAGAAGCAGAAGCAAATTCTGTTTGTGAAATTAAACAGAAAGGCAAACAGCTAGACTTCACCAAGCTCCTTAAAATTCCAGAACATTTGACCGTAACCTTTGGCCTCATGACTCTCAAGCATTTCCTTAAAGACATGCCCTAAGGAACAAGATGTGGTTTACTTATTCTTTTTTAATTTAATTTTAAGGTCCATCAGATCTGCAGCATCACTTGAATTCAAACATGATCACTAAAATACCTACTATAAATGTGATGGTAACTAATYAGCATTAATTAGGAAGTAGTGAGAATGAGGTACAGTGTTGGAATGAATAAAATTTCCAGACACTGAATGAGATTGTCTGAATGTCAAGAGTCTGGGAAACAAGGAAAAAGCAACAGTCTGGCTACAGGTAAACAAAGAGAAGAACTATTTTTTTCACTGGGAGACACTCAGATGTTATTGCCAGGATGATAATGATGATGATTATTACTATTATTGTTGTTGTTTTCATTTGGTGACTGGTACTTACCCATGGACGGATGAGTCCACTTCATGCATCAGGGGCACTGACAGGATTAAAGTATTATCATGCAGAGATTCAGTGCGTTCTAGGTTTCCACTACGCCAGAAAGGAAAAATAAACATACTGCAAATTGACAGCTTTTGCAATATATCACAGTTTCACAGCTACCGTCTCTCTGCCTTGTACTCTGAGCCTCTCTATTTGACCAGTATCAGTTCCTTAAGAAGACTTGATTAAAAGGCATTTGTCACCCAGCCTTGGAGAGCACATACACATAAAATATGTGTTCAGTGGCTGCTCTTCTGTGGCTGTGACATGATCAGGCTCCTAACAAAAAAATGTATACTGGAACATGGTGTGAATTCAAATGCCTGTGTGAAACTACAGCACCCATCATACACAGTGGAGAGAAACAAGAACATTCAGTACAAGGGTTCATTTTCCCCCAGTCGGAGTACCTGTCAGTTTGTGAGGGATATACACACTTCACAGAGGGTCTTGACTCAGTAAATGAAACAATGCTTTCAATGTTCCTGCATTGTACTACAGCACCCATTTGCTGCCACTGCAAGCAGCTTTTTGGGCTAGACCCTCATACTGAACCGGCCAAAACCTCTCAGCAGTTCCACCCTCTCTTTTCCCCTCTTCCTACACTTAGCTGCCAAAATGAAAGCACTTCTACTTTACATTTTCAAAGGCAGTTGCCTCAGCTGGTCAAAACCAGAAAGAAGAAAGAGAAAAGTGAGCAATTGTCTCTCATTTGAGCCAGTTTGTTTCAGTATGAACACTTTATGTACGAAGTCTGGGAAAGGTTCCTGAAATGCACATCTAAATCTGCAACTATTCTAATTCTGATGATAAATCTGCTTGGTGGGTGACAACACAGAAGAACAACCTTGAAAGATATGTTACATATATTTCCAATTTACTCAGCAGTGATGCTGGAATCACTTTTGCCTTGCAGTTCATTGGATTTACTCGCAAATCAAACTGGCAAAGCAAAAGATACGATCATATTTATTTGAGGACAGTATCACTGAGGCACCAGCACACAGTAACATCCCAAATGATACCATGCAGATTATGAGTTGCTCAGATTACAAAAACAGAGCCTGCTGGCTACATCCATGCATAGATACAGCTCAGCTTTCTGCAACTGACACATTACCCATGTCTACTAATAAAACTATGGCCCAGATAGAAAAAACCACAAACTTTCACTCCTAGGAAAAAAACACGCTTTATAAAAGCTTTTCCTCTCAACAGGCTCACAGAAGAGACCAAAATGGGGACATTTCTCAACCAACAAAAATACCAAGATACTGTGGTGGCAAACAGAATAAGCAAGTAGAATTCTATACAGGGTTCATGCATATGTTCTTATCTGTTTTGAATGGAGTAAAGGTACTGTCAAAAAAGGAGAATACAACTCAGTGAATCTAGCTCTAGAAAAACAATTCACACTTGGAAGCAAAGAAGAGGGTTTGTTGTTTTTTTAAAAAAACCCAATTAGTGTAAAAGCAATATAATATAATGTTTACTGCTTTCTCCAATTGATCTGTCCCAATACTGAACCAGTCTATAGTCACAGATGGTACTGCCAAATTTGCAGCTACATGGGACAGGCTCGAGTGGACACCTGAAGAGCAATACTTGCTTTCCCATGATAGCATGACATAGCTTCTCTGTTCAGCCATTTCTACCAGACTAGCCCCAGTTTCGTGTGGAAACAATGTCCTCGCTTATTGCAGTCTGACTACAGCACAGGTACTTCCTCTCCATTTTCTTATCATTGACTTTATCTCAGGGCTCCCTGCAACTCTTGTGGTAGACAGATTTTGTTACACTTATTTGACAGTGAGGGAATTGAGCAATCTGCCTAAAGTCACAGAGAAAATGAAGGTAACCAGCATTGAGACCTGCACTACTCTCTTTGGAGGTTCAGCTGACTCCTTCAAAACATAACTGTCYTCCCTCAACCTTCTACAATGAGAAACTTTCTCTTAACACCTCTGAGCATTCACTTTACGTGTAAAAATTACTGTTTATTTCTTTGCTCATCTAAAGGCGCTGACTAACCCTTCTGACTGGTAGGGCACAGAAATACGAGGAGTGAGGTTACAGAGAGAAGTCCTGTGCTACCCAAGGCAGGAGAATGAGCTGGAAAACACTGGCTGGGCAAATTTAAAGCACTGCTGACCCATCTTTGCACCAGCTGGCATTCACGTAACAGATACTGATGTATCTCTCTGACTGAGAAGCATCACAAGGTCATCTGAACACGATGAACTTCTCATGGAGAATAAAACTTCGCTAACATGCAAGACATGGTGACAYGTCTCTCTTTCAGTGTTTCATACCAGTCCCATGTGCTGCAGGATCTTGTTCCCACCTACAGCTGTTACTGCAGGGGAGGACTGTCCCTTATGAGAGCAGTCACTCAGCAGCTGCTACATGTCATCTCATCTTCAGTTGTTTGTAGACGTGTCATCCAACTGGGGAGAATTCAGGCTGAAAATCCTGATTTGGATGTCTAAGGATACGAAGTTGGCTCACTCACACAGTAAACGGGAGCAGGAACTAGTCAAACACCCAACGCATCAAAGCAGCAGTTCATGGCCCATGTTAATGCAGCTGTGTGTTGGTTCCCATACAGACCTTGACAGTGCTTGTGACCAAATCACCCATGGAGTCTGCTTCTTCGTGGTTCATCATCTTAGTAGGCACAGAGCATGTGTCACACCTTTTATTCTGCCCAAGATAAAATGCCTATGCATGCATACTTGGCATCACCCTACTTCAATGCCTCCTTCAAGTGCCCTTGGGAAGTAGCCTATTCAGATGTTTTCCACAGTCTTTCACAGCTCACTGAAGATCCAGAGGGGGAAAAAATAGATATGCAACTTTGGAACCAGTCAGTGGGATCCTTGACCATCTGATTAAAGCATTTAGCTTTTTTGGTTTGCATTCTAGCATGCTTATTTCATTCAAATGCTGAAACAAATGGGTCTACCTGGTGTTGATCATCAACCATAGCTGAGCTGAGCTTGATACAGGCCGAAAGAGATGGCCACTGAAACACAAGAGCCTGTCAACTGAGAGAATACAGAACGATCCTTAAGAATTGCAACTGCCTGGCAAAGGAAACCTATGTATGATCCTACCTTATTTTTCAGGAAGCTTCAACACACGTTTCCTCTGCATCACCAAAATACATGCATTTAGCCCCAGTAATTTAACCTACACATATAATTTTGTAATGTGCAATTTGCTACACATATACATGTCTATAGCTAACATCATGCAACTGTCAAGCACACGTAATACACACTTTATGTAGAATATCCAAGTCATCCATCAGACGTATAAAGGTCCCCTTACCTTTGGGCAGTGACGAGGAAGGTAAGTGTTTCTTCCTGCCCAGTCAAGTGGCTTGTGTCAAAGATCACACTGAACTCATACTGCGCAAAGAAAAAGCAGTATTTAGAGACACCGTGTATTGTTTCAAAATGTATTTATTCTGAAACTTCGTTGATATTTTACTGGCCTAGTTGTACAAAAGTAGCATATTTTGACACATGTAAGAGAGCTTCCTTTACTGCAGATTAGTTTTTAAGTCTTAGTAATTGTGTCTCTCTTCAAATACTACAGAGTTTGGTTCTTCCTTCATTAAGAGAAGGTCTTTACTAGAATTGCCATTCAAAGGTATTTCTTGAGGATATCATCTGCCTGGGAATGAGTCTTCCAGTACAAGGGGATCACTACCTGAAACCATCTCAGCACCAATCTGTATGTTATTTGCTGGTGAAGACACCCTTTTGGGGGAATAAAGATCACACCACAGGCCTGCACAGAGACTTGGAGCAAGTGGCACAAGCTAAAGCAGCAACCAGGACACCCATCATAATGAGCAAAAACAGGTGCTAATTTTGAAATAAGAATTTACTTTGATGAATAACTTCTCCATGTAACAAGTTTCCTGCCTAACTCCAAAACAGGTTTTGGCCAAGTGAAAGAGTATCCAAACTCATTGTAATTTCAATGGCTTACATTTTTACATTCTAGACAATATTTTGCTACAGCATTTATTTTTTCGATTCCATTTAAAATATTTTAAATGTTTCAAAATAGCACAAAACAGTCAACAAAAAAACACAGAAAACAAAAACTTTTATGTTGGGTCAAAGGATACGTYAATTCAAATGGAAAGGAGTAGCTTTTGAAATTGAAACTTTTCTGAAAAATTTCAGACTCATTTTGTTCAGGTCATCCTGAAGTTATTCCTCATTTTCTCACCTTTCTGGGTTGGCCATTCATATAGATCAGTTTAGTGACAGAAAGAATTCAGCTGGATTTTTCAACATTATGAGTGAATGCATCTTCTATTACCGAAAAAAATCCTCTTTAAAAAATCTACTGGAAGACTACAATGTGAAAAAGCCATTAGTACATTTTCATTGTAATTTGTATAAATCCAGTTGCACTTTAATGTGAAAGAAGACAAAAAAACTCACAGAGTAAGGCAACATAAATAAGACAGAGAGTCCTTTTCTAATTTTCTGCAGAGGAAATTTGGAAGTTTTTCACAGCTGCAACTCTTGCATCACTTTTCAAAGGCATTTTATTGCAGTGCCTAGGGCACTGTCATTGGCTCTGTCTGGTGGGAAAGAGGATAGCTACTCTCTGTAACTGTGAAAGGCTTGGATATCTGGATTAGAAAGCTAGAGAAAGTATCAGTCACAGACATGTAACAGAGCAGTTGACTTTCCAGCCACTCATGGAGACAGAGGTGAACGAACCATTACCCTGCAAATGCAAATATCACAACATTACCTTAGATTTCGATCTCATGAAAGGAAATCCCACACTGCACTTGAGGAAGTCTGACTCCAGCAACTCACAAGCAATGCCCAGTTCCTCCTGTAAGAAAATAAAGAAGACCATGAGATGACAGATTTGGGGAGAAAAAGAAGATTGCTAAGAAGCACCAATGTGATGAAGTACTGTAGAAAATTAAATATTTCCCATAATAGCACTGTGTTGTACTTCCTTATTCCACATCAGTCAGACCAGCATTGGGAAGAAGACAGCCATCAGAACCTTGCTCTGAGTGACAGATCATGAGGAAATACTGCATGACTAAACACATTAGAGTCAGGTGATCAGCCCAAATTCTTGGATAACTCAGTTCTTCCCTCTGTTTATTAAAAGAAAGCTTTCAAATAATCCAGAATATAGGTTTTCCAAGGAAGTTTTTCCAGGTACCTGCACCATAAAGAGAGAACTATGTTGGGAGACCAAACCATGCCATACACAGACGCATAAGAGAAAGTTCATCTGGTCCTGGTGACATTCACTGCCCTGATCTCTTGCTCCGGCCCACAAGATGAGTCATGCTGGTATGGATACTAACCTTCTGTGAGACAATGGTGGCACAGGTAAAGTAGAGGGATGAGTGTCTCCTCATGCTAAACATTGACTAGGGACATGGTCAATAATTTAAATGCAAAAGGTTAGAGCAGCCCTATCCTGCTTGACTGGTGACTCCACTACAACAGAAATACTTCTGCAGAATCGAGTGTTTCATTGCTCCACAAAAACAGCTGGCCTAGCTCCAGGCCAGCATGTTCTCATCTCCAGATTATCAGGAACAGTTTAATACTCTGCCCCTGTGGGCAAATTCGTCTCACTAAACTTTACGAGTGTGATTCAGCTCTGGAATCTGATTCACACTTTTAAGTGCCTATACAGCAAGTGATTGCTATGTGATCTACGTGTCACTGCTCCCATTGTAGTCAAAGGATGTAGAAAACGGTTCTGCAGACCAAATGCAGGTGTTTAGTTTAGACTGGGTTGGATACCTCTCAAGGCCCTACTGTTGACTAGATCATCACTGGAACTATAGTATTGATGGTACGCACCACAATACGGACATCTAAATTTTAGATATCTCAATCTATAAATTAACTTTATTCTAGACATGTAGCTGAGAATCTCTTTGCTACAGGACATATAATTTATTTGACCTATTTTCAGTATTTACAGCAGTTTGCAAAGTTCATGCTCTGTTTTCTTACGTACATTTCCTAAGATACTTCAAACATGCACTTAAAAGTGACATTCTCAGCTGGAACAACCACAAGTGGAAGTAGCTTCCTGAACCATGGACTTGGGTTATACGCATCTCCAGGAAATGCCTCTCCGCCTCTCACATTCTGACCTGAGCATAACATTAGTGCTCTAAAGACATTTAGCTCCAAAATCATGGTTCAAATCAGGTCACGTGTTTTTAGAAAATGATAGATCAAAACGCTACCTTTCTTACCTGACTCAGAGAGTATTTCACTGGTTTCATGAGAAGTAAAAATAATGTAAAGGAGAAAATCAATGCACACCTGGAGATACCTAATGGAGTGATATTACTGCAGTACCACTAAAATGCCAGAGGAGTGGCCTCCCCATTCAGCTTCTCTATGCATTTGCTTGCTCATGATCTTTAGTAGGCTCCTATTTCTCAAAATACAAAAGATGGCACTGCTTAGCAAATCAAATATCCAGCTTCACTAGTACAGAGCTGCCATCTACATGTGTTAGATTTTCTCCTCTGTTTAACACAAAGCAGAAAAGTGAAGCATCCCCTTCACTTGCCTCTTCCTCTCAGGAATCTGGGAGGTTCTCCAGTTTTATGAGACTGATGAAGCGAACACAAAGTGAACAGCTGCATAACCAAATGAAAAATTTCACAGTTGTTTCCTCTAGAAACATTCCTGGTTCTGGATTGTTCAAACGTCTCTTGCTAACTGGGGCAAACTATGAGCTCTCTTTCATCAACGCCTAGCCTGTGTTCTTTCAAGAGGGGTTTCTGATTACATAGCTGTCTGGTATGGTGACAGTGACCAGACAGACCCAAGACAGTGCCTTCTCTCCTCAAGGCCTTCAGGGATGTCAAAGAACAGGATAACTGAAAGAACTCTCATCTTGATAACAAAAGAAGAGCAGTCCTTCATTTTGCACATTGATGCTTTTGCAGACCAGACAGCTGTCAGGCAGATGCCAGTGGTTTTATAATTGCCTGTAAAAGGAAATGACAAGATAACATTGTATTGTCTGGTTTTGCTGTTGCTGCTTGGAAAAGTTTAACGGATGCAGGAAGATTGACTTGAAAGACCTTCTTGCTTCATTAGCATACCATCCAGTTTAGTGATTAATATTAATACAACATTACTGAAGTTCAGAGTGGAGAGTATGAAAAGGTTATTTCCTGAGAGGGTGGTCAATCACAGCAACAGACTCTTCAGGAAAGTGGTCAGGGCACCAAACCTGTCAGAGCTCAGGGAGTATCTGGACAGTGCTCTTGGTCATATGGTTTAATTTCAGGGAATTCTGTGAGGAGCAGGGAGTTGGACTTAATGATCTTTATGGGTCCCTTTCAAGTTGAGTGATTCCAATAATGGTGCGCAGTAAAATTCTTCAATGCTACTGATGCCTTAAGTATTAGTTTTTGGATTTTTCTAATCCTGCACTGTACTAGTGTGTAATTCTGAACTCCATATTATGTGCTAAGTAAGCTCTTCACATTCTGGTTAAACAAAACATTCCTTCTAGGCCTGGAAAACAAGGTCACTATCCTAGGCCTAAGTAGAAACAAAAGTGAATGGGGAGAGAGTGAAGAGGGGAATATTACTTCATTACCTGGAACTGTAATTGGACAATTAACTTCTGATATGCAAATGTACCAAACCTATATCTGGGGGGGAAAACTCGTGATGGAGCTCCATCTTGGTCTAGCCTAGCCTCGGCAAGGTTCTGCACCAGAGGTGTACCACTCGAAGGCCTTCAATAAATTCATACCTTTATCCACTAACTTTGTTCAGTCTCTGTTTCAAGTACTCCCAATTTTAGGCATCACTATGAAACAGCAGAAATAAGTTTGGCTGCATCACACTGTTTCAGCTGTCTACACACTTACAAATTAAAGGCTACCCAGAAAACTTCTCCCATGGACTCCTTGGTCTGCTCTGTGATTAGGATGGAGAAGCTCAGCTAATGACTAAAGACTTTAGTTTTCATTCACTGCTCACTGTTTGGCTTCAGATTTTCATTTCAGTGTGCTGGTTTGGATGAATAGAAATTGTTTCTTCATGTGGTTTCCTAGGGTGGTCAGCTCTCTACATTCAATTTCCACACTGTTCCAGGAGTCTGAAGGGTTGGTGCTGTCTTATCTTACAAACAGGGAACAGAGTGCAACTCAGGGCTTACGGAAATTGCAGATGCTACTTCTGGGTGATGTTAGGTCATGCTTTTAGTGAGCAGTGCTTCTCTATTACAATACAACCCAGCTGAGAACTCAGCTTATTGCATGAGCTTCCATAGCAGTTTCTAGTTTGCATAGAAAATTGTTATGGTTTAGCAAGTTATAAAAATTGGATTTTTAAGAACAGAGAAAAAAAAAGCTTTGCTTGTCTTTCTTCTGATTGGCTGAAAGCTTAGGGTTGATGGACAGGTCGTTAGACCAATGGATAGCTGTCTGCGCCTCTGTAATTTACATATTTTGAGGAAGAAGAAGACGGAAGTCGGCCATGCTAGGCTCCCCTGCCGCAGGGACAGCGGGCCCCCTCCGGGGAGGCTCCGGCCCCGGAGCCACGGTCCCACCGGCCCCCGGTGAGCAGCAGCGGAAAAGCTGCGGCCACCGGGAAAGGACACTCCACGCCAGCAGCCATGAAACCACTGTGAGCCGCTGCCAGCCTGCAGCGAGTCCCAGAGGGGTTCTTCCCCCACCGCCACTGCGGCTTATGCTAATTCAGGCAGGAAAATCACCACGTCGCCGGCAATCAGCACATCCGAGACCATGCACCGCGAGAGATATGGTGAGGACTCCTTAAGACCAATCTCCCAGGTACAACTACAGATGCTAGCTCTTCTTCCAAGTCAGAGAGAATGGGAAAATGCAATTGTATAAAAAAGACAACATGGCGCCTGCCACTCGGAGAGACCCGACATGGCAGCGCCGAGGTCAGAGTGAGAACAGAAACACCGCATGCGGGGACTGAGATTTCTCCTGCAAGCCTTAGTGAGAGCTATAATTGTAACAAACTATTTCTCTGTAATTCATTAAGAAGCATGGGGGGATATGGAATTCACACAGCCTGGGAATAAGAGCACTTTTTGCCATGAGCAGCTGATGATAAGGCTTTTGGAGATTGTGAAGGAGAGAGACTTTACTTTTAGGCTGGAATAACTCATCCTTATAAAAGACTACTCTATGGACTATATATATATGACCCACACTAGCAGTTGTGAAAAGACTGCAAGTTGTCGTGGGAGGGAAATTGTCTTCACTGCATCAGGTATCGGGTGGGCCTGTTTGTTTTGTGATGTTACAGCAGAAGAAAACTCTTTTCCATAAACATAGTATGAAGAAAGACTCTTAAAATAATATACTGACCAAATCCTATGTTTGTTTTCCCTTTGCACGGTTGCTGGGAAGAGGGAGGTATTTGGGAAGAAGAAGAAGTGTCTGAATGTGTGCCTTAATATCTTTTCATTATTTTTATTCTTAGTTCTATTAGTAATAAAATCTTTTTACTAATTTAAGCTTTGTGCCTATTCTGCCATGTAGTTTTTTTCCGTTTTCCTCAGTATCCATATTTCCCCTCATGAAATTAAATGCTAATTCCCTTTAAGAATAATATTTTGTGGTGTTTGGCGCTACATCAGTGTCTAAACTTCCACAAAACCACAGCCAAACAGGTTGGCAGTTTCCCTTCCAAGAAGACAGGCTGAAGCTTTATCTGGAAAACTTTGTTTACATTCTGAAACATTTCACAGGGTTACATACTCTTAGTCAATCAGATAAATAGCCAGATAATTAGTCAAATAACAGTATTATTACTGCATAGCAAATGTTGACCTGGTTATGAGAAATATGAAGCTCTGGCTGGCTCACAGTCTGTTTCTTGAAGTTCTTTATGACAGAAAAAAAAGGTTGCTGATAATTATAACATGAGCAATGAAACAGTCAAGTTCACGATATCGAAACTTCCTCAGCTTCATCTTGACTAACYATTTTCAAATCAGACCCCATTAGGTTTTTTTCCCAGGTGAGTCTAGCATAGCTTATATAGGATGACTTATTGACTAGCCAATACAACCTGACCATTCTCTCCCTCACTCATGTGCAAYCAAAACCCTTCAATCTTACTGACCCTTATCTGACAGTTCATATAATCATATTCTGGTTTAATTTTTCCCACCCTGAGATTCATTCATTTCTTCCCCAAAGGTAGAACAACTCCTCTGAACTGATGCTGGCCTTGGCCCCAGTCCAGAGTCATCACTCCACTTCCTCAACTCTCTCCCCCCTCATCCCCACCCACAACTGGTTGCAAGTTCCTTGCCTAAAACATCTCCGTAAGTAATCTTCCCCAGCCCATTAGCTCCCCTTCAACACTGGTACTCCACCACCAGGCTTTTACCTATGTGACAATTCTTCTACCATATGACTATCAGCAAAAGCAAACATACATAAAAGTACAGGTCACTTGTGTTATTTTGAATTCACCAGTGTTCTCACAGAGAAGGTGTGAATTCAACTGTCCTAACACTCATTTATGACCTGCTGGCTCTTTGCTTTTCTAAGCACACAAGCTATGAGTAGATACTGCATCTGAAATGTCAACAAGGAGATGCAACAGAACTATACTAAACATGCAAAAAAAGGGATGTGCCAGATGTGACTCTCAACAGAAAGTTATATCAGTTTCTGAAGTTAAGGTAACTTCTGTACTGTTCCGAATACTGCTGACTATCTGTGCCAGAGTTCACTGCATACTTTTAAATACTCTCTTGATTACCTGTTATTTTTTAAGGAACTCTTGMTTAAAACCACCAATGAAAGGCACTGAAACTTCACTGATGAATTACTAAAATAATCTGTATATTTTTAGAAAGGAAAAAACCCCAACTTGTTAGAAAATACACGTCAGCAGTTTATATTTCTCTTTCCTTAGCTATACCCAAATTAAAGGGCTTTTCTTCTTGTTGTTTTTGTTGTTTAGATTGAAAACAATCTCCCTTGCAAATATTGGCTGCTAGCACATATACTCTGGAACTGATGAGAAAATGTCCCAGAAGCCTTGATAATATGTTGGCAGAACACTCCTGTACTGAAGATGTTGAGAATTTACTTAACTTGTTAGGATTTTTTTTTGTGATGCTGCATGTTTTCCAAAGGATACAAAAACAGAATGACAAGAGTGAATACTGAGGAACCCTGCATTTGCTGCCAGAGCATACACTTTTGTTATTGCTTTCGATGTTGTAATTAGTTTTCTTGTTCTATGTCTGTGAACCTTTGCACTTGACACCACAGAGGATCATGAACCATATCCTCATCCAAGAAGTCTTCAAACATATATTTTAAGAAAATATCACAAAGGAGGGCTACTTGCACTGTCCATTTCATGCTATGTTAAGTCTCAAAAGTTAGGTACTATGCATCTACCTACTATATCCTCTCTGGCATATAGACTTTATAACTAATTCTCCCTACTAGCTATTTGGAAATTCTCTGACCTGCACCAAAGGTAGAGCCTTACATTGGGCACTGGGAAAATTTGCTAAATTTGTACAGTTTTTTTATTCTCATCATGGACCCTGACTAAAAGCCATACTTACACCTCAGAAATTTCAACGTGGACTTTTCATGAGAAGGGACACTTTCTCAAATGAGAGTTTAGATGAACATCTGGATTTTTTGTTCCACACAACAGGACAATTATATAGACTTGACCTGCATTTTAAGAGCGTCTTACTTTTGGGAGAAATCACAAAACATATGTCTGTTCACTGCTGGTAATCTGCTTCCTACACATGTGTCTAGCAAAGCCAGGTAGCACAAACATGTCAGGAACCTAAAATAAAGGCTCATCTCTTTGATGATGTTTGACGTGGCTTCTTCAAATCACTGTTCATGATCTTGGTCTAAGCCCTTCAGTTGTGCTATCAACAACTTGTGGGTTTCTCTAGGGTTTGGAAAGCAGAATTTTTCTTTCGCTCCTAATTMTCTCTCCCTGCCTCACAATTCTCTAAATGCCTTCACTGAGGCTTCAAGGATATAAAGATGTACCAATTAATTTAACAGCCACCTCCTGAACATACTAATGTACTTTCTTTCCACAGCAACTGAGATACAAAAGAATGTGGGTCACAGTTACCCACATATGCAGTGCAATTAGGGATGCCTGAGCTCATGAAAGGTTAGGAATTTTTTTCAAATAAAAAGTTTGGCCCTGACTGAGTTTCCCTATGTCATGTACTTGACTGACAGCAAGTACAGCTCAGAGTTATTTAATCTTGGGGGCCCCCTGTTGTGCATACAGCTTGGTTGTTCTAACACAAAATTCCACAGATACCACCCTGTCCTCCAAAATAGTGCTCTGTGGGATATTTCAAAACTGCAAGAACACAAAGAACATTGTCGGTGTTACTGACCAGGAACTGACTGGCATTATGCAATAATTCAAATTAAGACCATCTGAAATGACTGAAATGGCGGGTCTGATCTATGTCAGATACTTCTTAAAAGTTGCTCTGATTATCATCCTCAAAAGCTCTTTGAGCCTCTCTTTTCTTCGGATAACTAGCAGTCTGATGTCTGCTTTGTGTCCTTGTCAGCCATACTCTCTGGTAAAGGAGCAGGCAGTATTTCCTCTGTGTTTCTGGGCTCAACCTTGCCAGGCACAGACCTTCCCCAGTTCCATCAGTCCACAGCCAATGCCAAAGGCATCAGCAACTCACTTACATTTGGAAATCTCAGTATCTCACAAACTGAGCCCACAGTTTTGGGGTCTGGTTTTTGCTCTTTTGCTCATCTATTTCAGGAGTTCCAAATGCACAAAGCATTCAAACATCCACAGCCATCAGTATCCAGCTCTCTCAATACTGCACAATCTGGGGATTGGTCAGGGGGGAGCACAGGGAGAGCCAAACATGGTGTCGTGTTTCTCTGAGGCCAGCTTCCTAGGCGGCAGTGGTGGCATGCAGCAGTGGCACCAGGCCACCCGTGAAGGCCACAGGGCCTCTCACAAGCTGTGAGTGCACATTGCAAGCTGGGAAAAAATTATCCTGTTACTGATGGTAGCTCTGAAGACAGACTGCAGTAGTCAGCACAGGTGGCCATAGCTTAAAAAGCAATCATGGGTCCAGGAAAAATTTTCACGTGCATTTCAAGGAGTTTCTCCTCTCAGAGTGAAAATCCCGTGGGTTTTGTTCCATTTTTTGGAAACATAGTTTACTTGGCAACTTCAAAGAAGCACCTTGTGGTCAGAAACTCTTCTGTGTACAGTTCTCCACTTGCCAAAGTAAAGTGGGTGACAGAATCACTTATAAGGAGTAAAATGATGTTCATGATGGAAAGAAATTAGGATGGCTTTACTCTTTTAAGATCTCCATGATGGAAAGAAATTAGGATGGCTTTACTCTTTTAAAATGTTCATGATGGAAAGAAATTAAGATGGCTTTACTCTTTTAACATAACGGCTCTGGATCTCAAGCTCCACATATTTCTTCTCTTGTAAATAATTTTCAAACACAGGTGGAATGCTAGTAACCATGAGAATAACATGAAGGCCAAGTCAATGATAAATCAGCATCAATAGCAACTATAATATGAAAATAATTGCTAATCATTACCTGTTAGAAAAAATATTACAGAGAGGGAGTTATAGACTCAATACAGACTTGCTCATCTAGACATTATCATGAAACTAGCATTTATCTAACTTCTTGAATGCAATGACTGAAGAATATTGGATATCAAATCAAATTATACAATGGAATAAAAGGATTTAGTGTGTGCACCGCAAAGGTCTGTTTTAAAGATGTCACAAAATTTTCCTTTACTTTCAAACATATATACTCTCTTAATAAACCAAATCAGGAAATATGAATGTCATGTATCATAAATTCTGCAAATTGCCATTTCACCAATTGACCCTCGCCATCCCAATGCTTAATGAGGAAGCAAAACTACATACCTGAGTATGCTGACATGCACACACCCAAAAGTGCATATGAAGATGTGGGGCAGTGGGGCATCTAGACCCATATTCTGATAATGAATCAATCCTTTAATTCTTTATCACAAAATAAGATTGAAAGGGGGTTGGGGAACCTCAACAGCTGTTTCATAAAAAGAACTAGAGGGGTAAAAAAGTTTCCTTTGGCATTAGGGAGAAATTCTCTGTCCTATTCCATGATCTGATTAGTAAATGCTGTAGGCACATCCCACCTCCAAACCCAGTAGCCTGGCTTCAAACATCCTGGATTTGCTCCTTATTTTGTGAAAACAACTATTTCTGTATGATTAATTGAAGCCTCTCACCTCCTCTGTCTCCTCCCTGGATGGAACCTATTTTACAGATCATGAGCTCACTGATCCCAGCCAACATAGCAAATATTTGAGCAAAAAGGAAAAGACAAAAACTCTTCTATTTACCGCATATTCCCAACTGTCTCTCTCGCTCTCTTCTCGGGCTTTACCTCTTCCTCTCTGAGTGGCACGGGGAGACGGGTATGGGGGTCATGGTCAGTTCATCACATGCTGTTTCTGCTGTTGTGTCCTCCTGAGGTAGAGGAGTCCTGCTGCTGCTGCAGCATGGGGTGCCTCCCACGGAAGACAGTTCTCCATCAACTTCTCCAACATGAGTCCTTCTCACAGGCTTCAGTTCTTCACACACTGCTTCATTCAGCATGTGTCCCTTGCACTGTGTGTAGTCCTTCAAACAGGCTGCTACGTGAGTCCCCCACAGGGTCACAAGTCCTACCAGAAAACCTGCTCTAGTGCGGGGTCCTTTCTCCATGGGTCTGCAGCTCCCTGCCAGGAGACTGCCCCAGCATGGGCTTCCYATGGGGTCACAGCCTTTTGGGCATCCACCTGCTCAGGTGTGGGTCTCCTCAGGGACTGCAGGGGGATCTCTGCACCCCCTTGGTCCTCCATGGGCTGCAGGGGCACAGCTGCTTCACCATGGTCTTCACCTGCTGCAGAGGAATCTCAGCTCTGGTACTTGGAGCACCTCTTACCCTTCCTTCTCTACTCGCCTTGGTGTCTGCAAAGTCGTTCCTCTCACATGTTCTCACTCTTCTCTGGACACAAGTACTTCTGCGCAGTAACTTTTCTTCTTTCTTGAATGTGTTATCACAGAGGCGTTACCACCATCTCTGATTGCCTCGGCCTCGGCCAGCAGCGGATGCATCTTGGAGCCGACTGACATTGGCTCTGTTGGACATGGGGGAAGCTTCCAGCAGCTTCTCTGAGAAGCCACTCCTACAGCCCCCCCAGCGACCACACAAACCCAATAGTTATACACATTTTTAGTCAACAACAAAAACTTACCTGTCTTGGGGATTGTTATCTCATATTCAGGTTGTGCCCAAAAATCGTTACTATTTCTGTTTCTTCCCTCTCTCCCTTCCTGCCTCACGGGTATCACGATGCTTGTGAGCCTGCCCGGAATTCTGGTGGGGGCAGGGTCAGGAGTTGCTCTCTCCCGGTTCGGGATTGGAGCAGAGCAGTTGCATGGGGCAGAGGTGTGCGTGTATTGAGCTGGGGGTACTGCTACATTGTGACTCAGCCGTCTCTTAGCTGGGGGTGTGTCAGTCTGTGCCCACATGGGAACAGAGGACAGTCAGTGTTTTTGCTGCAAGCAGTGGGCTGCTCTCCTACACTGTAGCCCGGATTACCAGCTTGGGTCTGCCTGCTCCATTTTTTTTTTTTTCCTGCTGCCACGCCTGTTCCTATGCTGAGAGCTGGGACCGCGGCTGCTTCCTGCCAGACCCCTGCCCTGTGGCGTGTTGGTGTGGCTGCTCCTGTGCTGAGAGCCGAGACCGGGGCTGCCTCCCGTGGGGCTCCTGTCCTGCTGCGTGTTGCCGCAGCTACCCCTGTGTGTTGGGCTCTGAGACTACCATCTGCTGTGGTTTCTGCCAAGGGAAGCCGTCTCTTCTCCCTCCCCGTGCCCAAGCCGCCATTGCCACATGGAGAGGTGGCTGCACTCATGCCACAGCGCCCCCTGCAGCCATGGGGGAACCATCGCACCCGCCCTGCCTCATCTGGAGCTCGCCAGCGCCCCCTGCTGGCTGCGAGAGTCACTGCAGACGCCACCTCCCCAGGAACCAACAGCGCCGCCTGCCGGTTGTGGTCGCAACTACACCCAAAAGGAGCATTGCTCAACAGGTGAGAAAAAGCTGTTATTGGGTTTTTTCCCTGTTTTCTTATTGTTGCTGTTGGTTTACCTTGTTATATATATCCAAGTAAAGAACTGATATTCCTTTTTCCGTATCTTTGCCTGAAAGACCTGTAATTTCAAGGATATAATAATTTGGAGTGAGGGAGTCATCCTTTCTATTCCAGGAAGGTTCCCTCCTTCCTTGACAGACACCTGTCTTTCAAAGCAGGACAGTATCTTTAAAACATGTTTATCCAAAAATTAAAAGCAGGGGGAAAAAARGGCAGAAATCAAACAGATTAACCACTATTCATTTTCTAGTGGTCATTCTGAAAGCATGGATAATACATGCCCACATATGCTGTAAGACAACCTTCTGTGTGTGAGGCTTCAATTATACTGAATATTGGTGTATTCAAGTGCAACACAGCTATTCACTCCTAGTGTTATTAAAAAATGCTTACATTCATAACGAGTTCAGAAAAGAAATTCAAGTGTCATGAACTACGCAAAGTTTGATGAAAAAGTACACTAAAAACCTCACAACTAATTTAACCCGCCCCCAAACTCACAATTAAAACCAAATACATAATGAGGAAATATCATCAATAAAATCAAGCTTTACCCTACCCTCCTATCCTTCCCATCCTTCACTGGTAGTAATTTTCAAGTGTAAAGAATAACATTAAGGTAATAACAATAATAATGAGCTTGGCACTGGACATTTTCCTGGAATTAATAAATCTTAGCTTAACATACAATCTCCAACAATCAAACCTAAATCTGAAATCCCACGAAATGCCTTCTGGAAACACACACAAGTTTGGGGGTTTTGGTCTTTCTCTTTCAGAAACTCGAACACAATGTGTATTAGGATATCTTCCCTGAAAAACCTCATGACATAAATATTTCATAACCTAGGGACAATGCTGAAATGCATTATCTACTACACTGGAATAATGTAACAGGCTTGTTTAATACATATATTTTCCTTTCTTTAAAAGAAAAGCTTAGCAGATCACTTGTAAGGCGTTAAGAGGTACCACACTACTTTATAGAGCAGTTTTTTAATGCACTCCTCCTTTTCCCTTGTTAAGTGGAATTCACTGTGTCTGCAGATTGTTATGGCCAAAAGTCAAGTGCAGGTTTTCTGGCCTCCTCCCAAAGACAGGCTGCAAAAGCATTGCAGTCTGGGAATGCGCCTGGCTCAGCATCCTCTGCAGCCTGCCTGGGTGGGGGGTCCATAACGAAGAGGAGGTCCCCTGCTCACTCCCAGAGCCTGCAATGAAGCCAGCTGAAATGCTTCTCACTCTTCCTCCCTGCTGCGTTCAATGCCTCTGGTTTTGATGAAATGCCACAGGAGGCTCCCTTTAAAAAAAAAAAAACAAACCAAAAACCACAAACCAAAACAAGATTTGGGGCCTCCTTCAGACAGGGTTTAATGTGCCTGCTCCTGCTAACAGAAACACAGACTGATGTAAAACCCAAGGAAAGGAAATTTTGTGATTTCTTAAACACCACTGGCCCCTTCTTGGATTTTCAGCTAAAAACTTTTCTCAACCTTACTCATGTTTTTGGCTGTGGAGCTGGTTTTTTTTAGTCTTTCTATAGCAAAACTGTTGTTGACTTCAGAGAGGCCACACCTGAAGTATACCACATGATCATGTCTTGTGCTTAATAAGATTACAGAGGATTTGGGTTTTATCCTATCAGCTTCACATGAGAAAATGAAACAACTAGGTGAAAGAGAACAATTGGCACTACTTCCAGCCATAGAACACCATGACAACATTCTACAGGACTAAGCAATGCAAATACCTATATATATACACATGCATATTATACATATAATATACATGTTTATATATACTATAAAGATAGATATATTTGTTTGCAATTCCATTGGATTTTCCACTACGGGTGTCATTTATCTTCTGACAGCATCTTGAGGTGCCTATTTGTAAAGTGATCAAGAGAAACTCCTGCAAAAACAGAACTGACCTTTCATACCAGAAACTGAATTAATTGGAAGCTTCAAGTAACCCCCAATTTCTTGCCATTATGAAAGCCACTGAAAACTGTGCAAATCAATTCTTACTGAGGTCTTTTGCAGAGGATGTCAAAGTTTGGACAATTTTAAGCCTCATCCTAAGAACACAAACCCTGTCCCATAGATTTCTAACCTCAAACATTGGCAAGTCTTTGTCCACTGAGTTTAAGAGCAAAACATGATAATGAAGAGAGACACTGGAACACAGGAAAGTCATTGGTGATCTTTGGGATCCATAGGGACAACATAACCTTTAAATAAGCACATCCAGGATAAGTATATTGAGCTCACTGTATCCTGGGCTCTATCCTCTGTGAAGGGTTTTTATCTTTCTCCTAGTAATGCAGTTCATTGAAATAACGGTCTAGATTGGGGTAGCTGGATCCAAGCAACAGAGGCAGCTGAATCCCTTTGCCAAAGCCCTCTCCCATGACTTGGCACTGGTGCAACCATGGCTCCTGGCTCTGCAGCTCCTGAAAATGTGCAGGGAGAAGCAGCTTGGCTGGTGAGCTATGGGCCATGCAGAGATTGAAACGGGGTGAGCAGCTACTGCCTGTGGCTCATGCAGCCCTTCTCCGCCTCCTTGAAGAAGTTTCCTAAGTTCAGTGCTTTGGATCTCCTTTTCCCTCCCTCACCTAGATGGAAACCAGGACCTCTGCTGATGCCCAGCCATGGAGAGTTGCCACCTTGGGTGGTACACCAGCAGGTGGGTCAGGATTCACTGTAAATAGGCTTTGCTATAGCACAAGCTGCGTTCTAAACCTCTACAAATAGTACATCTCACATGACTGTATTCATCCATACAGCTGTTCTTCCTTTAGAAAACCATTCCTCTCACAGACCCATGAGAAGAGCGGAACTAGGCAGTCAAATAAAACCTCTCTTAATAATCTGAGCCACACAAAGCATCCCAGGATCTTCCTCAAAACCACTATATATACATACATATATATATATATATATATATATATATAACCATCAAGGTTGGAAAAGACCTCCAAGATAAACAGTCAAATTAAAAGTCATTATGAGCTACTTCCAGGACAAACACTTTCCACATCGTGTAACTCAGAGCACAGCCCCACATGAAGCTTAAAACTTCTCAATATATATAACAACCAAACTCACATAGGTTCTTCCAACACTGAGCAGAACAAGATCTGCAAAATCACACCTTTTAAACCACTTCCAATTGGAATTATCCCAAAAGACTTGAGGATTTTTCATTCTATTAATTCAGTTAATTTGTTGGGAAAAAAATTTTAAAAGTAATAAAAAATAGTATATATAAACTCCAAATATAAATATCTTTCAGATCTACATGATAAATCAGAGYATAGGAGAAAAATTTAAAAGACTCCACTTCCTACTAACTACACAAATAAACCAAATCTACAATGCCCATTCCCTGATGATAGGAGTGATACATGAATCCCAAGTGCAAAGTTTGGATCAGCAGTCTAGCCTCCAATTCCTACCTGCTGTGAGCAGGGGGATATTACATAGCTCTTACAGCTCCTGACCTGAAAAAGTACTGCCCCTTACTTATCCCTAGGGAAGCAGAAAAGTTGTGGGTTTCATTGAGCATTCACAGAAAAAGAAAATTAAAATACACAATGAAGTCTGATAGCTTGAGCTGCACATCTTTTTTTCTTCCCAGTTAAGAAAGTGGACAATTCTACCTCAGGGATACAAAACATTTTGGTGCCCTCTGGAGCAATAGTTAACCATTAGATTTGCAAAAATGGAGATGCAACATATGGCATGGCTACTGCCACACTACTCAGATTCCCAAGCCCTGGCTACAAAAGCTTTTGCTTTCCTGGAAAAAGGGTCCAAATCCCCTCAAGCAAGTGATGTATAGCCTGGGCAATCTTCCAGATGCACTTGTGCAAGGGGTCATAGCTTCCACACTACTTGGCAACACTCTTCTCTGACCCTCTGGCAGAGTGGCTTACGAAAGCTAGTCCAACACACTACATGCAAAATCAGATGGATTAAATCAAAGCACTCATTTTAAAGATTTCTGCCAACAAGCTGGATGTGTGAGATTGATCACATAAACCTGTCTGCCAGGGGACCCAAAGGGGCAGCAACTGCTAGAAAAAGTGATATAACGAATACCCAGGACCTAAATTTTCTTCCAGTGGCCCAAAAGAGGGCACGTGTCTTTGGTTTTTGCGCCCTATCCTCTCCCTGCCAGACTTAAGTCTCTGAGAAAGTATGGTCAATGTGGGAATCTGGTGCAAGAGAATTCCAATTCGGAAAAAGTTAAACTCTGCTTGCATCTGCAGCCCTCCTGGGTAATCCTAGTCAAGAGATGCCAGCAGGAGCTCTGGGAGTGAGGAAGGAGTGAGTTTATATCCAAATTGCATGACCTCACTGCTAACCCAGAAAGTATTGCATTACTCATCAGAAGAAAAACCCCAGAGCCCATAAGCARCATGACTCTGGTGATCAGCAATATTGATACTCCACACCAGTGTTTCAGGCTCATGAAGGAATCATGGGCAACTACTGTGTCCAAGGAAACCATAACCTCACTGTTAACCCTGCCCTGGTCTGGCCCTGCTAACTTCACCCACCTGTTGCTTGGCAAAAGCTGTTACAAGAAGCATCAGGAATGTTACACACAGCTGGCTTTGGATACTGGGAGCCTGTCTGAAATCTAGAAACAATCTACAGCTGGAAATGATGTTCAGCAATGGAATCTCCTGACTTACGCTCTCCAAAATCAGTGCTGAAACAGGGTTAGCTGAGAGATTCCTATCAGCCCTTGCAGAACAGGGAGATATTAATGCTATACCTTATCACTCTTGCTTTTACTGTTATTATGGTAAATATGCTGGGTTTATACTATTGCTATAAAATCTCATGCCATAGCTGAGCTGATTTAATAGAGATATGGCTCTGTCTTACACCACATTTACTGCCACTGCCAGGAAGCTTACAGTGCTATTTCTGCAACTGTACTGAAAAAACCCCTCTGCACTGAGCAGCAGTTAACAACAGTTAGCAAAGTACCTATTGCTGACAAGCATCTTCAGCAAAACAACACAAGCCAGGAGGTAATTCCAATAGAAGTAAAATGGTATAGAAATCAGTAGTAGTAGCTTTTCATAGTTTTACTCGTCACACCGCAACACACTACATTCTTTGATAGGAAAGTGGTATCAACTCTGTTAAGTGGATTTTTCAGACTCTGAAATAGAATGCTTTCCTGAAGCTGAATTAAAATTGAGGAACAATAATCTTCCAAATTAAAAAAAAAATTTAAAAATCTACTCTACGCAGAAGAGGAGACCAAGATTTCTTTGCCAACACAGTAAAGRAAAAATCTGAGCACACAGGTGAAGTGTCTTTCTTCCTCTCCCTCCCTTTTATTTTTTTTAAAGAACATATATAAAAAACACTTTTCTCACTGGATGGATTGTGAAATTCACTGCAGTGCAGTACTCCATGAACCTGTAAAACAACCTTATCTCAAAGAGTGTGATCTTGAAACTTTGCAAATGAGTTGTATCCATAGGACCACAAAGGAATGAGAAGTCAGCCCATGCCACATACTGTGCCTCTTCAGAGAAGAACCATCAGGAGCTATGTAAAGAAAATGCTGGGCTTCATGCTTGAAATGGAGAGGACTGGCTGCAGCATAATAGGAAAATCAGATGATTTTCCTATTATGGAATAATAGGAAAATCATCCAGATTTTCCAGATATGGAATAGGTGGAGTCTCCTAAATATCAATCAGCAAATGCTTTTTCACCATGCAGAGATGCGGCAAAGCCTGGAATATCCAGTTGGAGGGGACCTCAAGGACCATCTGGTCCAACTTTTCTTGGCAAAACCACGGTCTAGACAAGATGGCCCAGCACTCTGTCCAGCTGAATCCTAAAAGTGTCCAACACTGGGGTATCCACCACTTCCCTGGGGAAAATTATTCCAATGGCTGATTGATCTCTAGGTGGTATCTCTATTTACCAAGTCTCATGAAATCTCAGTCTCCAGGAAGGAAAGAGAGGCTAACTTCACCCAGACCCTTCATGGAACACTACAATCATCATCCCTGAACTAGGCCACCCATTTCTTTTCAGACACAAAATGTGGCATTTTGTCTCAGTAACTCTGTTGAAAAAAAACAGCATTAAACTTTTGCACTATCCGGTCTCATTGTAACCAATCCATAGAAAGAAACAAAACTGCACTGAATTAACTAGAAATGTCCCCAGTGGCATCATGGGAAAAATATGCAGGGGACTTACAGCACCTTAAAAGGACTCCAGAGACAGGTTACAAAATCCTACCATGTGATCGTCATTCTTAGAGTCACCTTGCAGAGAAACAATCAAGCAACTGCATGGAAGATCTTGTTCAATTTCACTTTAGTGCTCTTCATTAAAAGGCAGCGGATACTGAATGTTTCCAACAATATGAAGCTCTTTTGATTCCAAAATTGCTCCACTAAGGAAAACCTTAGGAGCTGTCTTTTTTATTCTGGCTTTATGTTCTGGATTTTTGCTTGGACAATGTTCAACTAGGAACAAAATCTGCATAGATGTCAAAGGACGGGAGTAGGTTATGAGACACGGAAGCTGTGATATTTTACAAAAAACCACCCCCACATTGTCAAAGATCTTAGGGAAAATATAACACTGTAATTGAGGCTATGAGGTCATTMTCCAGTTTCCCATCTGAAAAAATGATGAGGCCAATGATATATTAGTTTGACCTAAAGCAAAAGCTGACTGAGAGGAAGTAAAATAGCCCAATGTAATCCTGTAACCTGGTTTTTCAAAATTGTTACTGAAATACTGAAATAATTATCAGAAAAAAGCCCAAACCCTACAAAATTAATGGTAAGAACACTGGGACAGCAGGAATAATAGCACACTATACTTTGATGCTGTTTGCAAGACAGGAAGAAGGAAGCCTGCATCATAYCTTGATGTGTGCAGTACTTTTTTCAAAGAAATACTAGCTTCTCTTAGAAGAAGATACACTGAGTAGTGAGATAATACTAGAATGTCAGCTGCTTCCAGAAACTGCTCCTTCTGTACAGCACTCAGCACAGATGTTTCCAAGTCTGCTATAGATCCAAGCTCAAGGTAAAATATCAGGGGAAACAGCACATCACCTTCAGCTTCTTTCCTCACAGTGTTGGCCAAGGAAAACAATGAAGGCCATTGGAGTTCCAGTTAATTGGTGTGTGTAAAATATTCAAAATGTAAGCAAAGAAGAAAAAAAAATTACCACAAGAATCTTTTAAAAGAATATGCATCTAGCTATTTTTCTTTTCCAGTGCAAAGGAATGGAAACCTTCCCACTGACTTCAACAASAACTGGGCCAGACCCTGAAAGTCTTCACATAAAACTTTCATTAAGGAGAAGTTGTACATTGGCACAGGCATTTCTGGTTTACCCCCTGCCTTTTTCCTTCAAATAAATTGCACACTTGCAGCACATAATGCCTGAAAATGAAGTTTATGATAAAAAGACAACTCGGGCTTGCAACCGTGTAGTCAAAACTGAACACTAAGACAATTAACATGCATAAGAAATTATGTTTCTTAATTATGCAGTGAGTTAATTTAAGATGTTTATAATAATTTAAACCTATCATAAAACATGACAAATAATGGTCAGTGGACCAAGTTAATCCTGAACTTTGCAATAGCTGTATTACTGTTTTTAATATTGTTCTAATGGCTTGCAAAGCAAAGCAAAGCTCCAGCAGAGAGACAAACAACTGTGAAAAGCAGGGACAAACATACAAAATGGTGTCACAATTGTAGAGCTCCCATTTTGCACAATTATTTTCACATTACTCAGAAAGCTTTCCTGGCCATCAGTTTGCAAAAAGCTTGATTCAGTGCTTGCATTACAATACCTTTATTTCTAAATGAACTACTAATGAAAACATCCAAGTATTTCAACCTAAATGAAAAGAGACTGAAACTTGAAATATTCACCTGACTCCATGTGGGTGAAATTAAAAGCACTCTTGACCTCTTGGATCTGGTGATGTGCCCTGGCCACAACCCAAGCTTGCACCAGGACATGAGCAAAGAACAAGCCTTGTATCTTGGTTTCAACAAGGAGAAAGTCTAGGAGCCCAGGTCAAGAGGTGACCAGGACTGCTGAGTGCAGTGTGGCACCACTCAAACAAGCAGTACCCGTTGTATTTCAGTGCCATTTGGTACCTTATCAGTTTCCAAACCAGTCTCCCTCTACCTCTTAATACCTCAAACAGTCTTTCTTTTTCATTAGTGCACCACAAATAAGAGGAATGTGTCTTCTACAGAAATACAGAAGATGTAATCTACACACACCACATCCATAGATGGATGAAAGAAGAAAAAAAGAAAAGAAAGAAAAAAAATCTCATTAAAGACCCTGAAAGAAATTCAAGTCCAGCATAACCAAAACCAACTATCAAATGTCTCAGCAGTGTGGACCAGGCCATCCCCTGTACCTACATCTTGTAATTAAGTTGTCTTAAGAGACTTGCTTACAGTGAGATTGGCCTTTCTTACCTTTTGCCACATTTTGATGAAGAAGAGCTCCCCAGAAAAATTGAAGAAAACATTGGTGTCGTAAGCGTCATCCCCAATGTTAGAGATGAAAATGTTAAGCGAGATGTTCTTCACTGCTCCCAGGGCCAGGTAGGCAGTTCTGTCATCAACACTGTAGGCAGAAAGAGTTACACAGGTTTAACTCTGGTCAACTTTCACACTCTGGTCCACTTTCACACTCTGGTCCTGCTTTCTACCTGCTACGGAAGTGTCACAACTCAACTATTTAAAAGCTCAGCAGTCAGTAGCTCAGGAACATGCTGTAATGCATAGTGCAAGGGCCATACTAGGAATGAACAGCTCCTGACTCAGGCTTCTGACACTGTCACTTGGGACTGTGAGACAAGCCCATGATCCTCACAAGAAACTGTTTCACATGACCTATTTTTGTGATAATAAATTAGTTGAAAACTGTAAAGTAATTGGACAGGGAAAATGTAACAACTGCAAGATACTATGCCTGCATTCAAATACACAAGCTATTTCAGTTTGTCTCTCAGTAATTCAGACTTATTCTAACATTATAGCAACTCTCTGAAAAATCTTCTTAGAGATATGCTATGGATAGAAAAAAATTGAAAAGAGGCTCAAATGAAATCCAGAGGCTGGTGTAAATGAAAAAAATGTGTGGAAATTGCAACAAATGTCCACTGAATATGACTAATCTTTCTTCAGATGTTTATGCTAGACCTAACATGGTGGACTCACCTTCTATAAGTGGAATACCACGGGTAACAGCTATATATCATGAATGAATATACTGTTGCAATATGGCATCACAGATTACATACAAACATAAACACGCACACATAGAGGCAAATACAGATATTTGTACACACACATTTATTATTTGGTATTTAATCCTTCTAGGCTGTCCAGAAAATGAGCTAACAAGTAGGAATAAAGGCTAAAGATAAATCACAAGCAAATACAGTATCAATGCACAGATCTGCAGGTCTTGGAAGCAACAGTAAAAGATACTATGAAATATACCAGGTATTCATCTAAAAATTAGCAAAACCAGCCAAATTTAAATTTGCTAGTTATCATAACTGGACTCTAAGACCAGTCATACATCCTGGAGAAACAGACAGTGTCACAGAGAAAACACTGAGTAGCTAGTCAGAAAAGGGCAAAGAACTCCAGCCACACAGCAGGGAGATACTCGCAATTATCTCCTCTAGGGTACAGCCAGCGCAAAAGTAAGAAGGAACCACTTTTCATTCACCCAATTTCCATAAAGGAACTGCTGTGCTAGTGATGTACACGTTGGCACACACTGCTCCTCTGCTGATCAGGAATTCTCTGAAGATGGCTGGTGTGCAGGACCTGAGCTGTGTTTAAAGGCAGCCTGACCCTCCATTGCCACCAGCCCTCCTCTGCCAGCCTTGTTCATGTTACTGCAGCCAGAGCACCTGCATAAAAATGGGGTTTCTGGAAATGCAGTGTTTAAAAACTGTTCAGCATCTTCTGCCAACCATAGCTGTACCAGATATCCAAAGGCAGAGCTTGCTGGGCTCCATCTGCCTGTGTTTTCCAAGAAGTTTCAAAATGTGGGTTTCTGATGGTATGTACCAAATCAGCCAGGGGCTCTAGTGAATGAGAAGTTTAGAGGAAGATGGTCTAGACTCAGGCTTTAAAGCTGATGGCTGTGGATTGTGAGTGTAACTTTTCTGTGTAATGCAAGCAGTATTTGTAGCATATTTGTTTCCTGTACTTACTTCGTTTATGATGATCTTCATTTATTAAGCACAAAATTATGGCTTACAGTTCAATGACAGCTTCTTATGAGGAAGATATACGTATCCAGGAAATGTGTCTGCTTTCTCACACTTAAAATCAACTGCAGACACTGACCAATCCTATTGGTAAATGAACACTTTGCTTTCAAAACATTAGTTTATTCTCATAGTCAATTATCAGTGCAAATAAAGATTTGCAAAAGTGTATGCAGTACAGGATAAACTGCAAAACTAATTTGAGTTGTTGCTCCTTATATACCAAATTAATGACTCATCTATATGAGAATACTTGAAAGTATTTAACCTTTTGGCACCAATTTCAACATTTACTGTTGACAAGCAGACAAATTATGAAGATCCTAAACAATCTGCTAGGATTTTCTAATAATCAAAAGTGCATACTTGGAAGCAAAAAAACCCCCCAGCCATTTAACACTGAATTATTTCTCACAAATAAACTCGTTTCTTGCAATCACTTCGAAACTTAATCAGCATCTATCATACTCATTAGCAAAATCTGGAAGTATCACTCCAGTAAGCAAAGGAACATTACAAGATATGTATCTTATGTAAAGTTGATATTAAATGCAATGCATGCTGCAGAATGCTCTCTGAATTGGTAGTACCAGAACTTCGAGATTTAACATTAAGTGAAGACCGTTGAGAATACTCTCCTTCCTACCGAAGAATTAAAAATTCTCAGAATAAAATCATACTTAACACTGACCCTACAAAAAATAATGCAAAAATTAACGCCAATGGGTTGTTACTCCTTTCTATAGCTACTACTCCTCTGTTAAAAGTGTATCATACCAAAATTACATTTTTCTCAGCAGAGAAAGGAAATGCACTTTTAAAGGCACACCATAGATGCTTCTATTCAAAATTCACACACTAATAAACTCCAAAAGATCTCACTGATTTTACCCCTGCAGGTGAGTTCTGTTCTCCCTCTGAAAGACTATATGACACTGTGCTGTAAGTCCCATTCTAAAAGAGTAGCTTTCTGAGTCATTGAATCTGTATCTATCTGGAATGAATCAGGTTCACTTGCAGTAAGAAGAGGATTAGGCATCTCCCCATTTACAGGGGAGCTTCCAAGCCTTGTTTGATGCTTGAGAGAGTAATGTCATGAATGCAGACAGCCCGGTGTGGTGCTGGAAGAGTTCTGTTGCCAACTTGGTGCCATCCTCCTCCAGCACCTACCACATATTAAGTATCCTAGCTGCCAAGTCAAAATATGTCAACTAAAGAACTCTTGTCACTCTTCAGAAACAAGAAAACAAACTAAAGCCACCCCTTCATCTCAACAAGGTTTGTCAAACAATTTAAGAAATGTAATCAGGCAATGACTTTTTGTTTACATTTTCTTGAATGAGAACTACAAAGCTGCCAACATTCTCAACATGACCTTTGTAACCTTGCTCACATAAAGGAAGAAAGGCTAAAACAAAAAAAAAACCTCCAAAAGAAAAAAGAAAATAAAGAGAAGAAGGGGGAAAATATCAAGAAATAATCAGTTAATTGGACAGAACACTACCATCTTATTACATCAGGTATTACACCCAAAAAATGAACTGAGTAAAAGTTCTGGGTGGACTGTAGACATATGTATATATTATATATAGGCAAGCACATTTGTACACACATACATACAGACACATGAAGGATGTCAAGTTATTAATGTTTGCATGGAAAGAAAAAAAAGGTTTAAATTCAGAAGTACCAAGTACTTCCAGCTTTCATTCATATGACCTAGACTTGCAGGTAACAAGCAATTCTGAAAATCAGGCTCCAAATTTCTGCCGTAGTTTTGAATTCATTGACAATGGTAGTACACATCAAATGTAAATACAAATATTTAATGTTTTCTTCTTAAGCGATTGAGAAAAGGAAAGCAAATTCCAGGATAAAACAAATATCTTTTTTCCATGCTTTAATGCTCTAGTCGTTAATGTCCACACCACATAATTGCATTATGGTCAGTGAGGGAAGAAAGACAGCTGAAAGACCAACTGAGAAAGACCAACTGAAAAGATCTGCAATCTTCATTTCTCCACCCCTCAAGATGCTGCTGTTATTAACGTGGGTCAGTGGAGGCATAATCTGCATTCCAAATGGTATGCAGGAACATTTTCTCTATTTCCTATTTCACCAGGGTGAATTTTTTAAGAAGTGAGAAAGCATTCAGCACTTCCTTTCAGCCTATGCAGATCATACCTAGGGCAAGGAATGTGGAAGGGATGCACTTACCCTATTATCTGGGTCACTGACTTTTCTTTTTGTATTAGGAACCTTTCTTTCCTTACAGCAAATCAGGACCTATATGGATAAATCACCACTACAGCTCAATAGACAGTGGAAGTTACAACTCTGGTCAATTAGACTGCAAATGGGTAAAAATGTTTCAAACAGCTAAAGTCCAGTCTGTCCTTCAACTCCATCAGATGAAATTAAAGAATCCCACCTTTTGCTTTTAGATCAGTAAAAGGTGTAAATCAACAAACACTGCTGCTGTGACAGATCCAAACAGGTTTCTACCTTCACCAACCAGCACTGAAGCTGGTCTTTGTAGTTACTAGGATACTTAAATATTAATTTTGTTTCCACATACTCTTTACGTCAACCCTGAATATCTTTCGTCTGTTGGATCTTTTTATTGCAGGCTCCAGGGTTATTTGAACTTCAAGAAGAGTCTTGCAAATATTAAATCTCAAGGGCCATTGAAAAGCTGAAACCCTCAGCTGATCTGGGAATTCATTTGATATCTCAGTGCAAAACTGAGAGGTAGCAGCCCCATAAACAAATATAAACCAAATAAAAATTTTAAACAATCCCACAGGGAGCAAAGCTATTGGATTTTACACTGATTGGTTACACTGTCTTCTCATTGCATCTGAGTTCAAAAGAATTGCATTGCAATTCTCTCTGGAAAGATCACAGCCAATTCAGACTAAGGACTGGGCCAAATGCTCATTGTTTATTCTGCATTAACTGAGCTTCTGCCTTCCCCTTCTCATGATGAAGTCTATGCTACCAAAAGTGCAAAGAGACCTCATAGAGCTGATGACCAGAGCCTATCTGAGGTACACTGAGCCAGCTATGGCAAACAAGCACTGARGCCATCAGATCATTTCAATAACGATCTTTTTCTGTATTTCTCAATCTAGTTCTCAASTGGAGACTTTGCAGTGTGCCCTGAATAGTACATAACATGAGGTGATAGGAAAAACATAACTGAGAATACAAGGAGTGGTCAACCAAGATTCTGTGTTAGCAGAGCACAGTTTAAGAATAATACCATAATAATATTGCTCTCGATGAAGACTGAGTAACAATGTTTCAGTGTTTCCCCTTAGGAAGGAACCAATGTCCCATACGAAAAAAAGTGCTTACTGTGGTGAGGCCAGGGCCAAGGCCATGGAACTGCTTGTGCCAGCATCTTTCTGGCACAGGGATGCTTCTCTAGTGCTTCAGTTCCCATATATATTACAGTTCAGGAATGTGGCACAGAGCCTCACCTTTTCCTCTTTCCTACACTTTAATGTTAAAAATGAATGCATTTCAGTAGTAAGCAAGAGGTGGAGAGGCCAGGGAAATTGGAGGTGGGGGAAGACACACATGACACGCCACTCTTTATTATAGTATAGAAACAACAGTGATTTCTAATTACAATTAGTTACCATATATTCAAAGTTTTTCTGGAAATTGTCCTCTTTTCCCCAAGTGTAGTTTCTCTACGTAAATTCCCCTCAAGTACAAAACAGATATTACTTCCAGTCATGCGTGCCTTCCAAGTTAAAAGTAAAAAGAACAGAACAGGGCATAACATCCACATAAAAGTACCCCTTATCACCCTACAGAAATCTGGTGTCCTTTTATGACTATCAGTAATTTCAACTGCATCTAGATGTTCACAATCCTCTATAAACAGAACTGAAGAATCGATGGGGAAAGAGCCACCTCTGTTTTTACACAATGTGTACTCCAGGGAGCAGCTTTTGGCTTGAGTCAAGCTACTCTGGTTTATGAAACTGTCACATGAAAGCAAGATGAGGTACAACACCTAGAGAAGCTCTAATCTAATCTTTCACCCTTGCAGACACACATACAAACTAACATCTTTACACGCTATCCTTGAAATCAATGTTACCTTGCCTCTGCAACAAACTTATCCTTCCACATGTGAGAAAGACAGCATCCTAAGGTTGCAGTGCAGACAAAAACTAGTTACTAGTGGCAGAAAGAAATGCAAAAGATAAATGGGTATCAGGCGCGTAGCTGAACCCGCACACATCAGCCTGACATGAAAGAAAAAGCTCTGTCTGTTTTCCCTAGTTGTAATACTTGTAGAGCTCTTTTAAAATACGTGATTGTTGACCATAGATCTGAAATTTGAAGCTGAATCAATAGCATTTTATACCATACTGTTTCTAGAAATTAGATAATTAATAGAGTCATCATGCAAACCTATGTGTTTGCTATAAAAATTATGCCTTCAGAAATAGATTTCCTACTATCAGATAGGTTCAACTGCTTGTCCTATTCCCGGGATGCTGGGGTGCAATATGCAATTTAAAAAGCCATACTCAGCTAAGCATTGATGAGAGAAATAGGTCAGTGCCCTATCCAACAATCACCTTCAGAAGTCAATAAAAGGCAGTTAAGCACAGAGAAAATGTTAGGAACAGTATAGCTTTGTTACTTGAGGCAATTTGTTTTGCAACAGAAGGTGTTATACTCAAGAGTAAGCTATATTTAAATGTCAAACATGATAAGCAACATATTCCCATATCAGCACATTTCCTCTACAGCTCATGCAAAACCAGAAAGAGGATTTACCTGGTGACCTGTGAAGAACCTCAGTCTCACCAGATTTTGCAATTTCAAGATGTAATACAGACATACGTGCACACCTGTACCAGCTAAGATGTATACTACAAATGCAAAACAGAGTGCATCTGCTTCTCATTGTGGTCTGTACATTATCAAGAATTTCCACCTCTGGAGGCAGCTGATGTATGACAGAGCTTCCTGAGGTTAAGCTTTTGTTTTGTTAGCTTTATACTTCAGTTGCTAGAGCAACAGTGACTTCAACTATCTTAGGCCCATAAAATACTGATGTTGAGATGTTCACAAGGATGGCCAGGTTACACAGTAGCTCAGCAATGAATTCAAATTATACGAAAGAACATCTCTTTAGGGTCTAGTTTAAAATAAACAACAAAATCCTACTCCAGTAGGTACAGTTAAGTGATTCTTACAAAACAAAACCAGTATTAAGAAGGGACGAGACTAGCTTGTACAATATTCTTGACTGATCATCAGTGGCCTGTTACTAGAAGATAGAGACTGGGAATCTGTATTCTTGTACAAGATATGTGGACTAGTCTGGTTTGTTAGCACTCATCACTTGATAGTTCTGTTACCATCCATATGGGTTCAGTCACCTTGTGCTCAAAAGGAACAGGACTGTCTACTGTTATCAAGCTGGACTTATTTATTTTGGGAGAGATTTATGAAGTTCTGAGCACAACAAACCAGAAGGGAACTGAGAAACCATTTCTTCATCCCCATTTACCCTCAACAACAGAAAATATTCACTCATCCTTTGAGATGATGCTCCCACTGCAACTTGTACTACATTCTGATTAATTGTGGGCTCTGCTGGGTAGCCCTTTCAGGAAACTGCAAATCCAACCCTCGATGAGTTACAACAGAGTTTTTCATGTGCCTCACAAACTCAGCATTCAAGACATTAAAAACTCTCTGTAGGTAAAAGATAAATAAAAGTAAATATAAATTAGAAATCAGAATTCTGCTTCCTAGCTTCACCAAAAAGGCTAAATTCCAAACAGAGTTACAAATATACTAATATACATGAAACGGTAGTAAGTAGTTTTTCACTGCACCCTTTGCAGTGTAGAAAATTACTTTTAAATAACATTAAACTATGATATAATTTATGAAAGCACTTAAATTACAACATGAAACTTGGTATGACTTTTTGAGAAAAAATAAAGCAATCTACTCATATCCATTTCACCAATGTTTCATCGTTCTTTTCTCCTTGGAACTTTTTTGGTAGTTTAAAAGGTCGTGAGCTAGGACAGCACTGGGTATGACCAAATAACCAGTGAGCAGCACATGACTTCAGTCATGTGCTCTGTGTGCCCTCAGAGTTGGGAATATCCATATTGGTACACACAGCTTTATACACACAGGGCCTTGACTGTCAAGATCACTTCTCTAGCACTAGAAATACTAAACCATAACATTTGCTAATTTTTCTTTGGTTGTTTCTTGTAAAGCAGATATCAGCTCTATCCGAGCAGCTCTGCTACATAGGGTAGATTGTCTAGGTTAAACAGAATATCAAAAATATTGTTGAAAGAAGTGTTTATTCAATGAAAGATTAAATAAGTGAGAACAAATTCTTAATCTGCTATGAATGAAGAAGAAGGGAAAAACAGGTATTACCAGAGCATGTAATTAAGATCCACATGAAAGGATATTGTGTTTCCTCATCATGACTGTTTTGTTAAGATGCACTTCTGGGGCATAAAACCTCAATGGGCATACTATGAAACATGAGTCTTCTCTGGAAACAAATCTCCATTGTATGATTAAAGGAAGGTAAGTGCCGAGGTGTGAGCTTGGTCAAATTTATCAAAGAGCTTTGCTTCCCACATTAAACCACATGCTTGCAGCTTTTCTTCATGGCTTTGCAAAAGTCTATGATCAGTGAAAACCTTTACTAACTCTTTTTAGAAAACATTACTATATTAATGAGATACACTCAAAAAGCTTTGAACCTTCTCATCAAAATTTTATGTTATTGCTCCTTCCTTCAGAACACAGTGATTTTCTGCACTGTTACAGCACTAACCTATGTTCTGCGCCATTACACCTTGTGCTAGTGAAAAGCAAATTGGAGAAAGCTGTTGTACAAGTTTTCATCTATAATTTCTGGGTTCTTTCAGCTCAAACTCAATAATTTGACAATGAAGCTGCTGAGGGTTATTTTTCAAAGCAGGTGCCTAATATCTGATGGTGTGCCTACCAGAAGTGAACCAGAGGGAGCCCTTCCACTGATTTCAATAGGTCCATGAGCATATTCATCCTTGTATCTATACACAGCACTTGCAAGCAGCCAGTTTTGCAGTTGCGTAGATAGTTCCTATGTGAAATTATTCATGCTTCAATAATACAAATTGATATATGATACAAAGTAATACAAACTTCAGAGTTGTAAGCTTGAAGTCTCGGAGTGATGCACAGTCTCCTTTGTCTTTTCAGAGAGGCCTGGATTAACTACTTCAATATTACATCCTAAAACATCACATCAAATCATTTACCTGCTTACCATGGCTCCTTACAGAACCATGCATAAGACATCACAGAAATAAAAGAAGTGTTGGCAGAAAAAATGTTAATCCTTAGTAAGTCTGTCATGGTTTGGACAAACTTAGGAGGAAGACTCGAAGAGTGTCCTCTGCAAAAGATAGGATTCTAAAACTCCCTTTCCCCCACCTTAGCAATTTCTCGGAGGAAAGTGAAAAACCCTGTTTATTTAACAAACCAGGGTGCTGGAGGGTGTAACGCAGGCACCAGAGGAAGGGAAGAAAAACAAAAAAACGAATAATGTTAGATAATAAACCTCTCATGGTGGAGGAACCTGGATGAATTCAGAGTCCTTTTTCTGGGTGTGGTTTTCTGCTGTTCTTGAAGCTAGCGTACGGTGTAGGCCCCTCTCCGGGCCCAGGCTGTAGGCCTCCGATGGTCATGATAAGTAGAACAGAGCCCAGTTGTCTGTTGTACAGTTACAAAGGAAGAAGGAGAAAAAACCACAGTCCAAGAAAAACTCCAAAAAGCAAAAACATAAATCTCCAACTCTCCGATCTCTCTCTCTCCCGAGCAAACATAGGGCCGAGAGCTAAGAAAAAGTGAAAATGCTCTCTCTCCCTCTTGAGAAAGACAAAGCCGAGAGAACCGGCTAGAGAAAAGTAAAAGTTCCCTTCCAAACTCAGCTGCTGAAGCAGCGGCCGAGGAGCAGCAGCTAGTGATAAGCCAGGAGTGTAAGTGTCCTTGAAGCAGCTATGCTGAGAAACTGTTCTGGCAGCTTTAAAGGCACAGAGTTCATATTTTGCATTAAGCAGGTGATTGGGATATAGAGCATCATAAAGTCACCCTCAGGAATTTACACGGAAAAAAGGCAAAAACAACCTTCCATGGAGCAGACCAAATGATACTGGAAAATGCTTTTTATTCATAAATTACTATTTCATTAAAATGGAAACATTTTAAACTCAATGAAATTTTTGACAGACTGGAGTTTTGTCCCTTCTCCAGCTCATTCCAGAGGGACTAATGGAAGCAGAAACAGCCCAAGCCACAAACTTGACCTTTTAACTGGTAAAGGACATTTCTCAAAAATCCCATTTTGTAAGAGAACTTTTGAAAGTATTCACTTCAACTCAATAAAACCCACAACTTGGGAAACCGTGAAAATTTCTGCAAAATGCACCTGTCACTCCTTTGGCTTTCTGTGACTTTTGCTTCCAATTTCATGTTCCCAAAATAAACAATTTTCAGCAGTATATACAGGAACCCCAGACAGTCTGTAGAAGAACATAAATTTAAGCCTAATGAATGGTGGCCATTGAAGATGCTCTAAACCAACACATAAAATCAAGCTGCTTCTTCCTAATAGCCAAACATCAGTCAGATACACTCCAGTGGATAAGCAATTCTGTTCTAATGATGGATAAAAGGTAACCTCAAGTCAAATAAATATATGCAAGACAGATTTCCTCTTGGAACCTTCTCAGGAATAGCAATATTTATTACAGCATTTTCTATCCAAGGGGCTCATAGTCCAATGCTTACAACCTGATTTACATACCATGCACACAACTTGTGCTGCAACACAGCAGCTACATGACATGTCACAACATCATCTTTCTTCTTGTACTGTTTGTTTTTGGTAAAGCTGCTCTGTTCATTGCAACACACGGGGTTTTAAGTTTATTTACATAGCCATACAGGACTTCCTTCCTAGCTGTGTCTCACATGGAAGCAACCACCCATTCTGCTCTGGTCTTTCTATCTAGCTTGTTCATTATGGCTGAAAGAAAGTCCATTTTTTCAAATATCCTCACTGCTACTCAAATGTCTTCACATTTTTCACTTGGTTCCTGTTACAACCTAAAAAGGCTTGGTAACTACTACTGCCTTTGCAGAGAGCCAGTCAGATGGATAGGCATCAGGTCAGGAGTGGAAACTGCATTGGTATGTCAGACAACATCTCCCTCATCAATTTCAGGTTCTTTTTAAACGATCAGAGAGCTTTTCTCCCACATAAAGTACCAAAAAAATGGATACAAGATTTTAAAGGCTAGGGAGATATAAACTTCTACAAAACACTTACTTCAGAGTTTCCCTCAGGACACCTTGAGAAAACAGACATAGTTCAGCTTCTAAACAAGAATCTATGAGAGGCTCAATAAAAATGTGCTAGTTGCTGCAGAAACCTGATAGAAAAGACATTTACTGTGCTGACAGAACAGAGCGAGGCATTAAAGTCAAACATAATAGGTAATAAATATATTTTTAATATTAAAAAATATTTGAAAATAATAACTAACATAACATTTTGTTTTTCAGTACTGAATTGCTGGAAAGGAAATTTGGTTTCCTACTGCTGTCCCAAGTTATGGTCAAAAAAATAAAGTTTATTGAAAAATATTCTATTCCTATTTCTCTTATGGTTTCAGATTGTTGTCATTAAAGACACCCATACAGAATACATAAATATATTCTTTACCCTAAGATACTTTTAACTCTCTTCCTTTAGAAATCACAAACACCACTACCCACAGGGTATTACTGTATGGATAAGGCCAGATTTTCCCATGTCCTGTGACAGCTGCAAGATTTAACACTGGAGAATTGTTGAAGGGAAGGCAATGAGTCATCTTTCTGCACCATGCTGCCAAAACTTCACATATTTATTCTTTAAGAAAAATGGATTTGAAAACAGTCTTGACTGGAAAGATGAAATGCCTCTCTTCTGCTCCTTCAGTTTCTCCTAACACTGTGTTCATTAACTCCACAGCACACACCATGGCTCTTTTTTCCTTACTCTTAATTGCCATCTGTAGTTTTAGGCTAACAACACTCATACTCCTTTGAGAAAGTCCAGGCCAACCATTAGAAAGGCCATTTATAGCAATACTAGCACACACCACTGTAGCTGTTTCTACATGCTAGCTCGTAATGTCTGTCATGGAGAGTTAAATCCCCACAGTTTGCTTTGCCAGGTCCAGTCTTCGATATTACTGTCCCCTCTCGTGAAGCTGCATGTTCTTGCTGGCAGAGGTGGCATTAGTGAGAGGCATGGAGTCCCACTGGCAGGTTTGCAGCCACAGTGCTGGAGCATGCCCATAACCATCCCTAGGCAGATGTTTCCATGTTGGAGAAAAGCTGGTTTTGTTGAAGCAATTTTGCTTAGGTTACAGAGAGGATTTCAAGAGGACCCCAATACAAGTCAGAACGTTACAGAAACGTTAGCCAGAAGAGATTTCTAGAGGTCATAAAATCCATTCTCATCCTCCTCAACACAGGACTATTGCCAGCAACAGATGAGGTCAGCAGGGACCTTATCCAAACTAGTCCTAAAACCCAGGATGGCAGAGCACACCATCTCTGCACATCTCATTCCTGAGCAGCAAGAACTGTCTACGCAAGAAAGTTTTTCCAGATCTCTGATCTGAACCTGCCAAGCCACAGTCCATGACCCTTGCCCTGACTGCCATCTGCCACAAGCAAGAAGAGTTTGGCTCCTTTGTCCAACAATCCTTTCAGGAAGCTGGGATGGGTTTGCATGCAAACTGATGCTCTGACACTAATGAAGGTACACAAGCCTTAAAGTGATTTATCTGTTAACTGAAATTTCCAGAATAAATGCATGTTAACTCTTCTTCAGTCCAATACAGCATGTAACCCTGGTCTTCAGCCCAAGTAATCAAGGACTCCTTTCACTGTAAAAGAAGCATTCAAAAGAACATATCCCATCTCTAGCTTCCCATATCTTTGCAAAAGCTTCCAGATAGAGTTAGAAGACTTTAACATTTTTTTATCACCACCTGCTTCCAAACAGTCCTACCCTGCCCTCTTCTATGAACTCACAGTGGAGGGTTTCAGCTTGCCTAGCAGCACTATTTCTGCATGCAGCAGCACCTAAACAACATGAAATAACAAGGCAAACCCAATCATACCTGGTCAGAACAGCAGTGAAGTTTCTAACTTACACATGCAGATTTGCTTGATTTTAGCACTTTGGGTAAATGTCCATCTATTATGTTGTCACTTAGACTGAGTGTTAACATCCTCGGCTGTCTATTTGTTATTTATCAGAGTGAAGTGCTCCCAATTTAAGGGCACATGAACGAGTTTTCAGAAGAAAAGGAAGATCCCAAGAAAATTAAAACTAGAGCAGGCCTGGTTAGCTCTTGCTAGCATGGGCTGGTTTTCCTATAATTCATTTGGTATGCAGGTGTGCTGGTTTCAGCTGGGGTAGAGTTAATTTTCTTCACAGAGGCTAGTATGGGGCTGTGTTTTGTATTTGTGTTGAAAACAGGGTTGATAATATAGAGATGYTTTCATTATTGCTGAGCAGGACTTAACACAGAGACAAGGCCTTTTCTGCTTTTCATATTTTCGGACCGTCTCTTACACCATGCTGGCGAGGAAGGTGGGCGTGCATGGAAGGCTGGGAGGAGACACAGCCAGGACAGGTCACCCCAACATGCCATGTAACATCATGCTCAATATATAAAGTGGGGGGAAGAAGAAGGAAGGGGGGACATTTGGAGTGATGGCGTTTGTCTTCCCAAGTAACCATTACATGAGACGGAGCCCTGCTCCCCTGGAGATGGCTGAACACCTGCTTGCCCACAGAAGTGGTGACTTAATTCCTTGGTTTTCTTTGTTGGTGTGCACGGCTTTTGCTTCCCCTATGAAACTGTCTTTATCTCAACCCATGAGTTTTCTAGCTTTTACCCTTCTGATTTTGCCCCCCAATCCTGCTGGTGGGGAAGTGAGCAAACGGCTGCATGGGGCTCGGTCGCTGGCCAGGGTTTCACATCTTCAAAGCTGGATGCCATGTTTTAACTGGATAATTCTAATGATTCAAATGCATCATGGGTGAACTCTGTATCAGAGTAGCTTGTGAAGTTCTTGAGCTCATAAGAATGCAAACAATTCTCTTGATGATAATGTAATCTGAGCTAATTTACTATGCACATATATGCTCTAACCAGCACATATTTGAAAGCATATATAGTGATGAACAAAACTATACCTTGCCATACATAGCTCTCTGAACAACTTTTGGCTCTAACATGCTACAAATTTAGGAAAAGTGTATAAGCACAGCCAGCTCATGTAGCAGAGAGCTCTGTGTCCAACTATGTCTAAAAGCAAGAGGACTATGGAAGAATAAGGAAAGTACAGAGTGGCATTTTGCTGATATATTTCTGCAGCTTCCAGAATTCATATTTGCCATTTCACTACTATATACACTCTCAGCACTTACAGTATCTCAAAGAGTAAAATCCAGAGATTAACCACACACTTCATGAAAGCATACCTCCTCACCTGTTATTGTCATTGCTCTGAATAGTTTAGTATGATTAGCAAACTTTATCATCGTGCTATTTAATTCTAGCAGATTAGTTCCCATGTCATTTTTGAATGTGCTGAATACCACCAGCACTAGTAGATCTTTCCCCACCACCAAACCCAACTATTTACACCTTTTCTCTGTTGACTGTCTTTTAATTAGGTAGTAATACTCAGGGCACCATACCTCTCAGATCTGCACAACTTATTTTCTTGGTGAGAAATCTTCATAAAAGTCTTTTGAAAGTCAAGGTAGATGATCTTAACCAAAACACCCTATCCAGAGATCCAGCAACATTTTCAAAGAGCTGCAGCAGACCTGAGAGATAGCACCCACCGCTGACTTCCCACAAACATCCTGTTTATTTCAATCCAGTGTATCTGTGTGGCATTAATTGCATTCTTTCCAAGAATAAGTCCACCAAATTTAGTCAGAGGTGATTATTTAGACAAAGGTATTGATATAACCTTGCTAACAATGACGTAAAATGTTTTGTGTGGATAGTAAWAAATAAGTCACCTTTTTTGTTCTTTCAAAAAAACCAATAATTTTGCTTTATACACAGAGTTACCACAATCAGGAATAATGTGGAAAAATGGTGATAGATAGGATTATTTTGCATGAAACACATGGGGCTGGAAAAATTCAATACAGCATTTGTTTAAAATCAGAATCCATAGCATGTTTCTTGGTAATTTTATATGCAATAATAACACACACAAAAAAATCTGTTTTCATAAGAGATATTCATTGTGCTATATTTCTTAGTAACTGAYGCTTACAGAACCCTTTAGCTAAAGAAAGCCCATAGTGTGCAGAGAGATTTGACAACATCCTGTTTATTTCAAATAGGACTTCAGATTGTCACTGGGTAAAGAAAATCAGAGAGCATTTGAACACTTTGCTATCCAAATGTAGAAACTGTATTTGAATATCCTAAGCTCTTTAGGATATTTTAAATTTTAAACTGCCAAGATAACATAAATAACAGCCCTAAAAATAAACAGCCTAATGGTCCAATCCCAACTGCAGCTTTTACTGCTGTGATTACTATACACTAACTGAAAAGTTTTTAGGATCTGTCCCTTGCTATTTATTCCTCAACTACAGGGCAAAATCCTTCACTAGCTTCTCTAATCCACACAGACATGTATCCAGCTCTCAACAGATTTTGCTCACCACAAAGACTGAGCAAAAGGTCAGATATCGAGACTAACTGCAGTCAAAGCTCAGGCTCTGCAGCCTGAGACCTAACCCTGTTCCCAGCCAATCCCCCAAAACATTCATGTGGACTTCAGTCATGTCCGGAGAAATCCGTAACTTTTCAGACTTGACTCTGGCTCAGTTTTCTCTCCAAGTACTGTTACAGCATGCTGTAGACTTATATAAAATGTATGTGTGATTATTACTTCTTCCCTCTTTGTTGTTTTGGTTGGGGTTTTTTGGTTGTTTTTTTTTTTTTCCCTTCCACTCTCTTTCCTGACCTGAAAGCAAAGCATTTCACAGAGGGCTTCTCCATCAAACAACAAAACCTCCGGCACACAATTAAATAACTCACATCAGTATTTCCATCTCTAAAAACATTGGGAAAAAAAAAAGGAAACAGAAATCATGTGAAGTTCACCTTTAGCCTGACTTATCCCCAAATTGAATACACATCCGGGCAAAACAATAGGCGTTTTCCTAGGATCACCAGTCACAAGGGACGGAACATAAACTTCACCTCTGGTCTATTTGATGAGTTTTATTATCCCAGAAGAAAGTGAAATTAGACACTCATTCCCAARTTGCAAACAAGAATTTAAAAGGAGAGCAGTATTTCAGAAGAGTTAGTAAAACTACAAGTGGAGAAACAGAACACAATAGTTTGAAGATAATTTGCCATGTTCAGAGGGGGTTTTTTAACCTTACTTGTGACATTTTTTTGAACAAACTGCTTTTCTGCAGGCAGTTTTACTCCTACCATGTAATGAACAGTATTTTATTCTCTTTGAAAAATAACGTGTTCCACATTGGTACTTGATTTGAGCATGCATCTTTACTTTCTTTGCCCCTCTCTGCTATGCTATTTATTTTCTCTAGTTTTGTCCATTGTGACCATTAAGGCGAAGGTGTCTTGCACTTTATGTGACCAGAGCCCACTATGACAGGAGTTCAGAGCCTGCATACATCTCGAGACCTTTCTGCACTAAAGGTGATATCACTGTCATCATCCTTCTAGTCTGGATCTAAAATATCTGTGTTTGTATTTTGATTTTTCAATGCCATTCTACATAAAAGAAATGGCATACTAGCGTGCAAGAAAGAAAAAAAAGTTCACCTACTCACCTTGATAGCAATAATTTACCCTGAAGTTTCAAATCAGCAGCACAGTCATCAGATTGACAGTTCCTCTCAAAAACAGTCTGTGAAAAACAGAGAAAAGAACCGTTAAAACATGAAAAGAGTAAGATCAAAATTCAAAGAAGGAATATGCTTTAATGAAATAAAAATAACATCAAAATTTGTGATACAGGGATATATGATGTGAGTGTTAAGGAAATTCAAGGTGAGACGAATCTTATCTTTATCAGAACTGGTTTTATTCTCTTCTAAGTGAACAAGAAGCTTCATCAAAACCAGACTCTCTCTCAGATGTTTTCCTCAATCCATTCTCACTTCTCATGTGACAAGAATAACTGTTCATACAATATTTCTGGCATTCTTCTTTTCTTCCCAAGCTATGTGCATGAAAATGAATCAGAAAATAAAGTATTTATGAAACTATTTTCAGTCCTAAGAATTGGAAGTAAGGAAATCATGCAGCAAACATTTTCACTAGAATTTATGTACAGCAGGAAACATTTCTGCCACCCTGCAAGTAATAGAAAATTACAAAGACTTTTATGCACCAGTTATACTCTCAAACAATGGAATCATTGTTAATCTTGTGAACTCTGGTGACACTGAGGAAATGTAACAGATTGATAAAGCTAGGAACTATGAAGGGACAACATATGGGCATACTATTAAAGTGGCAAAAAGAAGGGGAATACACAAGAAGTCTACAAACCTATGCAAATCTCTGCAGTAGTTTGCCATGGCTAAACGAGGCAGTCACCAAAGAGTGAAAGAAGAGAACACGAACATGTTCCTGGCATCAAAGAAACCCAGATGCCATCAAGATCATGGTTACTTTCCTCTGCTGTCTACACCAGAGACCAATACCTCTCTAAAAGTAAGGCCAGACTTTTCAGGCTGGAGGACTCATTCTTTCAGAGTTGTAATGCTCTTCAGCTTACCAAATATTCAAATACCCAATATGAGTGTTGCAAACACTGTTCAGCTAGGAAACCTGACAATCCACTGATCTATTCCTTTAATATGAATGTTCCTTTCTACAGTTTTGGCTTCATGACTTTCATTACCAAAATAAATAGATTTCATTCAGAAGTGCAAGGCCAGGGAAAATCTGTGCAGGACATACATAACAGTCAGATTGGGTTGGAGAGACTGAGGAGGCTAAAAAAACCCAAACCATACAGAGTTAGTACATTTTTTAAGAGCTCTGCCAAACTGTATCAGGCCAGGAAAAACACTTGAATCTTAAGCCCAGAGGGCATAGAGACTTCTAGTCCTTTGCTTTCTAGGAAGATTCTTGACTAAGCAGACAGCTTGTTCTCCTTTTTGTATGCTGTCTGAGCTCTCCAAAAAGGAGTGGACCTTTATGAAGTTAATTCTTGCTGGACTAAGAGATCTCAAACTATGCTGTAGGTTGTACTGCACTGCAAAACAAGAAAGGCGGAATGTGACCAGTTCATCTGGGCTATTTACCTTGCCCTTTCATTTTTCTTCCCTACGTTTTGCTTTCTCAGAATCTCAGAAGTGAAATTTGTTGGGGATTTAAAAATGAGGACTGAACTTACCCTTCCTCCTTAATAAAGGCTACCACAACAAAAGGACAAGAATAACCCTGAGACAGGAACCGGCACTAGGCATCCCTCTCAAAACATGGCACATGTCAGAGATATAGTTTCAAAAGTCCTCAGAATTAATCCTCAAACCACTGTAGCAACTATACATTGGAAAGATCGCTTCATGAATTTCAGAGGAGAAAGAATAATAAACTGTAAAAAAAACTCTTGCCTGTCAGTTTCTCTGTTTGCATTGCAGAAATCTTGGCAAAGTGAACACAGCAGTCAAAGAAATGATCTGTACTTTCCAAAGTATAAAGTACTGTAAGTACAGTTAAGTAACTATCCAATAATCCTGGCATTTTGTTACTAAATCTACAGTAATTAAATCTATAGAATCTATTATTCAGAAAATATGAACAAATACTTCATTTCTAAAATCGCTGAGCATGTATGTCTTCCAGAATATCATGTACTAGACAACAAGTTACTTTGAAATACATTGGGAGTATTTCCTTATGTCATAGATACCCAGGTTTCTACACAACACTGATTTGGGAGAAAGAAACAAGAATAGTGAGTTCCAAGATCTGTAGCTGTGTAGGAGTGAACTATTTGCTTCTGTGGAGGATCTTGAACCTGGTCGGGTTTGGGGGGAGCTTTCTCACCTCAAAGCAGCTGGCTGGACTGGATTTCCAGTCCAACAGGCTCCTAGGACCCACAGATGCACGCACAACCAATTTAGCAGCCCCATTCCAGGCTAATGACCTCTCTGGACTATTTTGCTATTTTCCACTATTTCCCTGGTCTACCAGGACTAGACTYCACCTTCTCTTTTTGTATGTCTTCTAGAGTCTCGACCCTCTAGCTTCTCACAGTCAGTCTATTTCTTCCATTTTCTTCTCTGCTAACTTGAGTCCTTCCTTCCCCAGCCTTTTGTCGCTTCTACCTTTCAAGTTGACTAAGTCCTGCCTGTTTAAATTCCTCCTAAAGAATTAAGGAGCAAACACACTTTAAGGCATCATAGCATTTGTGAACACTGCTTATATATCATTACTGTGCCCTTACTTGGGCTGTAATTTCTTTGGCCCAGAAACCATACCTAACTCAATACTGCATGTTGTTAGAGCAGGAGTCAATTCCTGGGATATGGTGCAGGCCCTACTACAATATCATCATTAATTTTAACCCCAAGCAATCTTTAAAATGGTTGCAGCTTTACAATACCAGTTTTGAGGATTTATAGAGCTCTTTAAATATTAAAATTGTTGAAGAAGGTAACCAATGGGTTGTATGTGTTATCCATGACTGAAAAAAGAAGTAGGATAAAACTAACTGTGGAAGCAGTTCATAATTTTTGCCATTACTGTCACCCAGCATGAAGAGGAGCAATTCTGAACAGTGGTTTTATGAAGTCTAATTGAATTTTACTGTATTCCACTAACACTGTACCAAGAACTTCACAGATTTGAATATATATACCAGAGATGGCCAGGAAGCTTCCTTGCATAAGAAATACATACACGAAAAATTGAGGAGAACAGGGCAGGGGGGAGATGAGGGCAAAAATTGCCCTAAGTGAGAAACACAGCTGCATCTCAAGGCCACCACATATTTGTCTAGCATTTCCACAAGAAAAATAGGTGTTTGTGTGCTCAGTAGCAGCGACAGGATAACCTCAACGCTTCCAGGACACATCTTCACTGTACCAACACAAAACAAGTGTGAAGTGCATTCTCAGTGAGTCTGTCAGACTTCCTGCAATCATGAGGTGTACAGCAAAGCAGAGATCAAACCCAGTGTTTTCAGTGTTCACGATTCCTCTCTGCACTCTCTCCCCTGCTGCACAGAACCCAGCAGCTATGGGAAATTGCTCCAGAGCAGTTCCCACCAAGTCAAACTTTCTTTACAAACATGGTTTTGCTCAAATTCTGCATGGCAACTTTTCTGAGCAAAAAAGATTATGCTCCTTCGGAGATCCAGTAATGGGACAGATATGACCCTGAAAAGTTAGCAAAGATGGATGGCACCCACATCCTCCAGAGGGTAAGTCAAAAAGCCTACATTAAGGTACACTCACTATAAAAAGTGAATATACACATCTGTACATAATCACATTAACAGTAAGGAGAGATCTAGAGCTGATCAGGAAGGCAGCATGTCTACATAGGCAGTCTGATCAGGGCCACAGAGCAAGTACCTTTGTGTCCATTACACTTCTTGAAGAGAGGCGTAAGAACTAAGTTCCGGATTTTCTGGTAAAGGCCAGGGGTAAATGTAGGAGAAAGCAGGAGGGGAATAAATCTCTAGTTCCTGCATCCTAAGCCATCCTAAGCGTAAAGCTGCTGGGTATCAGGCTTGTAGATATTCTCCTTTACCTTCTTGCTCATAATGGACTGTACTGAAAGCTGCTAGGAGCATCTAAAACAAGCAAGAAGGAGCCTGGCTTCAGTGTAATGGTCAGAGCTCTGCGCTCTGAGGAAGGTGAACTGGGATTTCAAACCAGGCTTACTAAACTGTTTAACTTTCTTTCAATGGCTATCTAAAATTAAACAAATCTATGTTTCTGGAAGTAGGGAGGAGAACAGGAAACATAAAAAATAAAAAAAAATTCCTGTGGCACTCCAGCACACAGAAAATACTGGAAGTCTTCCAATAAATTAAGGGGGAAAAAAGTATTTCGAGATATCCAATCTCCCAAAATCCAAGGAGGCACATGAAAATTTTAGGCTGTAGCCAAAATGTACAATCAAGACTTTGAGAAGTTGCCAGCACTGTTCTAGTAAGAGTTCTGCCCATCCTTTCACAGAAAGGGAAAGTGACAGCTTAAGGTCAATGCTTGAAGAGCAGAGGGAGAAACAGAATTTTTAAAAGAGCCCTTGAAAACATGTCATTTTGTGGACTGGATAAGAGAGCAGTGCTTCACTCTAGATCAGACATTTAACTCCTTCCTCACACATCAGTCTACAAAAGGTTCTGATAGCACCCTGAAAAAGTGGCAGAGCTGGCCTTTGGTAATTGAGGATCCATTCCTTTAATTTCATAAACTGTGCCATGGACTTCTGCAGGAATACTTAGGTTATACAAAATAATCTGGGTTAAGAATACAGTATTTCAATCTCTACACTGATTTCCTGTAAATTCTCGCCAAACCGTATGGTATGTGCAGAGATGACTTAGCAATTAGATCATGCTAGAAACACAAAAGCAGTTCAATAAGGAGAGCTTATTATTCTAATAATTCTTTACTTTTCAGATATTGATGCTATCTGGTTATAAACATGTTATCTGGTGAAGTTGAGTTCCTGGGTCTTATTTAGAGACCAGAATACAGGATCCAATTTTCAAATGCAGAGCTGTAAGCAAATCTCACTACCTTTTCTAGGAAGTATTTTCTGTTTATAGCTTTAGAAACCAATCACTCAGACATCAAGGTGCCTAAATATAATACAGGAGCCAGATTTTAGACTTGAATTTATTTTGATTTTAAATCATCAAGTTGCCTGCAAAATAAAGCTATTACCTACATGTCTACTGGCCACAGAAAAAGAAATATAGACTGATTCTTTTGAGGCATCCCATGCTTCACTATACTAATCATGGAAACAGTCTGTTTATATACGCTGTTGAGCCAAACACAAAATGGCTGATTTAAATTCCACCTAGAAGAGCAATTATTACTGTGAAAAACTTTCCCGGATTTCATCAGATGTGCTGGCTAAAATAAGAATACATGATTTCTACAATACTCCTAACTGAGTGGTGAACACATAACAAAGGCAGGCATATTAGGGGAGTGATAAGTGTTCAGTAGAATCCCACTATGAAACCAAAGAACCATGCTGGTACGGCATGGTGCATGGGACAAAGGTCAGCTATCAAGCTCCCTCACCTTGACACTGACTTCATCCGAGCACTAGGTTTGAAGGCAAAAGAAATAAGACCAGGCTTACTAGAGATGAATCTAGGGGCAACGTACCACTGTTGGAGGTGAAATCAATAGCCCAGCTGAAGTGCACCTACACCAATGCACACAGTATGCACAACAAACAGGAGGAGCTGGAGGCCACTGTGCAGCAGGAAAGCTCTGATGTAGTTGCCATCATGGAAATGTGGTGGGATGACTCGCAAGACTGGAGTGCTGCAATTCACGGCTACAAGCACTGCAGAAGGTGGAATCTTCTATAGGTAAAAAACTGGCTGTACTGCCAGACCCAGAGAGTTGTGGCGAATTAAACTAAATCCAGTTGTCGGCTGGTTGCTAGCAGTGTCCCCCAGGGCTCGGTTTTAGGGCCAGTCCTTTTTAGTATAGTTATTGATGATCTGGATGAGGGGATAGAGTGTACCCTCAATAAATTTGCAGATGACATCAGATGGGGTGGGAGTGTTGATCTGCTCTCTGCAAACAGACCTGGACAGACTCAATCAATGGGCTGAGGACAACGGCATGAGGTTCAATAAGGGGAAGTGCTGGGTCCTGTATTTGGGCCCCAGCAAACCCATGCAGCACTACAAGCTTGGGCAGGAGTGAATCGAGAGCTGTTCAGCAGAAAGGGACCTCGGGGTGCTGGTTAACAGCTGGCTCAATATGAATCAGCAGAGTGCCCAGGTGGCCAAGAAGGCCAATGGCATCCTGGCCCATATCAGGAATAGTGTGGCCAGCAGGACCAGGGCAGACATCACCCCCTGTGCTTGGTACTGGTGAAGCTGCACCTTGAGCACTGTGTTCAGTTCTGAGCCTCTCACTTTAAAAATGACATTGCGGGGCTGGAGCATGTCCAAGGCAGGGCAACAAGGCTCAAGAAAGGTCTAGAAAATATGTCTTATGAGGATTGGCTGAGAGAGATGGATTTGTTTAGTCTCGAGAAGAAGGGGCTCAGGAGGGACCTCACTGCTCTCTACAACTACTGCAAAGGAGGTTGTAGTGAGGTGGGTGTCAGTCTCCTCTACTGTGCCTGCAGCGAGAGAACCAGAGGAAATGGCCTTAAGCTGACACAGGGGAGATTCAGATTAAATATTAGAAAAAAAATTTTCACTGTTAGGGTGGTCAGGCATTGGAAAAGGTTGCCCAGGGATGTGGTGGAGTTACCACCCCTGGAGGTGTTTAAGAACTGTTTGGATTTGGTGCCGGGTGATGTGGTTTAGCAGTTATAGTGGTAGTTCTGGGCTGATGGTGGGACTGGATGATCTTAAAGGTCTCTTCCAACCTTGACAATTCTATGATTCTATGACAGGCAAGGAGAAAGAGGCAATGGAGTGGCTCTGTACATTTGGGAGTATTTCAACTGTATGGAGCCAAAGGAGAGTGATGCCAAGGTTGAACGTCTATGGGTAAGAATCAGGAGGAAGGCCAACAAGCCAGACATCCTGGTGGAAGTCTTACAGACCACCCAACCAGGATGAAGAGGTGGATGAAGTATTCTGTAAGAGGCTGGCTAATATTTCATGATCCCTAGCCCTTGTTCTTGCGGGAGACTTTAACTTGCCAGATATCTTCTGGAAACTCAATACAGCAGAGAGGAGGCAGTCTAGGAGGTTCCTGGAGTGTGTGGAAGATAAGTTCCTGACACAGTTGGTAAGTGAGCAAGGGGTGGTGCCCCACTAGACCTGCTGTTTACAGACAAGGGCTGGTGGGAGTTGTGGTGGTCAGAGGATATCTTTGGCACAGTGACCACGAAATGATAGAGTTTTCAATTCTTGGTGAAGTAAGGAAGAGGGTCAACAAAACCTCTACCTTGGACTTCCGGAAGGTGGACTTTGGCCTATTCAGGACACTGGTTCACAGAGTCCCCTAGGAAACAATCCTTAATATGAAAGAGGTTCAGGAAGGACATACTTTAAGAAGTAAGTCTTAAAGGTGCAGAAACAGGCCATCCCTATGTGCCCAAAGATGAGCTGGGGAAGAAGCGTGGGCTGGCTGAACAGGGAGCTTTCACTGGAACTCGGGTTTGTGACCTTTGAAAGAAGTGGCAGTCCACTCAGGAAGGGTACACGAATGCCATTAGGTCATGTAGAAAGAAAATTAGAAAGGTGAAAGCTCAGCTAGAACTTAATCTGGCCACTGCTGTACAAGATAATAGAAATGTTTTTATAAATACATTAACAACAAAAGGAGAGCCAATGAGAATGACCATTCTTTATTGGATGCAAGGGGATCATAGTCACCAAGGATGAGGAAAAGGCTGAGGTACCTAATGCCTGCTTTGCATCATTCTTTAACAGTAAGACCAGTTATCCTCATGGCAACCAGCTCCCTAAGCTAAGGGAGACAGAGACAGGGAGCAGAATAGATCCCCTGTAATCCAGGAGGAAGCAGTTAGTGACCTGCTGTGCCACTTAGACACTCACAAGTCTATGGGACCAGATGGGATCCAACCTAAGTGGTGAGGGAGCTGGCGGAAGGGCTGTTCTCCATCATTTATCATCAGACCTGGCTAACCAGGGAGGTCCCAGATGACTGGAAGCTGGCCAGTGTGACACCCATCCATATGAAGGACAGAAAGGAGGATCCAGGAATCTACAGGAATGTCAACCTGACCTTGGATCCAGGCAATGTTATGGAAGGAATCATCTTAAGTGTGACCACATGGCACCTACAGGACGGCCAAGGAATCAGACCCAGCCAGCACGGATTTAGGAGGGGCAGGTCCTGCCTGACCAACCTGATCTCCTTTTATGACCAGGTGACCCAATTGATAGATGCGGGGAAGGCTGTGGATGGCGTCTGCCTGGACTTCAGCAAAGCCTTTGACACCATCTCCCACAGCATACTCCTGGAGAAACTGGCAGCCCACAGCTTGGACAGGTGCACTCTTTTCTGGGATAAGAACTGGCTGGACCCAGAGAGTGGTGGTGAATGCTGTTGCATTCAGTTGGCAGCCAGTCACTAGTGGTGTCCCCCAGGGATCAGAGTAGGGCCCAGTCCTGTTCAATATTTTTATTGATGGTCTGGTGAGGGGATCGAATCTACCATTAGCGAATTTGCAGATGACAACAAGTTGGGAGAGAGTGTCGATCTGCTGGAGGGTAGGAGGGCTCTGCAGAGGGACCTGGACAGGCTGGATAGACGGGCTGGATGCAATGATAAGAGGTTTAATAAGACCATGTGCCAGGTCCTGCACTTCGATCACAACAACCCCATGCAGTGCTACAGGCTGGTGAAGATTGTAAACCAAAGTTCTTCAAATGAAGAAAACTACAGGGGAATTCATCCATTTCACTGAGTGGAAGACTCTGGGCTGGCTCATGACTAGCACATTGCCACTTGTCAAGCCATCTAAGCCAAAGGCAATCATTTCTCCCCTATTTGAGCTGCATCCTGCTTTCAGTAAGTGTTAAAATCTGGGCTGGATCACCAAGCTAAAAAGGAGAGAGGACACTCAAATATAAGAGGAACTGGAACTCTCAAATGAAATCAAGTGTTTAGAAAAGATCAGGCATGAAACGTGTTTGTTATTGAAGGCAAGCAATAAATTAATTACATTAACATATACTAGTTATTCCCCAGAGCAGTGAGTGGATTTAACAATGCAATCTCTTTTCCTCATATTCTCCTGGGATGAAGAATTGCAACTGGTGGCAAGAGAAATACGCACCCAGGCTTTATTAGATTTCTAGTCTGACTCACTCCATTTTCAGGCTGAGGCAATTTTTTCTCTTATAAATCACTAAGGGCTCAAATCACCCAAATAGTGTTCTCATTTTAAAGACTTCAGACCTTAGAAAGTCATAGAACAACAGAAAGACTTTTCACGGTAATTGTCCCATCTACCCATACTGTTATAAAATGCATTTTTGCAGCACTTTTCTCTCTATATTTTCCTGTCTTGACTTAAGTGGTTTTCCATTTATTTTGGATAACTACAGAATCATTCAATTATATAATTTCAGGAGAGTTCTTAAATGATATCTGAGAACAGTTTCTACTTTGATCCTTCTAATCTCTTCTACTAAAAGTGGAACTGTGTAAAATGAATCTTTTTGTCTCAGGATGCTTTCATATTTAAACATTTTAACACAACAGTAAAYGCTTTGTTAGTCCTCACTCACTTGTGGAATTAAAAACATAAAAATATAATAACAGTGACAAATGAAAGGTGGATGTGGCAGCTATTTTATCAGCTGGAAATGAAAACGAAGTCCTCAAATCATCAGATACATAATTTAGGTCTACATTTACCTCATTTAGACTCCCAAAGATATGTGAAAGTCTTGCCCTGTAATCCACCTGCACTTCATTGGTTTTGTATTTATGAATGCTACTCTGAACTGACAAATCTTTTGTGGCACTAAGGCACGCTGAACTAAATGAACTAATACTATCATAGTATCTCCTCAAGATGTTAAGTATGCCAATCAAGACCTCCTGGTCCTTCATATAACTACTAAAAAGATACAAACAGAGCTAATGGAGCCTATTTTCTTGAAGCCTGGCATCTGTCTGTGTGGCTTTTTAAGAATACTACAATTTTCTATTAGAGGGGAGGGGAGGGGAGGGGAGG